>OY748312.1:12923474-13442627 GCA_963556515.1 Nudaria mundana
GAAGGACAACCTTGACATCCTTGGCATAGACGTTCGTCGAGAGCTCATAATAAAAACTACATCGAAAGATGTATAGGGCTAGCTTCGCGGAAACTAGGAATACTGAATAAGGTAAAGCGATTCTTTACACCGCACCAGAGGTGTCTGCTTCTGCGTCTTGTACTGCAGCTCACCTCTGGGACGGCTCCGCGAAGTATTTGCTGGACGCTCTCGACGCTATGCAGCGACGGGCTATCCGTATTATAGATTGTCCGGAGGTAACGGGAAGCATTGAGCCGCTAGCTCAGCGCCGAACAATAGCTTCCTTGGCCGCATTCTACCGTATTTACCACGGCGAGTGTTCTGAAGAGCTCTTCAATCTGATCCCACCCTCTTCCTTCCGATCCCGAACAACGCGTGCCGGGCAGAGATGCCACCCCCACACAGTGGATAGCATGTTCGCGAGAACCGAACGTTTTAAATGTTCGTTTCTCTGCCGAACGAATAGTGGCCTGGAACGCCCTGCCTGTGCACGTGTTTCCTCCCACATATAACCCTGGGTTCTTTAAGCGGAGCGTGAAGAGGCACATCAGTAGGTCGTCAAGTTGAGGGCCACTCCCTATAGTATTGTGCGCTGTGAGAGTGGCCCACAATCGCTAGACGTCGTCACGACTTACCACCAGGCGGGCGGCGTCAATTGACTTGACGTTCAATGACGAACCCAATATAAAACAAAAAAAAAAAGGTCTTGGACTTCGGCCCTGAAGTTGTTTATTGGACTCCTTAGCAACTTATGTTATCATTTGTTGAATATTTCGATCAACGCTGTCTCTGTTACTAAAAGTTGCCTTTGTTACTCCTTAAAACGCCTACTATCTGCCAGTAAAAGTCTTGTAAAAGTTGGTCCATCCATTTCTGTAATTATCAGGAACAAATAGACAGTCGTTTGATTTTTATAGGTATATATCTCTATGGTATGTACATAGACTTTCTGATTTTTAGGGTTCCGTACCCCAAGGGTAAAACGGGAACCCTGTTACTGATACTTCGCTGTCCTTCCGTCCGTCCGTCTATTACCGTCTATTAATTGCTACATAGCATTATCTTTGAATACTTTTAATGTATCCTTTTAATTAGTTTATTGTTTGATATTTCAATACTTTTATAATTTCCTTTGCTGTTTTGTTATCTTGTTTTTGTTGTAATTATGTACCTATTGTTGATATAATTTATTTGACATCAACTTTGAATATCTATTATGTATTTTGATGATGGTTACTATTTGACATTTAAAAATTTTTGCTATTGTTGTTATAAGTTGTAATATTATTATCTTGTATTTTTTCATATTTCAACACAAATGTAATTATTTGTTAAGAAATAAATGTCTTATGTTTTATGTCTTACCAGGCTGTATATCCAGAAACGCGATAGCTAGAAAGTTAAAATATTCGCAGCTGATGTACCTCCTCTGCTCGTTCGCCTATGTGGCTTTGTAAATATATGCTTGCACCCAGCGTCCCCCAGAGGTCGCTGACATAGGTGCAGCATTTGGTAGGAGTCGTGCTTTACGTATTTCTGTTGCCGCAAATACTAAAAAGTAGAATATAATAAATATTTAAGGCGGCTCCCATACAACAAATGTTCTTTTTGCCGTTTTGGTACGGAACCCTTTGTGCGGAGTTCTAATTTTACTTGGCAGTTTTTTTTTTAATACTTATTTACCAAAGAGAAAATTGAGAAACTAGGTTCTAAATTTTCTCTTTGGTAAACACAAGGTTTCAAGAAGCATTTCAGTATTTTATTTTGTTTTTAACCCACAATAATGTTACAGCAAGGAAGTTCCTCATACCCTCTTATATACAGAGGGTTGCAAGAGTATGCTAACAGTATATACGGACAAAACAACATCCTTGAACACAGTACTGCTATTCCATACAATGAACATCGGGTATGTAAAATACATTGTTATTAATTAGCGGACGCCCACGTGATATAGTTTTATGATTTATATAAGAAAGAAAATTAACATTAGAAGAAAAAAAACTGAAGACTTTTCCGGAATAAAAAGTAGTCTTAGTTACTCCTTAAAACATCAGCTATCTGTCAGTGAAAGTCCATTAGAATTAGTCCAGCCCTTTCGGAAATTAATATAGTTTGAAACAACAATATTTCAAATTCGTACTTAATGTTAAGAACTCAATTAAACGATTTCCTATAATCTTTTTTTTATATTAAGTAAGTACGCCAAAATGATGTCGCCCACCTGATTGTAAGACGTCGTGTGATTGTGAACGACTGTCACCTCACACAATACTGTAGAGAGTGGCCTTCAACTTGACGACCCAGTGAATAAATTTTTATACATGAACTGGCTTGCAACGTAAATTATTATGTGCGCAATGACATTAATTGACCTGAGACAAATAAAACTTAAAAATATTGTGGTGTTTACTGAACGAAGCACCTATGACGTCATATATAAGAAACGTCTAGTCCCTTCTACAAGCTTCTACTAGTTTCCAGCTGTGCGTACGCCATAAGCCACACCTCCTTATAATTGAACTAGCCAATTAGGTATAAACGATAAATTATAAGTACAACAAATGTATAGGTATTATACATGTCTCGTTCTTTTGTATAGATCCACGCTCCCTGTTTGTGTCAAGCCATATTACTTGTATCAGATAAATACGAATACATTTCGTTAATAAAATAATTCAGTCACATACTGTTACTTAACGTTTTAATACCTCCCAACAACCACTTCAATATGTTATACACTTAAATATATTACGTGTTATCAATCAATCAATACATACCTATAATAAAATTGTAAGTGGTCGATGTCTGTACATCGAAGATATAATAAAGAAACTTTTGTGGGGGCTTTATGAACGCAATCGAACCCAAAACAATGGTTTTTAGAATTTTTGTCTGTTTGTCTGAATGTTTGAATACGCTAATCTCAGAAACGGCTTAACCGATTTGAATGCGGTTTCCAATAATGAGTTGTGGTTTATTCAACTTAACATTTAAGGTTTGTTTTATTTCAATCGGTTCATAAATAAAAAAGTTATGTCGATCTAAATTCTAAAGTACCACGCAGGCAGAACCGCGGGCAACAGCTATACATAACAAATTAGTAACTGGTGATCAAAAAAACTATAACACGCAGGCGGAGCTGCAGGCAACAGCTAGTTATCGTAGTATATACTTATAATAAATCCGTAGAAGTGAAAATTCTACATTGAAAATATCAAAAAAATAAATGGCAGGGGGACTAGACCGACACCGAACCCAAAAATATGATTAAAAATTTTTTTGTCTGTCTGTCTGTTTGTTCAGGCATTAGGCAATAACTACCGGTTCGATTACGATGAAACTTGGTATAATTATTCTTTAATATCCTGGGCACCTACTGGGTTACTTTATATCTCGGAAAAGTATATACAATAAAAAACAAGTTTAATTTTACGGTTCGATCCCTACACCCGATTACTGTACCAACCGCAAATAACAAGTTTGTCGTAGTTTGTCACGTAGGTTACGTCACCCGCAGTGGAGTTCACTAAGGGGCGCTGCACACGGCTAAGATACTATAATATTTTGTCTTAAGATACAATATCGCTCACCATACAATTCAATGGACTATCACACACGACGAAGATAATAAATAATATTTCATATTTTCGTATCTTAAGATGAATGTGTATGGTATAATAGAGAATATAATAGAAGATATACATGGGGCACACTAAAAGTTTTGTACTTCTAACTAATCGGAACTATTTGAATTTCGAATGTTATATTTTTTTAAACGTTGCAACCTTCTTAGTAATAAAAAAAACAATTGGCGGGAAATCATTTGTCAATTGTTTTTTATCACACATCAAAGTTCTACGTATGCAACGAAAATGGAATTAAGTCGAAAACATTTTAGAGCGATGATTTTTTATGATTTTAAAAGTTCTCTCTCTCCGCAAGACTGTGCCGCTCGTCTTCAAAATGCTTTTGGGAGAGAAGCACCTTGTTTGAGCACCGTGAGGCGATGGTTTGCTGAATTTGAGAGAGGTCGAGTTTCTTTACATGACGAATTTCGTGAAGGGCCGCCTTCAACTGCCGTCAACGAAAACAATGTGGCTACTGTTAAGCGGTTAATTGTAGAAAACCCGCGGATTACCTATGAGACAATTCGAGCACTATTGGGGATTGGTATGAGTCAAATCCAGAAAATTTTACACGAAGAATTGAAAGTTCGGAAACTTTGTTGTCGTTGGATCCGTCATGTACTGACAGCGGAGCAGAAGCGGGCTCGCGTGGAATGGTGCTCACAGATGCTACTGAAGTACGACCACGGACATTCTAATGCTGTTTATGACATTGACACAGGAGACGAAATGTGGATTTATTGATTTGCACCCGAAGAAAAACAGCAATCTTGTGAATGGGTGTTTGAAAATGAGAATAAGCCAACAAAAGTGAGGCAGGCGAGAAACGTTGGTAAAAAATAATCGCGTTTTTTTCTCAGCTACGGGTCCCATCTGCACAATTCCACTTGTAGATTAAAAGAGTGTTAATGCCGAAAGGTATTCTACCATTTGTTTACCCAGGGTGTTAGAAAAAGTTCGCGAAAGACGACCCAAAAGCCGCGTTCTCCTACATCATGACAACGCTTCTTCACACACGGCCAACAAAACAAGTCATTTTCAGCTTCCGAAAAATTACAAATCGTCACCCATCCTGCGCATAGCCCCGACCTCGCACCCTGTGATTTCTGTATTTTTCCCAAAATCAAAGATTTGATAAGAGGTTTCACTTTTACCAACTCCGAAGAGGCAGTGATAGCGTTCTATCAGCACGTAGAAAACATGCCTTCAGATCTGTGGTCCTCCTGTTTTAAACAATGGTTCGATCGCATGAAAAAAAATGTTGTTTTTTTAAGTTACGCAAAACTTATAGTGTGACCAGAGAAACTGTTGTAGTGGGGCTTTATAAAACCCAAAACAATGGTTTTTAGAACTTTTGTCGGTTTGTCTGAATGTTTGAACACGCTAATCTCAGAAACGGCTTAACCGATTTGAATTTTTGATTTGAAATTGCGGTTTTCAGTAATGCGTTGTGGTTTATTCAACTTAACATTTAAGGTTTGGTTTTCAATCAGTTCATAAATAAAAAAGTTATGTAGATCTCAAGTAACACGCAGGCGGAGCTGCGGGCAACAGCTAGTCAATAATCTAATTAATGCAACACTAGGAAATTAAACTGCGTTTTAATATTACGTTATTATAAATTATTTCAGGATACATCTACAGATTATGCAACTGTTTTTATAAATAAACACACTGGAAGAGATCCGCCCCAATATCATAACCAAGTAAGTGTTTTATTAACATTTCATAAAGAAACGGAATATTTATTGTCTATTAACTTTTATATTCCTATATTTTGCCACTGTTTTAAGCAGCATGATTTAACCCGTATCGCTTTACGTGGCTCTACCCTCTTTCTCCCCACTACTATTTGTCCTCACTATCAGCTCGAACTCGATCATGAAACACAACACTCAGTGTCTGTTGGCACACCAGAGCCTTACAACGTGAGGCCGCCCGGCTGGGGAAACGGAACGTTAGCCGGCCCGACCCAAAATCCTATTTATTTCATACGATTTATTCACAAAAAACACCGTCCGCGATACTCGCACCTTGTAATTATAACCTCATTTAGTGTCTACTCGCGGTTTTTGTGTAGTTAGTTGTTTATTTTAGTGACTATGACCGTTTAAACTAGGAGCTGCGGTCGCTACCGTGGTACTGCGCTGCAGCATGCAATTGAGCGAAGCGACTATTGTCATATCAATCAAGTATAGTAGTATATATATATATATATATATATATAGTAGTCATATAATCAAGATCAATAACTTTTTTTGAGGGTCCTAAATCAAAATTCGGTCTCGAACAAAACCTGTTCCTGAGAATGCTTGATTTTTGAGTGAAAAAATCATGAAAATCGGTTGGGTAGTAGTCGAGAAACAATTTCACATCGAGTTGCATTTGAGTCACCTGATAAGGAGCTCCGCTCGCTACGCTCGCTTCGCTCAAAAATAGAAGAATTTATAACTAAATTTTTAACAATTTCTTTCCAGCAAACACCGACTGTCTCTCCAACGTACGCAACATATTCAAACCAGCCAAATACTGTATTATATCAGCAGAGGGGTCAAGAAACACCACCACGGCAGAAACCAGTCTTTGAGTACCAGGTAACAGACTAAAAATATAGTAAGGCCTATATCCCCGTAGGGGTCCATGATCGGGCCTGAGGACGACAGACTAGCAACCCACCGTCAGCAACTTACAGAAGCAGGCCAGAAGGGTTGCGTTCTGTAGGGCTTCACCCCTCACACGCCTTCACTCACTGACGCGGGATAAAACCCGACCTAAAGATTTAACATACTTACACACATTTTTTTTAATTTGACAGAAAAACCCACCAGAATATAGAAATTACAATCAAGGCAGTAACGAACAGACCAACAGCGAACACAGTTCTGTAAGTATTTATCAAACTCTAAATACAACGATTTATGTACCTGAAGCTAAAGGAAATTGCATTAAATAACTCATATCATCACCCACCGAGCCTTTTCCCTGCTCAGTTAGGGTTGGTATGATATGGTAAAGTTTAAAACCCAATAACTCATAGTTACATTGAATTTTTACAGGGTGACAACTATGCTTTCTCATATGCCGTGGGAGATCGTCAAACAGGTGATGATTTCTCCCATAAACAAACTAGCAGGGGCACAGCAACCAATGGAGAGTACAGGGTTCGATTACCTGATGGAAGAACTCAAATCGTGTCCTATACAGCTGACGAAGGAGGATACAAAGCTGATGTAAGATACGATGATGATCATGATCATGGTCATGATGATAGTACAGAAAATAATAACATAAAACAAAATTATCGTAGTGAAGATTTCAATAATCAATATACCAATAATCCTTACATTGTAAACGATTCTAAAGATTCGAAACATAGTGGCCATAGAAACAATAATATAAATAATGCTCATCTATATGCCGATCATATTGATAATACAGTACCACCACATACAATATACAGTAAGGTACCTCAACAAGATTTGTATAAAAATCTAAATTATTATGAAACAAACAAAAATTTTAACAATCATGATTTCAATGACAAAATATCTGAACCAAAATTAGGTGATTACGACCGCTTCTCTTCTGAAGGTGTTTCATCTGAATACAAAGATTATTCATCAGAAAACGTAGACTACCTACCGTATACATCTAAATATACAGCGTTTAATGAAAGAAATGCGGATAAAATTGTAAAATCTACGGTTATACCGCCATATGAATCAGTTAATAATATGTTTGTGACTCCAGATCCACATTATTTATTCATTCCAAGACCACAAGCGAAACCAATCAAAACTGTGTCTGAAAATGTAGTTACTATAGGTAACAAGAAGCCTGGTTTATATACTAACATAAGAAATGTTGTTAATGATATAACTGTTAGTCCTACACCAGTAAGTTATACTACAGCAGCACCATCTGTTGTCTCACCAAGAAACTTTCTGATATCAACGATAGCAAATTTGAGGAGTAAGTTTAATTTAAATGAAAAGCCACTATTGTCTCAGGCGTATATCGATAAGTTAAGTAACTATTTAAATTTTAAGCTATAAATAATTATTAATTACATAAGTTATTTATTTTTAAATAAAAGATAAGATTTCTTTTTTGCTGTTTTTATCAGTTTTAATGTCTAAAAGGCTGGTCGGCTTGAAACGTTGGATAATAAAATTCCCAAAGTAAAATCTTATAAAAGTACCAGCCATATTTTTAGTTAATAGAATTCCCTTTTATACACGATATTTCGAAGCTGCTGCATGACAACATGACATTTTATCTGAAATATCTTTTATCTAACTTCCCGATCTAGAAAATTCCTTAGAGATTTTTCTAGTTTTCTCAAAGAAAAATCTTTATATGAGAGTATTTTTAAATTGTAAAAATAATTATCAGCACACAAACAGCCAAAAACGACACTGAGATACAATAATTCATTCTCAATATTTTAATTGCAAACTGACTGCCTCGGTGATGCAGTGGTATGAGTATGCGACTGCCGTCTCTGTGGTCTCAGGTTCGATTCCGGGTCGAATCAAATTATTTGTGCAATCCACAAATGTTTGTTTCGGAGTTTGGGTGTTTTCTATGTAAACATGTATGTATTTAGAAATATACTAGCGGCCCTGACAGACGATGTCCTGCAAAAAAAAACGAACCAAATTGTGAATCTAAAGTTTAGATTGATGCCACTTTTCGCTCGGCAATGGACGAAGGTGCGGCTGGATAAAAAAAAACCAGCTACATAGTAATTTTGAAGAAAAAAAAATTGAAACCACCTTCCGATGAAATGTTGATGAAAGGCAATAAAATCTTACGTGCCAGCCGCTATGGCACATTCAATTAAAGCCCTGGGCGTCTCGGACTATTCCTGGGCGTATCGGACTATATTTATTTAAACAGCCAATTATTTTAGAACTCTATCTAGAAAGAAGCTATGAGCACCCAAAAAATATGTTTCAATACCTCAATTGTTCATATACCTCACGGTTAGTCTCTACAAACAATGGGTTCAGTGGAACAGTTCAGGTAGAGGGTAGTTTGTCAGCTTCTGAACTTGTGCCAGTACTACGATATACCTTTACAAAGCAAATATTCGAATCGCGACACACACGGGCAATAATATTTATTTACCAATCAGTTACGCTGACTATTCTTATATGGCTTTGATTGTATGTTTGAATTGAATTACGAATGAGAATTGTGAAGCTACGTAACTACGGAACCGATTTTGAAAATTCTTTCTCTAAAAGTAGCTACATTATCCCCGAATGACATAGGCTAATTTTTATTAGAATTAGAAGGGGGAAACCAAAATCTCACGGACGGAGTCACAGTAATCAGCTAGTAAGGTATAAACAAACTAAACAGAATCATATCATGTAGGCTTTTTTATAAGGCGGGTAAAACGATCAGTAGGCGTAAGTTGAAAGAGTTTGACTTTTTAGGAATCTAAAATCTCCTTGGATACTATCCACCAATGAAGCACGGATGAAGCTCACAATAATCACAGTCTACAAATCTTATGTAGGTTTTCTTTATACTGTGTTATTCTGTAGGACCGACAAAGGCAGCGTGTTCAGTAGCGCATCCAACTTCGACGCCCGATTCTCGCATTTGTACCGGTGGCGGTGTCTGGGTGTTTTCTATACAGATTATGTATAAAAAAGAGTTATACAGGGTTATAGAAGACAAATGCAGCAAATTTAACCCCCTATGTATGATCGAAAGTTTTGTTTAATTTGATCAGGAAAACGGGGTCTTTTGAGAAACCCGTTTTTATTTGATATCTCCAAAATTGTTTACTTTCGGCCATACATTGGGGGGTTAAATTTGTTGCATTTGCCCTCCCCAATACCCTCCTGCAAGGAATGTATCGAATTACCAGTAACCCTAGTATCTAAGTGATCGTCAGTTCTGCTCTGTCAGTACTGTACACGATAGGAAACTAAAATAATTGGCAATTCTTTAAAGCAGTGTGTCACATAGATAAATTTACCTTAGAGCGCCCCTGCTCGGTTCAACTTTGATAACTGTTGAGATAATGATGTTAGGGGTAATTTTGCAGTTATACAGGGGGTTCTGAAAGTTGCCTATGTTACTTAGAATGTGCTTTGTACGTATATTGTTATACTAACGATGTAACGTTGTACCTAAAAAGTTTTATAAGTTCATGTTGAACAATTTATTTTGTTATGAATTACTTCCGTACTACGTACCTATACCTACGCGTAATTTCTTTTGTTTCTTTTTTTTTATATTTGAGGCGATACAAAGTTCACCGGGATAACTTGTATTACTGATTCGTATCGATTGGTCGTAGCGAGATGTTATATAGCATAATTTATAGCCTTCCTTGATAAGTGGAGCGAGATGTTATATAGCATATAGCCTTCCTTGATAAGTGGACTGTTCGACACACAATTTTTTTTTCAATTCGTACCAGGAGTTCTTGAGATTGGCGTGAATAACCTAACAGGCTCTTCAGCTTTATAATAGTACTAGCGGACGCTTGACAAATTATATAGTTACAAAACCATACCTCGAGAACAATTCCGTTGCGTAGTTTTAAAGATCTAAGCATACATAAAACGGCAGCGACTTTGTTTTCAACCGACTTCCAAAAAGAGAAGGTTCTTAATTCGACTGTATTTTTTAAATGTTTGTTACCTCATATCTCTGGACAGGGTGAACCGATTTTGATTTGTATCAAATGAAATCTACTCATTCCCAAGTTGTACGTACCATTTCAATTTGGTCCCATTCCGACAATTATTTGGTCCCATTTCGGTAATATGAAGTCGGTTGTTGTGTCAATTTTTGACGTGTACTTTTGTACTATGTTATGATGAAGTTTACGAAATAACTAGTAGTCGCCCATGGGCCACAGTAGACCTCACGAACTATAAAAACATTATTTTGGTATTTTACCCTATCAAAAAAGTAATTTTACCCTATCAAAAAAGTTATTTTACCCTATTAAAAAAGTTATTTTACCCTATCAAAAAAGTTCACGATGAAAAAATTATATTAAATCAAGGAACACTTCTGCCAAGTTTCGTAGAGATCGGATAAATAAATAATGTGGTTACTAGTGCGGCTAGCCAGGAACACACCCACACATACAAACAGACAGACATACGAAAGCAAAAATATTCAGTCTCGAATTAAAGACAAAACACACAACTCTATCTTTGTGTCCAAATAAGCACATTGTTATATCTAATCTAGATAACTGTTAATATTAAAACTTTCAAAATATTCACTCAAAAACTTAGATCAAAAATACTATAGATATTGGATTCAGTACAAATACAACGCGGAATCTTAAAACTCGAATACTACATAGGTAATTATTACAAATACCATCTATAAAATAAACAAGATTGTACATTGATGGTCGACATAGAAATAATTCGGAATAATGAATACAGGCGCATCAATGTACAGCGCCGTGGTCGCATCCCTCGAGAGTCAGCAAGCGGAATAGTAACTTAGTACGGCGCGCGGTTGAAGCGCGCAGGTGTGCAATGACCGAGGTGAAGTGGTGCCGTTGTTAAAGCACTGATCGGTAATCTAGGTATTTTTGATTTAAGCTCAAAAATATATAAAAAACTGGCCAAGTGCGAGTAGGACTCGCGCACAAAGGGTTCCGTACCAAAACGTCAT
The DNA here is from genome assembly GCA_963556515.1 of Nudaria mundana. Lineage (NCBI taxonomy): Eukaryota > Metazoa > Arthropoda > Insecta > Lepidoptera > Erebidae > Nudaria > Nudaria mundana. The sequence continues at coordinate 12,934,793 of OY748312.1, forward strand.
AAAATCATGTTTGTTGCATGGGAGCCCCCTTAAATATTTATTATATTCTGTTATTTTATAGAGTTGTTATAGACGCAACAAAAATACATCATCTGTGAAAATTTTAACTCTCTAACTATCACGGTTCATGAGATACAGCCTGGAGACAAACGGACGGACGGACAGAAGTCTCAGTTAGTAGGGTTCCCGTCAAAGGGTAATCCTTTGGATACGGAACCCTAATAAAATAAAATAAAAAAATGACAATGCATTTCAAGCCCTTACATTTTATGAACTTAATTAAAATGTAATGCTAACAAAAGAAAGTTCCTTCCAAATAGTATTTTCCCTTTACTTCTTTGTAAGATGTAGATATATATACTTGGAGTCTTAGAGCGCATCTTTGGCTATGAGCCAACATCGACTCAGCAGCTGCACTATTGGCCTAGTGATGAGCCATCAATATTTTTATAGATATCGATATAGTACGTGACATGCAAGATTTTGAGATTGAGATAAGGATGTGAAGGTGACAGTTCGTACTAAAAATCTTGTTGCTTTTTAAATTCGTAAAGTTTTTCCACTATGTTTAAAACAGCTTGTGATATTCATGACATTTCTTTAAAATATAAAACAGTCAAACAGTCAGCATCGATTCCATCAGATATAATAAATATTTTTCTATTTACCCACCCATCTTACACGACTCAAAATAAATTTATATTAACATAACAGAAGTGGCTATTACTTATAAGATAGTCCATCTGGTAGGTGGCCACTTAACTACCTAATGAAAGGCTCTAGGTCTAATCAAGCCTAATCAAATCAATGTGCAAAAAATAATAAAAAACCTCGACACGTGTTTCGCCCCCAACCAGGGGCATCATCAGGAGATATCGATGGCTCGGCGCACGGCGACCGAATGAGCCGCAATTTCGCCTCTTCCCCTTTGCTGCGAGTATACGTCATTCAAACAACGGTGGTGGGTAGACATAAAATAATTTGGTATTATGGTTGTGGGTAGAAATAATTAACCTAGGATATAAATAGGTGCGGTTTACGAAAAAAAGAAACTGTTGCCGTGCGCCGAACCATCGACATCTCCTGATGATGCCCCTGGTTGGGGGCGAAACACGTGTCGAGGTTTTTTATTATTTTTAGCACGATAACACAACTCTCATATTTATTCTATTTTCAAAATTATTTCTCTATTCTTTCAGCCTAAGTGGGTTTGGAGGGTGGACTTGTGCATGAATAAATACGAGAGTTGGGTAATTTGCATGTGGCGGAATATTGCAAAGTAGTTAGATTTATTTTATTTAACTATGGACTTCCGAAAAGTAACGCCTGATAGTATTAACATAGTATAAAACAAAATCGCCCATTCCCTTTGTATACTTAGATCTTTAAAACTACGCAACATATTTTGATGCGATTTGTACCAATGGATAGAGTGGTTACCGAAGAAGGTTTTTGTTTATTTTCTTTGTCAAGCGGGCGAAGCAGCAGGCGTCCTGGTATATTATACAACACAGTCCTTCACAACGTCTGTCTGTATGTCTGTTTGCGATAAATTTAAAAACTACTGCACTGATTTTCATGCTGTTATCGCCAATGGATAGTGTGGTCCTCAAGGAAGGTTTTAAAGTATAATTTATCAAACGGGCAAAGCCGTGGGCGTCCTCTAGTGCAAACTGAAATAAATAATTGATTGTTATCGATAACTGTCACCTCATGCTGTCCCATAACTATAAGAATCGTTGTCAACAATCGACTAGGTATCAAACTCAGCTATCTCGCCCCTATACTTTCTACTGTTCATCCCGTTTCCATCGCTAGGGACTCGGCTGTAATGAATCAAATGATGATTTGAATACACGTAACCTTTGAAAGACAGATAGAAAATAGTTTCTATGACCTTTGTAGTTGACATAACTATAAATACCGTATCTTTTAAATATTGTAATACTATTGTAGAATAGGTATTATAATTAACGATATTATTCATAGGTATATGCTTTACCCCAAGCACGCAATGCACTCACCGACACGGGATACAACCCGACCAACACGACAGAGGCCACTTAGGTGGCCAAAGTCCGCCTGGCGTCACAGGGAATTCTCTTGAGTGCGTACCTGGCGCGCCCGGCAATGGATGGTAGGGCGGCCTTAGGTCACGGTATAAAAATTATAACAAAAGGGCGCTGCACTCATCTACGCCCAAGACCATCGACCTCCATGGTCGGGCTCTGATGACGGCGGGCTCCACCAGTCGTTCTTACAGGCTAGAAAAAAAACCCTTTGGGAAAAGGATGTGTTTTTTTATTTATTTTACATAACCACTCTGCAGTCCAGGCTCCCATGGCTATTTTAGTGTGACATCTCAGCCCACCACTGGCGCGGAAAGTGGCGGAAATACTTTTCGGCCTTGATAGCTGGGCGTGTGAATAGATGAAACTTATCTATTTCAAAACTCGATAGCTATAATCTATAAAACTTTTAGGGCAGGTAAAAATCCGATAAAAAAAATAGATTTTTCCGAGGGTTCGGTATACATTTGTTTATTTTTGGGGCGCTTTTGTCCCATGGACGGCCTATGGCACAGAAAATATAAGTTATATTTTCTGTGGTATACATATTTTCAATCTCTATTGTTGTAGTAAAAAAATCCTAACCATCTTTCTCTACGTACCGTATTCTATCAAAATCTACCCAGCCATTTTACATGGTGCCCTAAGTAACTTTACAAGAAGTATCTAATATTCAGAGAAACTTTTGGTAAACTCAAAATTATCCACAAACTCGTTCCTTTTCACAAAAACAAATTACATTACCGTAAAACAAACGAAGCCATTCAGTTCATTTCTTAAATGGAAAGGAATGCGCCATAACAATTAGCTAAATAGTAAATGTTGTGCATTACTGTAATTAGCAATACTTATGTTTTATTAAAGTTAATTAATATTGCGAGCAAGTGTTCCCGTACTTAGCACTGGCGGTTTGCTGACTGTGTATCTCCCAATAATAATATTACTGCTTTTACAGAAAAAATAATAAATTGTTTATTTTTGTTTAATTTCGAAATTACTTAACCGATTTTGAAAATTGTTTCACTGTGTATGGTAGCTACATAATCATTGAGTGCTAAGTTTAGGCTACTTTGCATTTTATGAAATGAAATGAAATGAAATCGTTTATTTGCTAGAAACATGGTTGACATAGGTTTTCTAATCAGTCTAAGGTTCTTCATGTTTCACCGGATGGTTCACGGTATGCAAATTTTTAAGTTTGAACACAATCATGTTCACTAATTAATTGAATATAATTTAATGTCTTCTTAAAACTAAATCAATATAAAAATGTCAAACTAAATCAATAAAATAATGTCAAATAATACTTATAAAACAATGTAAACAATATAATATTATTCCCTATACCCTTTATTATCTTAAATTTAATAAAGTACCAATGTCCTAATGTTTCTTTAATTTTTATATTTTTATTATTACCATCCACGCAAGTCTGTTTTTGGTATCATGGAACTTTTATTATCAATCTATTTGGTATAAATAAATAAATATAAATAAATAAAAAGCTTTATTTAGTCCATGCAAAAATAATTAATTTGGCTACCACACAAAAAAAATATTACAATTAACAAACAATCCGACTAAAAATCAAACTTAATATCACAATATCATGCAATAAAACAAAATAATCAAAATAAACCACAAATACATTATAATTATTGGAAACTAAATTATAGATCGATCACAAAAATTGTATTAATTAATTATAAAATCATTATATTATTATTCAATTAAATGATTACTGTAATATTAGAATGTCAATTAGATTATTACTAAGTATTAGAATTAAATGATTGTGACTATGTTAATAAAATATCTCTTCATTCTTGCACGGACCCCCTTTGGGTAAAACCCTCCTCCTAGGCATGCCACTTCTTTCTATCTTTGGCAGTGTTTAGCCACTCTCTGCCTGCTGTAGCTAATATTTCGTCAACCCACCTGGCGTGCGGGTGACCTCTCGCTCTTTTTCCACGCGGCCCTGGTCATGTCACCGATCGCCGAGTCCACTTGTTGTCATCATACCTAGCCAAGTGACCTGCCCATTTCCACTTTCTTTGTAACGAATTTCCTAACGCATCTATTAATTTGGTCTTCTTACGTATGGCCGTGTTCCTTACCCTATCTTTGAGCTTTAAGTCCATGATGCTTCTTTCCATTTTCCTTTGGGTAGTTTGGATTGTGTTGCTAGTTTTGACATTAAAGGTCCATGTTTGGCACCCGTAGGTCAGGCATGGAAGTATGGCTGTGTCCATAACTAGTTTTTAGATAAAGGCAAATTCGACTTTAAAATTTCCTTTTGGGCCCAGAACTTTTTCCAGGTGATAGCGACTCTTCGGTCCACCTCTTCTGAATTTCTATCTTTATTAAAGGATATTCGTTTTCCAAGGTAGATGTACTTGTCGACAAATTCAAGAGGTACGTTGTTGATTAATATTGTTGACGTACGATGGTTAGTCATGAGCTTTGTTTTTTCAAGGTTCATTTCTAAACCAGCTTTTGAACCAGCTTGGTGTAACTCGTTTATCATTGTGTTTAATTGCAATGGACTTTATGAGAACAACACTAGGTATATCGTCTGCGAATCTGAGAAGACTTAAGTAATTTCCATTTATGTTAATACCTCGTTTGGACCATTCTAGATTTCCCATTACCAGCGATAAACAGTTTTGGGGAGATTGGGTTACCCTGACGAACTCCTCTTTCTATGTTAATTGAGTCACCAATTCTATCCAACCTGACTCTACTCGTACAGCCATTGTAAATGTTCTTCAAGATGTTGACGTAGTTTTCCTTTACATTTTGTTCTTCCAAAGCCTCCCAGATGGCTTCGTGTATAATTAAATCGAAAGCTTTTTTGTAATCTATAAAAGCTATATATAGGGTGTTGGAATTCCAAGTACTTCTCTATAACCTGGTCAACAACCTGAATGTGGTCTACGGTGCTAAAACCGCTATTTGGTATAGAGTAATTAAATAGTACCTACTTATTCTTTTCTCAATATCGACAAAACACTTTTTAGGATGCACGTGTTTCTTACAGCCTTTGGACGTGGATCGGCAGGTGCACTTGGGCCCCTTCGTTATTGGAACCCCTAAGCCTCAGCCCACGCACGCCCTTACATAACGACAGGGGATAAACCCCGATCCCAAAGATGCGGGATAACACCCATTCCAAATTCCCAACCACTACCAAAGGCCGCTCCCAGGGGGGACCCTTCATGATGCCCGGCATAAAGGAGTTTAATTAACAAAAAACTTCTACGCCTCTAAAGGCCTTCTACTAAAGTTTTTTTAATAATCTAAGTAGTGAATGCAAAACAAGAGCTTTGTGCAGAGTTCTGATCTCGTAGGTAGTACGGGTTGAAGCAACCGATTCCAATGCGATGTCTCGATATAAACGCATCGATGATGAGAGAGCTAGTGATGGGAAAACGTTGTTACGTACTAATTGGATTTGTCGATATTTTTAATGACAGGGATAATCATCTAATGTTATAAATAAAATAAATATTGTTGGACATGCTCACACAACGTCATCTAGCCCAAACTAAGCTATAAGCTTGTGCTATGGGATCTAGATAACCGATAAACATACTTATATATTTCTAAATACATACATAACATACATAGAAAATATTGAATGGAATCAGGCATTACCTGGCGAAAGTCCATGATAAAACAATGGGGTAAGATGTTGATTTTTTTATATAATTGCACTAATTTCGCTAAATAGAAGACATTATAAACGTGTTTCAGCAAGAGAACAGCTGTTCTCTTTGAGACAGTCTTGAGAATGCCTCGTGAGTAGGTGAAACATATTTCGACGTTTATAATGTCTTCTATTTAGCGAAATTAGTGCAATTATATAAAAAATTAAACATCTTACCCCATTGTTTTATACATAAAAAACGCCCAAACTCCGAAACAAATATTTGTGAATCACCCAAATATTGTATTCGACCCAGGAATCGAACCAGAGACTCCGGAGTCGAAAGCCGACCACGCCACCGAAGCAGTCGTAATTGAACTATGACGTAGATGTAGGTAATTGAACTAGTAATTCTACACTCAACACTGATCTCTATTCCCGAAGTCGCTCCATACCCTTTGGCCTGTCATTCCTTGGGTACACTTGCATTTCGGGGCGCTGGATATATTTGCCAGAGACTCATTTGGCTGTCAGCAGGTGAACGGGTCCTTTTAGTGTTTACCATAGGTGCTCGGCAATGGATCTGGTCTGTTAGCTTTAAGCATCATCTTTCTGTCGCAATCAGATACGCCGATGCGGATTATAATCTGACATGGCATCAACAATTGATTGTTTGATTGATAGATTAGATTATAAAGATTTTAGAATAAGATTTTTATTAGTGTTAGTTAACCGCAATTTATTTGAATGAAAATTAGCACATACCTACATCAGACAGACACTCCCAATCCTCAGGTTTAAAATTCCTTTTTCAGAGTATTTGTTAACAAACAGCCTTACCTATCTGTACAGTAATAAGAATCTCTAAAACAAAGACAATCAAACTATCGGGTTTGCAATATTATATGAAAAACTACACACATTTAGATTTTACCATACAGTTGAAAACGAAAGCTTATTAACACAATGAAACAAAAAAATCAATTACATGTCAATAGTATCGATATGTTGCATCCCTATGGAGGAAAACACTCGACAAATAAGCGCGCAGACGGGCGCAGTTTGCATAATTGCCGAGTGCTACTAGTTAGGGTTGTCCTTAACTGAAATCATTATTATATTAGTTTGTTTTAATTTGCAGCAATATTGTATGATTTCTATGATCAAAACCTTTGACCTGAATTTATACCTTAACACTGCTATGCTATACTCCCACTGAAAAGATTGTACTGGCGTTTTAACCGTATTCAAAATGCGAGTTAGTTCTTAAATTCAACTGTATTTTATTTAGTATATAATTATGTATATTGTAATAATTCTTATTGTGAATAAAATATGATAAAATTATTTGAAAGACGGAGTGAACACTAGTAAGAAGAATTTAATTTGAGAATTTACGAAGTTCGCTGTGATAACTGGTAAATAACTATAGCAGTTATTTACCAGTTATCTTTATCTTTAGTCCGAAACGCCCAGGACTTTAATTGGCTGTGCCTTAGCGGCTGGCACGTAAGGTTTTGTTGCCGTTCATCGCAAGGCAACGGGTTTCAAATTAGTTTTTCAAAATTACAAAATATCTACATTTTTGTTAAATTAATTCGGCCATTTTGGACATAACCCATTATAAATGTGCCCGGTGACGGCAATAGGATTGCCCCCTATTACGTGGGACTAAAAATACTGGCAAATTGTGGGTGTGTAATGCTCCTTTGTCTACCCCTTCGGGCATATAGGCGTGATATGCGTGTGTATCTTTATCAATTGAAACTAAAGGCTTCCCTGAAATTCTTCTAATATTTAGAACTAAAATTAACCAAATCGGTCCAGCCTATTATTTTACCTGTCTCAACTGGGAAATGATAAAGTAAGACATTTTTTTTTTTTTTTTTTTTAATTCCGCGGCCAAGGCCGCGGCCGCTCTAACGTCCGTTGCCGGGCGTCTCTGGTTACTAGCAGAGGGTATGTCCAGTGGCGCCCGGCGGACTTTGACCACCTCTGTGGTCTCTTCGGGTGTTGGGTCGGGACGAGAATCCCGCGTCGTTGGGGGAAGGGTTTTATCCCGCGTCAGTGAGTGAATCTGGTTGCGTGCTATGGGGCAAAGGCCCCGCAGCACGCAACCCTTCTAGCCTGCTTCTGTAAGGACGGCGGATGGCGATCCCGCCGTCCTCAGGCCCCGATCATGGAGGTCGATAGTCTTGGGCGTAGTCGCGTAGTCTGGGGCGCCCTGACCGCCGACTACGGAACTCGGCGGGGAGGGTACGCTCCCTCTCCATTCCGGCCGCCTCCTTCGCGAGCATGACTTGCTCGCAGAAGGACACGGCCGCGTTCCACCTACTCTGGCTGGAGACCATGGCTTGAAGCATGGTCTCCAGCGAGAGGGTATCCACGCCCAGACCCACTACGAGGTCCCGGCGCTGGCTCGCCCACGCTGAGCACTCCACCAACGTGTGGAGTGCGGTGTCGTCGTCGGAAACCTCGCAGTGTTGACACCGGGGTGTGACCTCACGATGCATGCGAAACAGATAGCTACCGAAGCATCCATGCCCGGCAACGATCTGCGTCGCACGATACGTGAGGTCACCATGCTGCCTCTGCAGCCAATCAAGTCTCTGATGATCGGTCTCACCGCCGCGATGATGGTGGTACCCCACTTGGGTTGCTCAAGTCGCACCCTCCATGACTCCATGAGATCCTCGAGACCTCTCGATTTCTCGAGACGCAGGCCTGTGGTCCCGCTCCAGCGCCTCCTTGCGCCATTGGAACAATGACGCAAGGGCTCTCTCTTCCAGGTCCCATGGAGGGGTCCCGGCTAGGAGACATGCAGCCTCTCTGGAGATCGTGCGGTACCCCCGTATGGTTCTGACGGCCAAGGTTCGAAGTGGTCTGTTTAACAGAGTCACGTTCCCCTTGACCGCCAACCTATTCGCCCATACGGGAGCCCCGTATAGGGCCATACTTCGCACGATCCCCAGGTACAGTCTCCTGCAGGAAGCGTTGGGTCCCTTTAGGTTGGGCATCAGTCGCGAAAGCGCGACCGATGCCTGCGTCACCTTGGGGACCAAACTTCGGAAATGTGGTCCGAAGTTCCATCGGCTATCAAGTACGATCCCTAGGTACTTCATCGAGGGCTTGATGCCGATGCTAACGCCTCCCACATTTATGCTGGAACCTTCGGGTGGACCGTTCCGAGGTCTGTGAAAACACAGAACCTCGGACTTGTGCAAGGCCACCTCCAGTCCCAGCTGCCGTATCCGACCCACGACTCGAGCAACACCCGTCGTGACCTTGAGTGCTGCCTCCTGGTACGTTGCACCCCGCGCCGTGACGAGGGTATCGTCGGCGTAGCACGTTACGCCGACGCCCCTAGGCAACGCACCCCGCAGCACCCAGTCGTAGCCGATGTTCCACAGAAGCGGCCCCAGGACCGACCCCTGTGGAACACCGCACGACACATCTCGCCGAGCTGGCCCGAGCCAGCTGGGGAAAGCTATGGCCCTCTCCGAGAGATAGGCCCCGACAATACGACGGAGGTAGAGAGGCGTTTCGTGATACACGAGCGCCTCCCTAACGCAGCTCCATGGCAAGGTGTTGAACGCGTTGGCGATGTCAAGAGACACCGCCACCACCACCTTGCCCTGCGAGACTGCTTCCTCCGTCAGGCTCTTCACGCGCATGATCGCGCTCACGGTGGAGCGTCCCCGACGGAAACCGAACTGGTTATCCGCCAGGTCTGGCCCCACACTCGTGAGATGCTCGACGAGGCGTTCCGCGATAATTCGCTCAAAGAGCTTACATACCTCGTCGAGCAACACGATCGGCCGGTATCCGGTCCACCGGCCGCCCCGCCTTACGGATCAGGACCAGTTTCCCCGTCCTCCACACCTTGGGAAACTGGCCCCTTTCGAGGCATGCGCTAAAGAGCCCCATCAGTCGAGGCCCGAGTTCTTCGAGGGCCAGGACCCATGCACGGCCAGGAATGCCGTCGGGTCCGGGGGCAGTGATTTTCCGGCGTTTAAGCCGGAGTACTGCCGCACCTAGCTCCCCCACGCTGACTTCGGGTACGTCGTCTTCGCTGGTGCTATCCGCGTCGGGCAGAGACGGAGCCATGCGCGGAGGGACGTGCTCCTCCGCGCTCGTCGGAAACAGGGAGCCCATGACCCGCTCCAACTGCTGCGGCTGGAGACTCTGGGTCAGTGGGGGCGCCCTAGGTCGGAGTTTCTCCCTGACCTGTAGGTACGGGCGCCCCCATGGGTTCTGCTGCAGGGTCTCCAGGAGCTCCTCACGGGCCGCCGTCTTGGCCCGCTTTATCGTCTCCTGGAGAATACCTTTGGCCTCCCTGTATGCCTGATAAAGCTCCGCCTCTCGGGCTGCCGCGTCGTCTGGGCGGCGATGCCTCCGGCGAAACCTGGTGTACTGGCGGCGGGCGGAGATGCATGCTGCGCGCAGCTCTGCAATCTCCGGCGACCACCAGTACACCTGCTTCCTGGCCGGTCTGGGTGTAACCCTAGGCATCGCCGCATCACAGATTTGCGACATGGCTCTCCTGAACCAGTCCGCCTCGGCATCCACATCGGCAGGCCGGTCCGGTGCCGGAATCCAGGCCTGCACGATGGATGCCTCCAGGAGAGCTTCCCGATCAAGATGGTGAAGTGCCCAACGCGGATCTGGGGGATTTGCTACTGGCTGTGGGAGGTCAGGTGAGGGGACGACATCGAACCGGATGTACCGATGGTCCGAGTGCGTCTCCTCACCCTCCTCCACGCGCCAGCCTGTAATACGGCGGGCGAGGTCAGGGGATGCGAACGTTACGTCTACGATCGATTCCCCCCTCGCCGCCAAAAGGTGACGACATTCCCCCGGTTGAGGACCTCCAGACCACGTGTTCTGGTCCAGTCCTCAAGAAGCCTCCCCTTGTCCCTGGTTTCCCGGGAGCCCCACGCCTCACTCCAGGCGTTGAAGTCTCCCAGGAGCAGGACTCTCCAGGCTGGCCACCTGGCCCCGTAGCTTCTGCTCCTCTGCGGGGACGCTCCGCGCTAGGAGCTCATCCAGGGAAGACTGGGCGTGTGTCACTGCCGTCTTCACCACCTGCTTCTTACCCTGCAGATTTTTGGTGCCACCCTTCATGGCTTCTGCAATTCGGGTAAGAGCCAGCATGAGCTCCCGCGCGGCTGGCACCTCCTTGTCCCTGCCACTGGGCAGGAACAGCACTGTAGGGGCGGGGGCTTTAAATACCGGCGACTTTCGGTATTTACCGGACGTCGTAATCGCCAGGTACTTCGTCGGAACCCCCTCCTCGGTCTCGCTGGATGCGGTCCCCCCAGAGCAACTGGTGCTCCGGTCACGCGACGACCCCGCCGTCGGGACCACCTTCTCCCGAGTCCTTTTGACTGGGGTCTTCCACAAGGAAGAACCCTCCGTCTCCATGCTGCTGGGAACGACGTCTGTCCCAGCAGCGGTCGACGCGACCTCCGCGTCGGTTTGGGGGGTGGTTTTGAGGCACACCCCCTGGCCTGTCGGGCTTTGTTGACCCCTCCCAAATACCTGATGGGGGTCGCTGTGACTGGTGCCGGGCCTGAGCCCCGCATCAGTCACAGCCGGGTGTTCGTGGAGGGATTCCTCACCTCCAGTTCCCCGTTGGGTAATCTTATTATTCGTACTTTGCAAAGTCATTTTTTTTTATTAGTTTAACGTCCTTCGACGGGCGACACCCTAGGCGTGACAGCTCCCCTGCACGATTCATCCCCTCACCGGGTGTCAGAGCTTGGGATTGGGTTAATTTTTTATAGAGGTGTTCATCCTCGCGGCCCCGAGGGGCCACCGGTCCTGTCAATTCAGGATTACGGCTATGCCGGGCGGGGGTCTTTACAAGACCGTTCCGCCCGCCCCGTTGGTGATTTTTTAACGAGGTTTTCTTCCTCACGGTTCCGAAGAACCGACTTCCCGCCTGAGGTCAGGCGGGGTTCGGCCGAACGGTGGTCTCTGCGAGACCGTGTCCGACACCGCTGATGAGCTCAGTGATGTCGGACCCGTCGCCCTGGTGGTTTCTCCGCACAGCAGCACTCTGCTCTGCAGAGTGTCGGCGGAGAGACCTGGGCCGCACTAGGCCCCCGTCGTGGTGGGTCTGCGTTCCTCATGCGAGGCAGCAAGACCCCCACCTTGGCCAGAATTAGCCGTAGTAGCTACAACTCTGCGGTACGTGGCCGCAGAGTTGCAGCCACTGCCGTTGCCCGGGGTGCACCACGTGGAGGAACTGACCAAACCACCCCTAAAGTAAGACATAAAGATGTTGGTACACCGTAAAACTTTTCAAAAACAATTTACCAACAACATACCAGTCCAATATAAATAATGTAGCACTCGATAAAAATTACTCACAAAAATATTGTATTATTTTTGCGAGGATAAGCTCAAAATGGCGGCTGCTAAACATAAGTAAATGTAGACAAACGATATTTTGTAATGTAAATATTTTAGTCTATAATTATGTTTATTTTGTATATTGTAATTCTTATTGTAAATAAAGACAGTAAATGTAGATATAAATATAATGTCTACTTATTTATCCTTTTTGAAAATAAAATCATGAAAAATATTTTTTTTTTGGGGTACTGCACCTTCTCGTAAGCATTTTTTTAGTAAAACCGAGCCCCCCCCTGTCCGACAACCGGTAAGGTCACACTAGAAAGTAATTAGTAAGACTTATGTTCAGCTTTGTACAGTGATAGACTGATGATGATGATGAATCAGTACCTACGTATACATGGTGTAACATTCCTGGGTCAGTATGGGAAAGTTTGAAATTATAAGACATACAAAGATCTGTTCTTAGGAACCATGTTACTGATTTTAGTCAAAATAAAAACTGCATATAATTATACTCAGATTTAACCTATCTACGCAAAAATAGGTCCTGTAGCTTTAATAAACAAACAGACGAAACTACAACACGATAAATAAATCTAACATCGCTGCAATCGCTGGAGAAAAATCCACTCATTCGTCTCCTATATTTTGTGTGGCCAATTAAAAACAAAAGCATAGCAAAATGGCGGCCGCTTTAATTGGCATTTGACGTCATCGTGTTTTATTGTAGCAAGAATCGGTCCCTATCGTATGTGGTTTTATTGCATGTAGCATTTTTGTTGAATAAAATGTGTTCTTATTTCAGATTCTGGCCTCCTTTCTGATTTTTCGTCTGTTTTTGTCCCACCTTATGTCGATATAAACAGCTAAATACTAGTGTCTGTATCCAGACGTTGCATCAAATTACGAAAGCTTGATATACTTAGGCACAATATACACACACGCACATAGGTAGGTACACATTACGTTTATCTCCGAAGGGGTAGACAGAAGTGCTTCTTATGCCCACATTTCGCGAGGTTCTATGTTGGTCCGTCATAGTCTATTGCCTAGCCTTTTCCAGGTGCTCTGAATATTTCCCTCTGTCAACAGTGACATCACGTAATGGTGAGGAGAACTTGGCTAGCACACAAGTTTGATGCTCAGTACCTACCTATAGGCACTGCTTAACTCAAGAGGTTTATAAGAAGCCTGTAAAAGTTAAGTAATAATTTAAATGTTATGATTACTAACTTACAAGTTAATTAAACTGAATTTTTCGGTCAATGCTTAAAAGTTTCGAGTTGGAACCCATTGCAAATGAAACTCCCCTAACTGGACCACCCTTAAGCTTTGGCCAGACACCGCCATTATCTATAGAGACTGGCAAAATGCCAGTATTGGTTCAGTTGCGTCTTATATTTCTTATTTAACTGCAAATTGTCATGATGTTATAAGAGTAAAATAGAGACTACTTAAGTAACTATTTATATGTACGTGGGTAAAACTTTCTTCGTTCATTATAGGTAGGTACCTACCTAAATGCATCTATCCCCTAAGTATGGATATACATAAGGCGATCAGTATGGCTACATTTTTTCAGTCACTTCGTCCGACGTAGGTAACAAGGGACCCTATTGTACTTGTAAACGCGGGTGGATCTCCGCAATTCCACGAATATCGCGCGGGATTTGCGTGGGGCGAGCTTATTGATGTTCTTTGGACATTCTTGTCAGGGATCTGTCTGTCAGCATGAGCACCGGTTGCAGGTGAAGGTGACTTGGGACCGGAGATGGTGATCAACACTGCGAACGGTTGATTGCATAGGGGATGCACCCTTTGCACCCCTTGCACAGTGCACACCTACTAATACTAAGTTAAACCACAGGGTAATAGTCAGACAGACACCAATCCCATCTTTATCCCGAAGGGGTAGGCAAGCGCTTATTACGCCCCCATTTCACCAATTCATTAACCCCCAAGTAAAAGGGGCGGGCCTGTTGTAGTTTTTGGTGAGTATTACATTATTTGCCAGAGCCTCGTCTGTTAGTTAGCAGGTGCACCGCTTGGAGGTGAAGATGACTTGGCCCCTGGAGAACTTGGTACCCTTAGCACCGGGTAATAGTAGATGTTCCGACCGTCAGTGGTGTTCATCCTAAAAACAAAGTAAAGAGCTTCTCTCAAATACCTATTTGTTCAAAAACATTCATGCTATTGCTAATAACGCCATCTACCCAAATGTATGGGAACTGTGCAGTGTTGGCAGTACAAGACGAGTGCGCTGATTTATAAAAAAATATAACCTATGTACCAGAAGTAGATTAGCAAAGTGAGAACTGAGAGTACTAAGGTCCGTGTATGCTGGCATACACGGACTGCTCCTGCTCCAGCAGTAAAACGATGATCAACCGGTAAGCTGCCATTATAACTAAGTACTCTGATAACTACTCGAGCAGTTGAGAATTACTACTCAAGAAGTAACAATTTTAATTCAATAATCAGAAATAACGCAACTACTACTTTTGCTTAGGTATACGACGTTGGTGTAGAAATAGATGTCTGTGCTGTGGGTTCATTCGACATTGGAAGGAGGTAACTGCGCTAAAGCAGTCGACAGCGCAAGCAGTGTATGACCTGTGAGCTGGCAACTAGGTACATAGTTATACCGACCAATAAAAATCACTGGGCGAATCACGAAGTTTGATTGAACAAGAACAAGAAAAATAGCAATCAGCGTTTAAAACCTCTTACTTAGCTGACAGCGCCTGTAGTGTGGTCATTGATTAATTGTAAAACAACACAAAGGCAAGAAGCCATGCCAGAAATGTAACAAAATAAACGTATTGTGTCAACTATGACATACCTATTTGATTGTCTGTCAGTCAGTGTAAACTGTCAACTGACTGGATAAACAGCTGTCAGCTCAGCTGTGTCTGTCATTTGCTAATTTTGTTGTTTATTGTTATGATACATGTTATAATAATTAAAAATAAAACGCTACGTACTGTAATCATAACATTATAAACAGTGTTAGTGTTATAGCATAACTACAATAATGACTAATTTCCAACAAAGTCCTTTGAAACTGTACATCCAAGATATATTTCGCGCCAAAACAACTGAAAGCAAATACATTTACGAGCTATTCGGTATGACATTCAAAAATGTAATGGTTCACGGTGTTATTACGGCCATTTACAATAAATCAGATTCTACAACAAACGCAGAGGTTTCCGACGCAACGGGATCTGTTCAAATTTACTATGATAGCACCAAAAGTAATTTAAATACATCATCCGCCATATTGAAAGATTTATATTATGGTTTTTCAGCAGCCGTTAAGTCGGGCAATGACAATCTTAACATAATGTCTACTTTACTGGACCAAATTGCGAAGAGCCCCATCCATTTCGCTGAAGGGGATTATGTGAGCGTCATTGGAGATATTTTTGTTGATGACAAAAACATAAGAATGTGTTCAGCGTACAATTGCGTTGTAACTTCACCGGAAAGGGATATTGTTTGGATAGAAGAGCTTAAATATTTGTATGAAAAGTGTTATCTTTGGATTAAGTGATTGACTCTCTATTTTATATAATTTAACTCATTTAATAGATCAACACAAATTTAATAGATTCATGCGTTGTGTATATTAAATCACCGTGTTTTATATATTATCTGTGGATACTATCCCAAAAAAAAAAACAACCGGATGACTAAAACGTCATTTGAGAAGTTGACGGAAGGAGCCGACGAAAGTTGTGATAACTAATTTTAATTGATAACATTTATCCATTTCGTGAAAAAATCTTAGTAATAACATTACGTAAGTACTTTTAAAATACGTAAATAATGGAGTGTTACTTATAATTACTGCTTATAACAATGTACAGGCAAAGTTTTTTCATAACAAACAGGTTAGAATATTTTTTTTTCTATTTATCTCCACAGCACAATGTCCCACGAAGGGATATCTCCTCAAGTAATTGAAGCCTTGTGCCAGACGCCTGATCCTTCGACTAGAGTAAGTAGCTATGGTTATTCTATTTAAATATGCTTTTGAAAATAATATTATCTGTTAGGTACATATGGGACTTTGTCGTGTGATAAGAACACAATCACGCTTGTAAAGTATCCTCGAATGGTTAGGCACAGTTGGTCACCTAACCGGCTCATGGTAAAATAGTCTATGAAGTCTTGGTCACCCTCTAATACCAATGCAATGCTTTGATATTTGATCTAAGTCTCCTATTGATTCACGGTCACATCATATTTATGTAAATGTCACACCCTTCCAGCTTATAGATCAAAATCTGGGTATTTAAGTTCTGTCTCATATACCGTACCATATTTACCACAGCGAGTGTTCTGAAGAGCTCTTCAATCTGATCCCACCCTCTTCCTTCCGATCCCGAACAACGCGTGCCGGGCAGAGATGCCACTCCCACACAGTGGATAGCATGTACGCGAGAACCGAGCTTTTTAAACGTTCGTTTTTCTGCCGAACTGCTGAATTGACCTAACATACCTATTTATTTATATTATTGACAATACTTCAACATATTTATCGCTCATTTAAACATTAACAAACTATCAACAAGACTAACAGATAGAGACAAAGTAATTTAAACCTGATAAACTTTTTTTCTTGGTCATTAAAATAAATTTGTCTGTTAATTTTTTTTAACATTAATCTGCCTGTACTATGTAGGTTTTGATGGAAAGTCTGATTTAAAATAAATTTTGGTGCGGGTAGATGGCGGACCAAATATTTTTAGTTTATAAACAAATATTAGTACGGCTATATGACATTGTGTGATAATATATATGTATTTTACTTTTCCAGGATTTCATGTTCCAACAAACTATGTACCGTATCAAAGATCCACGCAAATCCATACCTTTCTATACCGGTGTGTTGGGAATGACATTATTGAAGCAGCTTCACTTCCCCGATATGAAGTTTTCTCTATTCTTCATGGGCTATGAAAACCCTCGAGAAATACCGTCTGATGAAGCAACTAGGACCGCTTGGGCCATGACTAGGAAAGCTACTGTAGAATTAACATAGTAAGCATTTTTATAATTATTTCAAAGCAATGAGTTTGCTTAAACTATTCTTAAAATATTTTAATAGTAATTGTAAATCACAATAACTAAAAATTCATCAGCATGACTCGAACCCCCGACCTTTCCCTAACAAGGGGAATGCTCTGACCACTGAGCTACGATTCCCAATACCGACATCAACCAAATTTATTCTTCATATTATTATACTGGTTATTAACAAACTCTCCGAGTGCTATGGGCTGGTCTTTAGACTTAGTATTTATTTATGATTCCTACATGAAACACATTTCTAACTTTATTCTTCTAACGACTGATTTACAATTTGTTAAGTGTTAAGTGCAACTGATTTTATTACCAGTAGAAAATGTATGAACTCGGACTAAATGTAAACAGGGGGTGTTTTTTTGGGGCTTCATTAACATAATATCTAGAGCCCAAGACAACATCACACCTGCTGCCACATTGGGGCCAAACAAAGTAACTGGCGAAATGTGCACGTAGTAGGCGTTTAACGCCTCTGTCTACATCATCACGCCTATATTCCCAAAGTAGGTAGGGGTAGGCAGAGCTGCATTACACACCCACAACTTGCTAGTAATTTCGTTGGTTGGTAATAGGGAGCAAGTCCATTGCTGTTGCCGGGCATGGTAAAAAATTCATAAAACCACTTTGTAATTGGAATCGTAATTTTAACAGCCAGGACAGTTGTTACATACCGTTAAATAGAACCTTTGCTTTCTTATTCCTAATTTTTTTGCATGATGTGTGTGTGTGTAAAATTAATGACATTGCTTTGCCTATAGTCAGCATTATAATAATAAATAATGAAAGTATCATATGTTTCATGTATATTTCAGTAACTGGGGCACAGAGAGTGACGACTCGAGTTATCACAATGGTAACTCAGACCCTCGAGGCTTCGGACATATTGGTGTACTTGTTCCTAACGTGGATGTCGCTTGTGCTAGGTGAGTTAAAGATACTTTGCTAGCCAACCCGGTTTCGTATGGGTTTAATGTTTGACTGCCTCGGTAACACAGTGGCATGTATATGTGAGATATCCCGGGTCCATTCAACTATTTTTGTGTTCTACAAAAGTTTGTTTCGGAGTTTGGGTGTATATTGGGGTAATGCACAAAGCAGATACTTTTCCACTGATATAATTTTTTTTTTACTGACCGAAATCTCTGATGATGCTGTGAGGGTAAAACCGGTCAGTAAAATTATAATAAAATTATATCAGTGGAAAAGGATGTGTTTTTGTACAATATGTGTAGCAGATTCCACCATGTGCCATCTATCGACAGTATAAATTTCTATGTGTTTAGAAATATATAAGTATAAAACAATGGTAAGTAAAAATTTTTTTAAGAAAAAACTTTTTACTTACCATTGTTTTGTCATGGATTTTCGCCAAGTAACGCCTGTTTCTATCCAATATTTTATATATAAGTATGTTTATCAGTTGTCTAGATCCCATAGCACAAGCTTATAATAGCTTAGTTTGAGCTAGATGACGTGTGAGAATCTTCAAAATATTTATAATCTATCATAGTGGTTAGATCCTTAACTGGCTCTGTATCGACGCCCGGTGACGGCAATAGGCTTGCTACCTTTATGTGGGACCAACATTACTGGTGAAGTACACCTTCGGGGATTAAACTAAACTTGTTTTGATAGGTTATGGGCCCAGATGTTGTGTTAGTTACAAATTTTTTTTTTTCCAAAATTTGTTTCCAGATTCGAACAACAAGGCGTCAAATTCGTAAAGCGTCCGAATGACGGCAAGATGAAGGGTCTCGCGTTCATACAAGACCCCGACGGATATTGGATAGAAATATTCACGAGCAACGTCGTGTGAAGTGTGCCGGCTAGATAAGTATACATTTGACTTACATGTATGTAAGTGTGATATAGAATCACGCTAGTATCTCCGAGGGGGTAGGCAGAGGCATGGTACTTTTATTTTAGCTTAACTGGAAGGGTCGCTAGTAATTTGTATTTGTGATTTTCAGTAGTATAGTCCGAGACGACCAGGACTTTAATTGGCTGTGCCATAGCGGCTGGCACGTAAGATTTTGTCGCCTTTAAACAACATTTCATCGCAAGGCAAACGGGCATCAATTTTTTTTTCAAAATTACTATATAGCTGCTACTTTTTATTAAATACATTCGGCCATTTTGGACATAACCCATTATATGTGTGCCCGGTGACGGCAATAGACTTGCCCCCTATTACGTGGGACTAAAAATACTGGCAAATTGTGGGTGTGTATTGCACCTCTGCCCCTTCGAGGATATAGGTGTGATATGTGTGTGTGAGAATTCCTTTTTTTTTGTTTAGTACAAAAATACCAATAAATAGCTATGTAATTTGATTGGTCCCATGTACCTAACTTTGGCTACTTTTTTTATCTCGTAACCTATCCCGTGGGAATTGGGAACTAAAAATTTATCCCGGGCGAGACCTTAGGCGTCAACTATTAAATGCATAAAACATATAAAACAATTTATATAATGTAAGTCAAATGATAGTTAAGTAATGAATTACGCTGTATATAATGTAACTTTTATAGCCTGACGTTTCGACCAGAGTCAGCCATCGGTGTAACCTGGTCGAAACGTCAGGAAATAAAATATACTAATACGTACTCTATGCTCGTTCTTTCTTCTTTTTAAATTCCCCTAAAGTAAAATATATAGATTATGGAATGAGAAAGTTTAAAGTTAATATACAGTTTTGTATATTATGTCAATTAGACGTTACATAGTAGATACTTATATAATTTCATACATAAATGACATATACATATTTAAATAGTCATAAACTTAACTTTAAGTATGCATTATTGGATAACTATTAGAAAAAAAAGCATAGTACATCATGTTTGACTCAAAAAATGCCGTTGAAAAAAGATTTTTGAGCGGTCCAAAATTGCTAAAGGTTTGGTATCTTAAGAAAACGGTGCCGTCTTAAAGCGGTCGTAACACAACGGTGGATGACGTCATTAGTAGACGTTACATTTTCTATGTAAACGGTTCCAATAACCACACTAGACAACGACACCGCTTTTCTGGTGATCTAAAGCCAGTTTTCAGTGATTTTTTCCAATAATTATTGAAATTATATCATCGAGAGAAATACATTTTTAAAGCAATAATAATGTATATTGTTCGTGAATTAGTCTTAATGTCTGCATATCTCGATAGATGTCGCTATGACGTAGTTCTAGATGACGATATAGATTACACATCGGATTTCATGATCATGATATTAAAGTAATAATAGCTAATTTAATAAGCAACATTTGACATTTCATCAAAAAAATACTTAATAATCAGGTGACAAGCTTAAAAATCCAACTAATTTGAATAAATCGATAAAGATTCCAAAAAAATCTCTGAATTCGATTCATTTATTGTGAAAATGTATTTGTTTTAATGGAATGTCGTATGTGACCTATTAAAAGTCGATTCTCACATTGTAATGCCAGTTCCGATCGGCACAGGTCAGTAGTGTTGGGTCGGACAAGAGGTTTTTAAGAGTTTGTTTGAGCCGCCTCATTTTTGTACTGAGCCAGTACAATGTCCCACTTCAAAAGAGGCGAGGCGCGGGCCGAGGCTCTTGAAGTAGGTTCAGTACATTCGAAGTTACGCGTATTTATGTCATATTGATACTGAAATTTTACCACACTACTTAGAGGTGGTACTTTTATTATGTTTTTTTTTTTTTTTTTTGATAGATCATCCGCCATTTTCACATCACATTCACATTTTTCATTTTTTTACGTTTTTATTTGTTGATTTATATACTTGATTTACGAAGACTGGACATTGGCAAATTGCTATAAGCAGAGGCCATAAAAAAGAATTGAATTGAATTGACTGGACATTGGTAAATTGCTACATGCAGAGACCATAAAAAAGAATTGAATTGACTGGACATTGGCAAATTGCTATAAGCAGAGGCCATAAAAAAGAATTGAATTGAATTGACTGGACATCGGCAAATTGCTATAAGCAGAGGCCATAAAAAAGAATTGAATTGACTGGACATTGGCAAATTGCTATAAGCAGAGGCCATAAAAAAGAATTGAATTGAATTGACTGGACATTGGCAAATTGCTATAAGCAGAGGCCATAAAAAAGAATTGAATTGAATTGACTGGACATTGGCAAATTGCTATAAGCAGAGGCCATAAAAAAGAATTGAATTGACTGGACATTGGCAAATTGCTATAAGCAGAGGCCATAAAAAAGAATTGAATTGAATTGACTGGACATTGGCAAATTGCTATAAGCAGAGGCCATAAAAAAGAATTGAATTGAATTGACTGGACATTGGCAAATTGCTATAAGCAGAGGCCATAAAAAAGAATTGAATTGAATTGACTGGACATTGGCAAATTGCTATAAGCAGAGGCCATAAAAAAGAATTGAATTGAATTGACTGGACATTGGCAAATTGTTATAAGCAGAGGCCATAAAAAAGAATTGAATTGACTGGACATTGGCAAATTGCTATAAGCAGAGGCCATAAAAAAGAATTGAATTGAATTGACTGGACATTGGCAAATTGCTATAAGCAGAGGCCATAAAAAAGAATTGAATTGAATTGACTGGACATTGGCAAATTGCTATAAGCAGAGGCCATAAAAAAGAATTGAATTGAATTGACTGGACATTGGCAAATTGCTATAAGCAGAGGCCATAAAAAAGAATTGAATTGAATTGACTGGACATTGGCAAATTGCTACAAGCAGAGGCCATAAAAAAGGGAAGAAGAATATGTACTTTTAGTATATCGGTGTTGAAGGACCGTGTCGTATTTGACACTGACATATCGGGATGCGTTCATATAGTAAAAGTATAAAAGAATATTTTACTCTGTTAAATCACTCATACTGAACTGTGTCGGAGGCTTCACTGGTATGTGTGAATCGACCTTAAATTGGACTTACTTTAGGTACAGTGGTAAATGTCAGCATAAGGAATATGACGTAGGTTCAAATTCTAAAAACATCACATTTTAAGTTTAAATCACATTTTATTATATCTGAAAAGTTCATATAATTATTATTTAAAAAAAATAGTTATTGGTAAAGTGAAATCTTTATAATACTAGTAAGATCACGTGGCTTCATCTGCTTGGCATGGTTTGCTCGTTTCAAGATTATCTTGGGAATACCTACCTACCTATGTACCTATTAAATTTCATCAAGGTCTGTCGTTTTGTATGATGCCTAAATAATCGTAAAGAATGTTTGTTTCGGACATCATGTCAAAACGGGTGGATTGATTATGATGAAATTTGTAACGGAGGTAGGTTGATTTATTTAGACAGATATAAGGTCACTTTCTATACCACGCGCCATGTTAGCATACTTAGTGTTTGCATATTTGTGATTGCCCCTAACTCTTAAAAAGCTTAATTGCAATTTATATGTCTTCGGTCTTAGTGCCTCAATTAGTCAGAGCACTTCGCGGTGGCTGGTCCGAGGCCCCGTTCGAGATAATTAATTCGTTTTTAAGACTTATTTTTGTAAAATTTAAATTCCTGCTGTTATTGGTAATCGTAGCTCAGTGGTCGGAGCAAAGAACGTGGATTTTTGTGTATTATAAGTTCTATCTAAATATTTTAAGAATAGTTTAAGCAAACTCATTGCTTTGAAATACAGAAAAAGTGATTGATATATATTTAAAAGAATATTTTTGGAGTTTACTCCTTAAGAATCGATTTTCATATATAAGGCGCCCGGTATGAGAAAAATCCGAGGGGTAAAACCTACTAACAAGTAACGAAAATCGTGTCACGTTTTTGGTGCGCACCTCTAGTGCGCAACTTTCTAATTTGTTATGGTTAGATACTCGTACTTGAGGAGTAAACTCCAGTCGTGCGTCGGACGCTCGGAGCTGACACACACACTTTTTTTTTGTATTTAATTTTTATTCGTTAATTTTGTATCGAAACTATTAAGTACTGTGTAGTAAATATATAAATGTTACATACAAAATTTGTTATTATTTGCTATATATTTCATACATTTTCTGACATAATCCACTTTTTTTTTTTTTTTTTTTTTTTTTTTTTTTAATTTTTCGTTTCACAATAAAAAAATATACACAATTATGAAATAAACAGCACTAAAAACCACTAAGGTTTAGTTAAAACTTCAACTGCCGCGTGAAATTACGTATCGTATGTCGGAATCTGTCTCATACAGATTACAAACTAGTGACGTTTACCGTTGCGGCATTATGCTGTCGCCATTTGCTGCCGTCTGCCGCGTCCTGCCGTATCCCATTTGAATTCTGCATCACGCTAGAAGAGTTGTCATCCTGCAAACATACAATATAATATGTTTCTCCGAAATGGTAGTCCAAAGAATACTTTACCAGTTTGCCCTAAATTTGCTTCGAATAAGTACACGGTTCGAAACCCGGTTGTAAATCAATGAGAAAAAAAGCCATTAGTTCTACCGTAGAACTGTTCAGTAGAACAAGTGGGAACGAACCCTGCTTCGGTGACGTGGTCGGTAGTGCATCCGCTTTCGACCCCAGAGTCTCGGGTTCGATTCCCGGTCGGGGCAAACTTTGTGTGAAGACAAATACGTTTGTACCGAAGTCTGGGTGTTTCCTAAAATCAAATCAAAATAAAAAATTGTATTTTCTTTGCTTATGTTACTTACCGATCTATTGCTACTAAAAATGTAGCAATAGTACGGTGCATTGTGCTTACCGGACTACTGCGAATAAAAAGTAGCATTAGTTCGGTATACCGGACTAACCACCGGACTACTGCTACATTTTTAGTAGCAATAGTTCGGTAAGTAACATAAGCAAAGATGCGGTAAGTAACATAAGCAAAGAGGCGGGATAGTTACCCACCGTCCTTACAGAAGCAGGCTAGAAGGTTCGCCTTAGGCCCCGATCATGGAGGTCGATGGTATTGGGTGTAGATGAGTCCTCGTCGGGGAGGGTGCGTACCCTCCCCGACGAGGGGAGGGTACGCACTTGTCCCTCTCGGCCACCTCCTTCGCGAGCATGACCTGCTTGCAGGACAGGGCCGCGTTCCACGAAGCATGGTCTCCAGCGAGAGTATATCCACGCCCAGACCAGCTACGAGGTCCCGGCGCTAACACGCCCATGCTGAGCACTCCACCAACGTGTGGTTCGAAAATACCGTGTACTGTACAACAACCAGACCTACCTATTATCGCAGCTCTTAATTTTCAAGAAAGAGAAAGGGCCTCGCCGTATGTCCCGGGGTACGGAGTCGGATTATGGCCTTGGTCGGAGTATGGGTGGCTAGATTGACGACTAATAACGTGGCTGTTTTAAACAGACCGTGGAAAGGTCTTCAGCGGTCTGGCAATATATTAAGAGGGTAACGCACGATCTCCTTAGAGGTTGCATGTCTCTTAGCTGAAACCCCTCCATTGTTTCAATGGCTCAAGCGGCGTTCGGAAGCGGGACACATGGAAGGTGCGACTTTATCAACTACGGTGGGGAACCACCACCATCGCAGCGGTAGGACCGATCATGGACGAGTGGCTGCACAGATGGTACCGACCGCTCAGCGTGGGTGAGTCAGCGCTGGGACCTCGTTGTAGGCGTGAATACCCCTCTCAGTGGAAACCATACCTTGAGCCTTGGTCTCCAGCGGGAATAGCTGGAACGTGCCTTGTGATTCTTCGAGCACGTCATGCTCGTGAAGGTAGCGGCCCAGAGGGAGAGGGAGCGTACCCTCCCTGCTGAGTTCTGAAATCGGTGGCCAGGGCGCCGCAGACTCATCTATGGTCAGCTGCAGTGCTGAAGCCCCGCATAACGCATATTTACTCACCGACGCTGGATAAAACCCGACCCTAATGATGCGGGATAAAACCCCAGCCAACCCCAGAAAGAGGCCACATAGTTGGCTAAAGTCCGCAGGCGCCACAGGGAATACTTCCGAGTGCGTACCTGGGGCGCCCAGCAATAGACGTAGGGGCGGCCGAGGCATTGGGTCGCGGTTTCAACAAAGGGGCCTCGCAAAGACCTGCCGCCCGGAGCCTCACAATGGGTAAGGCCGCCGCTGACTTTACTAATAGCAAAAGCCGCAGAGCTAAGTTTCCCTGCAAGACCCGATATTTGGGCGTTCCACTGTAATTTACTGTCTAGAGTAATACCCAAAAATACGTTTGATTCTACAAGATTACGGGTATCACCGTTCCAAATAATATTAGTAGGTACCGTAGTTCTGAACATTAGGCATACTAAATCTAATACACTTCGTCTTTTTTGCGTTCAGAAGTAAATTGTTGGTTGTAAAGCAATATAAAAATAAGTGATGTACGAGGGTGGATTGAAAAGTAATCGGCCTAACCAAGAAAATAAATACATAATAAATGAAATAAATTTTTTAACGTAATTACCACCAAGTTTAATGGGCTTTTGCTATCTTCCCTTCTAAGCATTTAGCCCGTTGAAAATAAATTATCCTTCCTTAGAGTCAAAATATGCGTCTACTGCTGCTTTGACCTCGTCATTTATCAAAAATCTTTGACCTCCCAAGTGCTTTTTTAGGTTAAGGAACAGAAAAAAGTCTGACGGTGCCAGATCAGGTGAATAAGGTGGATGCGGTAACAGTTCAAAGCCACAGTTTTGAATTTCTGCCATTGATTGGACAGACGTGTGAACACGAGCGTTATCTTGATGAAACAGGACTTTTCTGCGGTCTCCCATAATTAAGTCGAGTATTTTTTTAACATTTTCGTCAGTAGTGGACGTCGAAGGCCTTCCAGAGCGGGGTTCGTCTGTCACACTCTCTACCACGCTTGAATTCTGCTATCCATTTTTTGACGGATGAATATGAAAGAGCGCAATCCCCTAATGTACTGACCATATCATCATGGATGGCTTTTGATGACAGCCCCTTCTTATGGTGGTACTTAATGACGGCACGCTGCTCGATTTGCTCCATTTGCGGAAATGATGTCAGATTGCCTTGTTAATAAATTTATAAAATTAAAACTAATTATCGCACACGTTTCAAACTTCACACAATTAACAGGTCTGAACTGAACTAAATAATGTGATTTTTAG
Organism: Nudaria mundana; assembly: GCA_963556515.1. NCBI lineage: Eukaryota > Metazoa > Arthropoda > Insecta > Lepidoptera > Erebidae > Nudaria > Nudaria mundana. The sequence continues at coordinate 12,961,007 of OY748312.1, forward strand.
AACTAAATGGATCAGTGTTAGGCCGACTACTTTTCAATCCACCCTCGTATCATCGGCGAATAGAACAATGTCGCACAAGTCCCCAACACAAGTCCTGTGTATAATAAGTATTTATTTACAAAAAATAAGATTATAAATCTTTATCAGTTTATCTAGTACTCATATCACAAGCTCAGCTTAGTTTTAGACAAGATGGCGTTGTTTGAATTGTCCTTTTTTTTTTTTTTTTTTTTTAATTCCGCGGCCTAGGGCCGCGACCGCTCTAACGTCCGTTGCCGGGCGTCTCTGGAACGTATTTCCAGTGGCGCCCGGCGGACTTTGACCACCTCTGTGGTCTCTGCGGGGGTTAGGTCGGGATGAGAATCCCGCGTCGTTGGGGTAGGGTTTTATCCCGCGTCAGTGAGTGAATCTGGTTGCGTGCTATGGGGCAGAGGCCCCGCAGCACGCAACCCTTCTAGCCTACTTCTGTAAGGACGGTGGGTGGCGATCCCGCCGTCCTCAGGCCCCGATCATGGAGGTCGATGGTCTTGGGCGTAGATGAGTCTGCGGCGCCCTCGCCGCTGACTACGGAACTCGGCGGGAAGGGTACGCTCCCTCTCCCTCTCGGCCGCCTCCTTCGCGAGCATGACTTGCTCGCAGAAGGACACGGCCGCGTTCCACCTACTCGCGCTGGAGACCATGGCTTGGAGCATGGTTTCCAGCGAGAGGATATCCACGCCCAGACCCACTACGAGGTCCCGGCGCTGACTCGACAACGCTGAGCGCTCCACCAACGTGTGGAGTGCGGTGTCGTCGCCGGAAACCTCGCAATGTTGACACCGGGGTGTGACCTCACGATGGATGCGAAACAGATAGCTACCGAAGCATCCATGCATCCATGTAACGATCTGCGTCGCACGATACGTGAGGTCACCATGCTGCCTCTGCAGCCAATCGTCCATGATCGGTCTCACCGCCGCGATGATGGTGCTACCCCATCTGGATTGCTCAAGTCGCACCCTCCATGACTCCATGAGATCCTGGTGGAGTTGGGACCGCCGGTCCTCGATTTCTCGAGACGTAGGCCTGTGGTCCCGCTCCAGCGCCTCCTTGTGCCATTGGAACAATGACGCAAGGGCTCTCGCTTCCAGGTCCCATGGAGGGGTCCCGGCTAGGAGACATGCAGCCTCTCCGGAGATCGTGCGGTACCCTCTTATTGTTTTGACGGCCAAGGTCCTCAACGGTCTATTAAGGAGCCATGAGTTGTTGGCCGTCAACCGCGCCGCCCATACGGGAGCCCCGTATAGGGCCATACTCCGCACGATCCCCAGGTATTTGAATTGTCCTAACATAATTTATTTACAACTACTAATCCAAACACAAATGACAACAGCCGCTATAGGTACCATACAATCTCTACATTCCAGGCTTGTATGCAGACCTACTATACTTATGTAGGTCTGCCTACCTAACATGACTTTACGTTAGTTCCTTCCTGACCTATATACCTTGACTCATTAGAGTTGATACATATTCGCTTCAAATAACCGTGTCAATAACAGTATGTTTAACCCATTAGAAACTAAACATATGTATTGATTTAACGCTTTCTACTATTTTTATCGTAGAATATGTGGGGAAACAGTGTGGAATAATCTTATTGGGTTTTTTCACTTAATGGGGTAATTCTTCAACTTCGACTGCCTCGGTGGTGTAAATGGTAGAACCCTCCTTTCATTGGTAAGTAATTGTTTTTACGTGTTTTTTATTCAAATTCAAAAGAACTCTGGTTTCATACAAATACAGGGTGCATCCCAATTGTCCCATTATGGGACAAGTGAGACTGTTTCGTCTTGTTTTGGCCCATGTGGCAAGTAAGACCTCAATGGGACCAGTGGGATGTACCCTATATTTTCATGGCAGTTGATGTAGGTACGTTGTACGTACTCTACGCGTGTGTAGCTCTACTAGCCCGGTTGCCATACGAACATCTATGACAGTCGTTACAGATAATTGAAGCCCTAAAAACATTCCGACTGATGACTACAGAACTTCGAACTTCGATATCGCCAGTGTGTTGTGAAGGTCAGATGACAGTCGCTTCACGAAATATATCGACGTCATTGCAGTAACAGTTGTGGAAGTGTGTGTTAGTTGAGCTTCAGAAGTCTTTTAAACACATCTCACAGGACTGAGATTATGCCATTAAGACAATTTATATAGGTATTTCAGAGATTAATACAATTCGCTTTGTCTTATGGTTCGTAATTTAGAGGTTGTGGTCTGAGTAGATCAGTTAATCTTAGCATTCCAAAAACCTCTGCTAGTAACCAGAGACGCCCGGCAACAGACGTTAGATCGGCCGTGGCCTTGGGCCGCGGAATTAAAAAAAAAAAAGTATTCCAAAAAGGGCCGTTTAAAATCGAGGCCAGTTGAAATCCGGCCTAAAATCATTCCTTGTCATTATGTTATATTGTAAAAATATTTATGAACTGGCTGTTACCTGCAGCTCCGCCTGCGTGTTATAGTTTTCTTGATCACCAGTTACTGATTTATTATGTATAGCTGTTGCCCGCAGCTCCGCCTGCGTGGTATTTTAGGTCGACATATGTACGATCTACGTACACGTTTGTTTGGAGAATAAATTACACTGCAAGTTGTAAGGTAAATTAATAGATTTATTGATAATCTAGTCATCATTCACCGAGCCTTTTCCCAACTCAGTTGGGGTCGGCTTTCCAGTCTAACTGCGATTCGGCTGAACTTCGATATTTTCCGTGAAGCGACTGCCATCTGACCTTCACAACCCATGGGCGATATCGAAGTTCTGCAGTTAGACCGGTCGGATTTTTGATTTAGGGCTCCAACTACCCCTAACGACTGCCATAGATGTTAGTATGACAACCGGGACCGATGGCTTAACGTGCTCTCCGAGGCACGGAGTAGTCTCAATGTATTAAGAAATGGTCACCCATCCTAAGACCGGCCCGAGTCGATGTTGCTTAACCTTTGCAATGTGTTAACATTGTCGGTTACCACTAGACCACGAGCCCCTCCACTAGACCACGAGCCCCTCCACTCTGATAATCTAGTAAGTTATAAAATACAATATAAAATACTCTAATGCTAGTGAGCGCACGCTATCCTTGCTCGGCGTGAACTGATTTGTAATTGTCTTATAATTAGTCATGAAATGTTTGCTGAATTGCTGACCGCACTAAATGTTAGGTCATGTACGGTCATCAGCCCGTACAACATAACTTTTTTATTTATGAACGGATTGAAATAAAACAAAACTTAAATGTTAAGTTGAATAAACCACAACGCATTACTATAAACCGCATTCAAATCGGTCAAGCCGTTTCTGAGATTAGCGTGTTCAAACATTCAGACAAATAGACAAAAATTCTAAAAACCCTTATTTTATTCCTTATTGCATTCATAAAGCCCCCCTTCAACAGTTTCTCTATTATATCTTCGATGTACAGACATTGAGCACTTACAATTTTATTATATGTATTGATGTTTAAAACTAGGTACAATGCAACTATAAAATCAATTTTTGCACGTATCTCGTAATTTTTTTTTTGCCATTTTAGTTTAATGTTTCTTAACACGTTGTTCGGTCAGTTGCATAGTTAACTCTATTTTATTTTACGCAATATACAGTTATTCTTTAAAACTTAGAAATAACACATCTGATTTGATTCTTTAATCTTTTTACAGTATTTATCTGTATAAATTATAACGCTACGTTCAATAAAATAATACATGTATATAAATACTTTTATAATGGCCAATTAAATAGAAATATTTAGCGAGAAGTGGTCCATATTACACGGTTATGCTAATTCACTTACGCTGTGTGTTTGTTTTCTCTATCGAATACTTTATTCAAAGATGAAATTCCAATGGTGTGACATCTGTGTATTACAACTCCTCATTGCTTTGGTAAGATTTTTTGTAAATATTTATCATTTCACCAAGTGTAGAGATTATAACCCTATTGTTGGGTATTAATTTATAATACAAAAATTATATTACAAAATCACATTAATATCTAGAATTCAAATAACCGTGTCTTCTATACGAAATGTAAGTTTTGAATACCTTCCATAAAATAGTCAGAAAGTTTTATCATTTTACGATTATCCGCATAACTTTGTAATAGATTTGTTGACGTTAATAGGTACGTCTTGGCCGTCAACTTTCGTATTTATTACAATGTTATAATCATAAATGGTGTAATAATTTTACTACCGTTCTGTGTCATAAAATATAAACGGCTTGTATACTTTGCAGCACGTAAATGCATTATCAGTGATCCCGGCTGAAAGGACTGTTGTGAAAAAAAATGGGAAAATCCAAACAGTAGCCAAATATTTAATAAGACCAGGTGACACAAAGGTGAAATTGACATCCACAGAAAATAAAGAGTTTTCGAAATTCCTAAGAGAATTCTTGAATAACGATAGTAAGACAAACAAAGGTCCAAATGAGAAATATAAAATCCATATAAAAAGGAAAATTAAACATAAAAACAGACCGGAAATGTCTACAACGACACCTGTTAGTATGAAAACCACTACGAAATTTGACGAGGAGCCGTATGAAACCACTGAAAGTGTTCAAACTACAGTTGAATATACGGAGTCTGTTCCCGAGGAGCATACTACCAAAACGAGCCCTACTACGACCCCATATCCAGATATGAATCAGTTACAATACGTGTTACATAATATACCCATATTTAAACCAGCATCGGATTCGGGCAGTTCTGAGACTCCATCGTTCCCCGACTACACTCCGCCTATACTCATAGAAGATTACAGTAATCAAGTAATACCATTAAATAAAACTAAAGGTAAGTGTGAGTACTGCGAAGAAATCCCCTTTCCTTCCCCTACCCTCTCTTCAGAATGCATTATTACCAATGAAGGACAACCTTGATATCCTTGGCATAGACGTTCGTCGAGAGCTCAATAATAAAAACTACATCGAAAGATGTATAGGGCTAGCTTCGCGGAAACTAGGAATACTGAATAAGGTAAAGAGATTCTTTACACCGGACCAGAGGTGTCTGCTGTACAAGACGCAGATTAGACCCTGCGTCGAATACTGCTCTCACCTCTGGGACGGCTCCGCGAAGTATCTGCTGGATGCTCTCGACGCTATGCAGCGACGGGCTATCCGTATTATAGATTGTCCGGAGGTAACGGGAAGCCTTGAGCCGCTAGTTCAGCGCCGAACAATAGCTTCCTTGGCCGCATTCTACCGTATTTACCACGGCGAGTGTTCTGAAGAGCTCTTCAATCTGATCCCACCCTCTTCCTTCCGATCCCGAACGACTCGTGCCGGGCAGAGATGCCACCCCCACACAGTGGATAGCATGTTCGCGAGAACCGAACGTTTTAAACGTTCGTTTCTCTGCCGAACGATAGTGGCCTGGAACGCCCTGCCTGTGCACGTGTTTCCTCCCACATATAATCCTGGGTTCTTTAAGCGGAGCGTGAAGAGGCACATCAGTAGGTCGTCAAGTTGAGGGCCACTCTCAATAGTAATGAGTGCTGTGAGAGTGGCCCACAATCGCTAGACGTCGTCTCGACTTACCACCAGGCGGGCGGCGTCAATTTGGCGAACCAAATATAAAAAAAAAAAAACAAAAAAAAAGTTAACTAGATAAGACTTATAGTATACATACAATTACGCCTAAGGGGCTTACTATACACCTACATTTTCCTAATTTTACTGTCACATTATTGATCAATTTATTGCCATATAAAATGCCATTGGCATATTCTGCGACCTCTATACAGCTTTTGATTGCGTCGATCATAATACAATTTAAAAAAACTCATATACTGTGGCATTGAAAACAGAGTACTGGATCTAGTTGTTTCTTACGTCGCTGATAGACTTTAACGTGTTGATGCTATAGGAGTCAAATCATCTGGATCTCCTGTTACCATGGGGGTTCCACAAGGTCCTATACTTGGGCCTTTTCTTTTTCTTGTGTTAAAACTAATCGTAAGGAGCGGAATTTTTGACGAAGTGATTAGTTCTATTGGGCGGGAGTCTGGACTGGTGCTCGACCAATCACTTTGTGGTTGCAAAAAATGCAAATGCAAAAAAAGATAATAAGTTCAAGTCAAGGAGTATAATATAAACTCTTAATAGCGATAAGGGCTTCGTTAATTCATTCATTAGTTGAGTCAACAGTATTCTTGGGTATAACTTTAGACAGTAAGTTACAATGGAAATTACTCGTGTCACAGGAAAACTCAGCTCCGCAGCTTTTGCCGTGTAAAAAGTAAATATATAGATTGGTCTATATCAGCTACTTTCACAGCGTCATGTCTCGCGGTAATCTCCTTTGGGAAAACGCTGCTGATATTGTAACTATTTTTATTCTTTAAAAGCGAGCAATACGTTCTAAGGCACTCAGGTTTCGCTTATGAAATCATTTAGGTAGGATATAGCCGGAAATAGGTATTTCGACGGTTGCAGCGCCATATAATATGTTTGCAATCGTAATGTTTAGTCTATTAGTAGTATAGTTTACCGATGCGCAAACACGCTCCTTCCACTCTTTCCGTTCTTCACACATAATGATATCTACTGTACTAAGCTATATTAACGAAAATAAATAAATGTTACGGAAATAACAAAGCATTTTGTTAATTTGTTTTCATGTAAATGTCTCATCTTTCAGGCATAAACCAAATAGCAGGAGACGCAACACATTTTGAAATGATAAACTTCGAGGATAATGACTCAGAAAATATAGAAACAGTTGTGTACAATACACATTTGGGCTCACACATACCGAGACAATATTACGACACACATTATCCATTTAATATAAAATCAAACAAATCACCGATGATTGTTGAGACAAAAACACAAAAAGGACAACATTATACAAAAACTATTAAATCCCAACCCACCGAATCTACTGAAGAAGCGGAATTACAAAGATTGTTACAACATTTGCACATCGAAAGAGACGGTTCCTTGCGTGAACCAAAATATACAGTTTATTCGCCAACTGAAGAAATTATTAGGAAACTTAATGGAAGTTCTAGCGTTAATGATGATCACCATAGTCTCCAATTCAAAGCCGATAATGTGTTTAAAAGAGTACCGACGTTAAGTGCTAGTGGTAAGTTTGAAATTAATTTAAATATTCCTTTAGACAACGTTTCGTGATTCTGATTTGAAGGGGTGGTCCTCCCAAAATGTTCAACCTGACGATAAAACAGTTTCTCGGTTGGTGTATCCTTTGCCTACTGCTTTAGGAATACTTTTTTTTTTTTGAATCCGCGGCCCAAGGTCGCGGCCGCACCTACGTCCATTGCCGAGCGCCTCCGGTAGAGACTGAGAGAATTGCCGGTGGCGCCCGGCCCAGACTTGGCCACTGCGTGGTGGTCGGGTGTTACCCCGCATCTTTGGAGTCGGGTTTTATCCCGTGTCGGTGAGTGAAGGCGTGCGTGGGGTGCAGCCCCACATCACGCAGCCCTTCTAGCCTGCTTCTGTAAGGACGGTGGGTTGCTAATCCATCGTCCTCAGGCCTCGATCATGGAGGTCGATGGTCCTGGGCGTAGTCACGTCTGCGGCGCCCTCGCCGCACACTTCGGAACTCAGCGGGGAGGGTACGCTCCCTCACCCTACCGGCCGCCTCCTTCACGAGCATTACCTGCTCGCAGAAGGACACGGCCGCGTTCCACTGACTCTCGCTAGAGACCATGGCTCGTAGCATGGTCTCCAGCGAGAGCGTATCTACGCCCAGGCCCACAACGAGGTCCCGGCGCTGACTCGCCCATGCTGAGCATTCCACCAACGCGTGGAATGCCGTGTCTACGCTGGAAGTCTCGCAGTGTTGACACGCGGGTGTGACCTCACGATGCATGCGAAACAGATACTCACCGAAGTTTCCGTGCCCGGTGATGACCTGTGTCGCACGATACGTGAGGCCACCGTGCTGCCTCTGCAGCCACTCCTCCATGATCGGTCTCACCGCCGCTATGGTGGTGGTTCCCCACTTTGGTTGCTCAAGTCGCACCTTCCATGTCTCCATGAGATCCTGGCGGAGTTGGGACCGCTGAGCCTCGATTTCTCGAGACGCAGGCCTGTGGTCCCGCTCCAGCGCCTCCTTGTGCCATTGGAACAATGCCGCAAGGGCTCTCGCTTCCAGGTCCCATGGAGGGGTCGCGGCTAGGAGACATGCAGCCTCTAGGGAGATCGTGCGGTACCCTCTTATTGTTCTGACGGCCAAGGTCCTCAACGATCTGTGTAACGCAGCAGCATTGTTGGCCGTCAGACTCGGCGCCCATACGGGGGCCCCGTACACGGCCATACTCCGCACGATCCCCAGGTACAGTCTCCTGCAGGAAGCGTTGGGTCCCTTTAAGTTGGGCATCAGTCGCGAAAGCGCGGCTGTCGCCCCCGTCACTTTGGGGACCAAACTTCGGAAGTGTGGTCCGAAGTTCCACCGGCTATCGAGTACGAGCCCCAGATACTTCATTGTGGGCTTTAGGAATACTGGAATGATGTATGAATTAGTAAAGTGCGCATGGTTTAAGAATGAATGAGCTGACCATAAAATGCCTGTTGTACCTATACTCATGATCATGTAATATTTGCGTCATCAGCGGAGGAGTTGCAATTTGTGGTTGGTATTTGATATGAGTCATTAAAGAAGAAAGGAATGAAAGTGAACAATAATAAGTAAGCAAGACGCAATAAGAAAGCAAGCAATGGTTTTTGAAATAAGAAAATATGTCGAGCTGTTCGATTGTGATTGAAGGAGGAGTGGAACAAGTGTAAGTGGAAAGCATGACACTGATATTGTGCCTTTGCTCAATATCCCTGTCATGCCTGAAAAGAAAAGAAAACTATAGCAAAGATCTATGGCAGGTAATCATGTGAATAGGGCACTGTATAAGTTTATGAACAGCCAGAACGTATCCCACAAGGCAAAGATGGCTGTGCAGCGAAGAGTACTTATCTGTACACTAATGTATGGTAGTGAATGTAAAAGAACGTTGCGGTGTATAAGAAGATGTAGTGAACAAGGTGGAAGGGGGCTTAGATCGTTCGGACATGTAGAGAGTATGGATGACAGGAGGCTGACAGAACAGATATACAAAGCGAGTGTGAATGGACAAGCTAGTAAGGTCCGACCAATGGGAACATACGGCGATCAATATCGATAAATAAAACCAGGTTAAAAATATCCGTAACCAGCGAGCATGTGAAATGAAATGAAATGATTTATTTATTTGTATAGGTCACTAAATGGCTCTTACAAACGTCAGTAAGTACTTAAAATAAAAAATGTCATTGCTTCTATATTTACATGTAATGCCAGATTCGCAAAGCAATAAGTAGAACCGAGAGAAAGAACCTGGCAATAAAACTCTCGGTCACTCTTTTTCAATAAATTACTCATTTACACATTTTCTTAAGACTAAATGTGGACTGTACATTGGTCTCGTGTCAGAATCAAAAAGCGTGTATAATGCAAAAAAAAAATTTTTGTTTGTCACCTAAGTACAAAATATGCTACAATTACGGCATTTTAGGAGGCGGCTGCACCATGCTCAAGCCAGACACTTTTATCATTAAGGTATGAAGTATGTATCAAGACAAATGAAAGTTGAGGAACCGAAAGAAGAATGCTAGGATTGTAACAAGTGGAATTCCGTAGTCCGAAAGAGGCGTGAGTTTATGTACTCCGGTTTGTATCAAATAAACTTAATAATCTCATACTAAAATTATAAAAAGGAAAGATTTTATTGTTTGTTTGTTTGCATTGTAGCTCAGTAACTACTGCACCGATTTTTTAAATTATATTACTTATATGTAGCTACATTATGCCTAAGTCTTGTTCTTCTTTTTCGTTCGTCTTGTCTTCTCTTCTTTTTATCTCGTTAGTGTGTTCCCGTGGGAACAAGAAAACTATTACACAGGTGGAGCCGTGGGTTCACCATGTACTTTACAATACATAATTATATCGATCGAACACTCATACAAACTAGAATCGATTTATCGTAAATATCGTGTAACATCACTCGTAATGTCGCGAAGACAATATCAAACCGGGTTTTTTACTTTCTTACGAGTACCATAAATACACGTCATAAATTGACACAACATTACCGATGGGACAAAATAATTGTCGGAATGGGACCAAATTGAAATTTGACCACTTGGGAAGTAGAAGCTTTAATTATAGAAAAAATCACGTTCGGTTCACCCGGTACAAAGATATGAGGTAACAAAACTCCTCCTTTTTCGAAAGTCGGTTGAAAACATGTCACACGTGCAAAACTGTGACGAAACCCTAGTAATATTAAACAAAGTCACTCGCTGTCTATCTATCCGTATGTATCTTAGATCTTTAAAACTACGCAACGGATTTTGATGCGGTCTTTGTAATGGAGAGAGTGGTTCTCGAGGTAGGTTTTAGTATAAAATTTGTCAAGGGTCTGGATTTGGAGCTCAGCTTTTTTTTTTTTGGAGCTCAGCTTTGAATCAGGATGTGCCAAAAGTGCGGCTTCAGACAGACTGCTTGCACTTCTGGAATGTTTCCAAAAGGTTTGGTGTTAGGGTAACTGGGTGAGATCCTTTGATCTTTGGTCCAGTTAGTAACCCATTGAGTGGAGCTTGAACATTGAGCGTCCCTGGATGGTAACTCGACGTCACTGGTGACCCTCGACTTTACTAGTGACACTCGATATCAAGCAAGCAGTGCTTGAATACAATATTAATAATCATCGGAGGACTGTTCCCGGTTGAACCGCAGTTACAAGTCGCATCATCATCATCATCTGAGCGCCGTTCCCGGTTGAACTACAGTAACAAACCGCGTAATCATCATCATCGAGCGTTGTTCCCGGCCGCAGAATGACGGATCCATCCGGACAGCCTGGTACAGCCGCAGCTACGATTACGGATGTGGTGTTGGGAGAAGCTTACCGAGTAGGAGTCAAGATCCCGAAGTTCAACCCCAATGACCCAAAGCTATGGTTCGCACAAATGGAGGGACAATTCGTGCTATCCAGAGTAATCGCCGACGAAACGATATTTTCCTGGCTCAACTCGAACCGCAGCATTCATCGGAAGTACGCGATTTGATCGTTTCTCCACCGGCGTCAAACAAATACGATACATTGAAGACCGAGCTCATACGAAGACTGTCAGCCTCGCAAGAAAAGAGGATACAACAGCTTCTCATGCACGAAGTGATGGGTGAGAAAGCCTAGTCAATTCCTCCGGCACTTGCAACTTGCTAGTTCTAAGGTTCCTTCAGCTTTCATCAAATCCATTTGGACTAGTAGGCTGCCTACACATTTGCAGACCTGCAAAGCAGCCCAACAGTGTCAGTGCCAGTCCCTAGGCAAGTAGCAAGTACAACGACGACCGACGAAAGTACTGACGTAGCCATGCTCACTCGTACCGTATCGGACCTCAGCTGCAGATTGGAGGCAATGAGCATGGACCTGCATAGACTTTCCCACTCACGTTCCAGAAACGACAGAAACATTCCCAGACATAACTGCTTGAGGTCGCGCTCACGTACTAGTGGTAATAACTCACATTACTACTACCATAATCGGCTCCGGGATAAAGCACGCAAATGTTTACAGCCCTGCACGTTTAAGAAGTCGGAAAACTTCCCAGGCAGCCATTAGTGGCGGTAAACGACTGCCTTTATATTTCGAGCCGCCTGTTCATAACGGATCGCAAGACGAAGATTCAATACCTCATTGACACGGGTTCAGACCTGTGCGTCTTCCCACGATCCGCTGTTCGGGAGCCACGTATGAAAACCCGGTATGAGTTGTTCGCTGCCAATGGAACAATCATTGCCACCTACGGTGACTTGCCACTGACATTAGATTTAGGCCTTTGCCGCGCGTTCACATGGCGTTTTATTGTGGCTGACGTCACAAAGCCAATCATCGGCGTCGACTTTTTAGGCTACTACAGTTTATTAGTCGACTGCCGCAACGAACGCCTGATTGATGGAATTACAACACTAACAGTTGCTACTCCACATCAACCTCCAACTGAGCGTATTTCATCCGTCCACACTGTCACTGATAACACCGTGTACCATCGTTTGTTGAGACAGTACCCGGACGTCACGCGCCCTGCTGGTAAACCCAAGGTCCAGAAGCACTCAACGGTGCACTATATACGCACCACTCCTGGCCCACCAGTAGCCAGCCGCCCACGTCGCTTGGATCCAGAACGCCTAAAGATTGCGAAAGCTGAGTTTGAGGACATGTTGCAAAACGGTACCGCACGTAAATCCTACAGTCCATGGTCTTCACCACTCCATTTGGTACGCAAGAAGAATGATGGATGGCGACCATGTGGAGACTACAGACTACTGAACTCACGCACAATTCCAGATCAATATCCAATCAAGCACCTGCAAGATTTTACGTACCAACCACTGGCAGCACTATTTACTCGACCATCGACATCGTAAAAGCGTACAACCAAATCCCAGTCTGAAGAAGACATACCGAAGACTGCAATAACGAGTCCCATGGGATTGTACGAAAATAAAATAAAATAAATAAAATAACGTTTATTATCTTTGAAATTTTTAGAAAATTATTTAGATTCGTCAAAAGTTGGTGTGACTCTACCGAGGGTTCCAAAATGCAACGAGACTGAGAAGAGCCCTCAAGAAACTCAGTTCGGCTTTTTTCCAAAATATTTCATCTTAAATCTAATACAGTTATTTAGAAAGGAGCAATTCGTGTTACAACCAGGCAGCCTTGTCATTTAAGAAATCATTAATACTATAATAAGCTTTATGGCACAATTTACGTTTTATTAGTTTTTTAAATTTTTTAACAGATAAATTTGCTATTTCGGTTGGCAATGTATTGTACATTCGAATAAAGTTCGCCGCAAAAGAATTACTCACTTTATGAAGCCTAAATTTAGGAACAGCCAGTTTATCCTTATTTCTTAAGTTTAGATTATGATTATCACTATTTTTCACAAATTTACTTTTGTTCTTGTGGGTATACAATAAAATTTCATAAATATACTGTGAATACACTGTAAGGATGTTAATATGCTTAAACTTATCTCTTAATGACTCCGAGACCCCATTCCATAGATAGTCTTGACAGCCCTCTTCTGCAACACAAAGATGCATTCAATATCGGCAGCGTTACCCCACAGTAGTATGCCATATGTCATGATACTGTGGAAGTAGCTGAAGTAGACAAGACGCGCCGTTTTAATGTCTGTAAGTTGTCGGATCTTTTTGACAGCATAGGCTGCTGAACTAAGCCTGGCCGAAATTTTCCCGATATGAGGCCCCCATTGCAATTTGGAGTCTAACGTTATGCCCAGAAAGACAGTGTCATCGACCAATTCTATTATATCATCCCTAACCTTAACACTGGTTTTAACAAGTCTTACATTAGGTAAGGTGAATCTTACACATTTAGTTTTATTTTCATTTAATAATAAATTATTAGCACAAAACCAGTGGACTATCCTAGAGAGGGCAATGTTTACATAGTCAAGTTCGCGCTGTCCACGTTTAACTTTAAATATTAAGCAAACAAAACTACCTCGTGGTCGTCTCTTATGAGGTGAGGGAGATCATTAATATATACTAGAAAACGAGTTCCCATTTATGGGATTGGGCCTCCGCAACGCCGCCTGGTTGAATAAGTTTAAAATAGTAGTTAAAAAATGTTTGATGAAGAAACTATTATAGTAGCCTTTCTTATAGTCCGGCAATTTCGTGCGCGACCATCCCGCGGGGTGACAGACGGTGGCAGGGACGAGGTAGCGCGTCATTCTAGCACACGGCTACACACGAAGAGAAGTTTGCCAGGATAAATCTTGCGATAAGTTGTACTTACTTGTGACGTAATATACTACTTTAATTGTTTACATTTTTTTTATTATGCTTGAGGACAAATTATTAGGAAAACTAAAATTATGATTTTATTATAAATCAATTTCCATATCACTTTCATGTTCGCTCTCTGTTTGATCTTCTTCATAACTTTCGTCGTCATCATCATCGTCTTTTTCACCCAATTGAACTATGAATCTAAAACGACAAAAATGTACTATAGAAATAATAAACAACTTCACGTAAAATGACATGATTCCGAGATTATAGCTTGAGCACTCTGCCAAGTTAAAGCAATAATAATCGATTATTTTAATAAACAATAACGTACCTGTCCATTTCATCGTCAAATACTCGATCTCAATTACAATATTCGTCCACGTTTTTTATGACATGATTATCACAATCGCGCCACTGTTCAACCGAATAATTAGAAAAAAGCAATTCTAAATCTTTTAACTTTTTATCTAAGTTCGAATCAAGGGAAGTCCTTGCGAGCTCGCCTTTTACGTACCTCCACACGAGTTCAATTGGATTTAAATCCGGATGGTATGGGGGTAAGCGAAGCACGATATGTCCATTTTCCTTTAATATTTCATCAATTTTGTACTGTTTCTCCGTGTTTTGCTCATTAATTTTTTTCATTAGATCACATTTACGCATAGCGCTATCATACTGAACACCTCGCCGTTCTAACCATTGCTGCATTTCGCTTTTCAGGGTACTCATTGTAGGTTTTTTATCGATCTGAGTGCTATGGTAAGCGGCGTTGTCCATTACAATAACAGAATTCGGAGGAATGTTTGGTAACAGTTTTTCATCGATCCACTTTCGAAAATTTGTTATGATAATCAATGTTGTTTATGATAATCACGCGTTTCAACTAAAACCCGTTTCTAACACTACACAAATCATAAAAACCGGCCCAAAGTGTGTCGGGCCACGCATAGAATAGGGTTCCGTAGTCACATACTCCGTAATACTCATACTCTATAACTCCTGAACTAACAGAGTTATTGGATCCGTTATAGTTTTCCTTGAAAGTTCATTTATATGAACTACCATCACAATTTTTTTCTGATTTTTCGAGGCAGCCGTTTAGATTTTAGAGGAGGGGACGCTCTGTTTTACCAAATATATCAGGTATAAAGTTGAATATCTCGCAAACTAATACTTAATTTAAAATCGGTCATACCGTGAAGTTATAGCCTTCTCCAGTATAATACTCGTAATATGGACTATTCAACAAATTTTGGAACGAAGTTCTCTAACGCGGTTTACGGGTAGTCCAATTTAGTAGAAATCGTCACATTTGTGGTTCTTAACCGGTGCAGCGGTGATCCGCAGAAGCCAAAATATGGTCCGACTTTCCTTAAATTTTTCTGACATTTTTTTTTAATTTAGCGTCGGTGTCGTTAGCAAAAACGAAAAGTAACCCAAACCCAGGTTTAGCCATCGGCAGGACTCGACCCCACGGCATTTCCTTAACAAGGAGAATGCTCTGACCACTGAGCTACGATGACCAATACCGACATCATCCAATCTTTGCTTCATATTATAATCTCTATTATGGTTCCCTTGTTAGGGAAAGGCCGCGGGTTCGAGTGCAGCCGATGACATTTCAGTGTTTGTGATTTATAATTTCTATCTAAATATTTTGAACCATCAATTTGAATAAATATCTTGTATAATTTGCATGGTATTCAAAAAATAGATATTCTTTAACTTAATTATTAGTATAAATTAAGGGTCGGCAGTTGTGTAATTCTCAGATGCGATGATGGCGCTGTACTATAAAGCTGAATCGTGATATGGTTTCTTTACCACTTACATGTTGTATGGTCAGTTTTGATTTAAATAGTGAAGTTCAATACAACAACAATGAACAATTTTTCAACAGGTATATCAATGGACAATCCTGAAAAAATAAATCAAACCAACCATTTGAATACACACTATCCATATATTTACACACCGATCAAGTCTCAAATGAGTGGAAATCAAGAAAATCGACATTATACACAATATCTGCCAGCGAAACCGAAACAAACAGACGAAATCGTTCAAAAACTTTTCAAACAACCACATTTGGATCATGTACCAAGAGACGGGACATTAGAAGACCAAAAATCTGTTTTAATGAACAAGTATCCTGAATATGTAAAAGACGTGGCAGTTATCGGATTAAAACCGCATAATTTATTTAGTCATTATCCTTCAAGTGGTTATAACAGCAAAAGTAAGTTTAATTAAAAAATATCTAACATTATTGTTTCTAAAAATTTATTTGTTCGCTAAAAATAATGATGATGATGATTAAAAAGACATCAGTCACCAGTCCAGCATTGAACCGAAATTTCACTTACAAGAAGAACGCCTTTTAAATTCAGCCAACGGGTAACCAGCAGGGCAAGCATGGCGGTCGAAAACCAATAATATGGCAGGAAATTTCAAAAAAGTTGTTGATTAGGTCACGTCGTCGACATTTTCTGCGATACCATTAGTTATCGACAAACCGTTCATGCTGCTGAAATAACGGTTCAATTTCTGCGCCATATGTTACTGACATCCCACTAACGCGTTTCTTTTTTTTAATATTGAGATCGACAATCGAAATCGACGTCTGGCGATTGTGGGCGACTCTCATAGCAAACAGAAATACTACAGAAAGTGGCCTTCAACTTGATGACCTAGTGATGTGCCTCTTAACGCTTCGCTTAGGGAACCCAGGGTTATAATAATATGTGGGCGGAAACACGTACGCACGTTCCAAGCCACTATCGTTCGGCACAGAAACGAACGTTTAAATCGCTCGGTTCCTGCGAAGATGATTTCCACAGGGCGTTTTTTTTCGGCAGTTTCAAGACCTCTTTGATAGTATCTAACATACATAATATTCATACGCAAAGAAAATCTTTCTTCTCGTAATAGTTGATATAGGTACTCCTCTCTTAAATAGATAAATAATACTTTTTATATTCTATATGTATTTTATACTATACACTTCTCAATCGTTTTGTGCCTGGAAACGGTAAAAGGTTCACATATTACGTGGGACCAAAGTAACTTGCGAAATATGGGACGTAATGATCGCCTCTGTCCCCGTTGGGAGTAAAGAAGTGATTTAGTGTCTGTGCATTAATTGCCATCATACGACAGTATAAATAATTTCCAATTACATTTGTACTAATTGTACTTTTCAGATGGAAACCAACAAAATATAGATAAAACACCACATGCTGATTTACCGCAATTCTCAAATTATATCCGCAATAATAACATAGTACAAAGAATAAAAGATTGGTTAACCAACGCAAAGGTACATAATTGGGACCAAAATGTAATAAGAGAATATTTAAAAATACCATTAATAAACAAAGTACGAAAAATAATTACACAACATTCACTAAATTTGAATAACAACACTAGCAAAGAAGTAAATGCAAAGTTTCATCGCGGTTACGATGATCAATCGCAGTTTGATGTAATTTCAAAAGAAGGTTCTAACATTTTAATACCAACAAATACATTCGGAGTAAATATTCAAAATCCTTACACTGAAGTAAAACAGAAACCTTTCGAATATGAAGCGGGTTCTAACATTTTAATACCAGAAGATACATTCGGAATAAATGTTCAAAACCCTGACACTGAACTAGAGCAAAACCCTTATGCATATGAAGCGGGTTCTAACATTTTAGTACCACAAGATACATTCACAATGTATGATCAAAACCCTGACACTGAACTAGTGCAAAAACCTCTTGGACATGCAGCGGGTTCTAACATTTTAATACCAGAAGATACATTTGGAATAAATAGTCAAAACCCTGACACTGAACTAAATCAAAAACCTTATGCATATGAAGCGGGTTCTAACATTTTAATACCGGAAGATACATTCGGAATAAATGGTCAAAACCCTGACCCTGAACTAAATCAAAAACATAATGCATATGAAGCGGGTTCCAACATTTTAATACCACAAGGTACATTCGAAATATATGGTCAAAACCCTGACACAGAACTAGTGCAAAAACCTTTTGGATATGCAACGGGTTCTAACATTTTAATACCGGAACATACATTCGGAATCAATTTTCAAAACAATGCACCAAAGCATAAACCTTTTGAATACGAAGCGGGTTCTAACATTTTAATACCGGAAGATGCATATGAAATAAATGTTCAAAACCCTGAACTAAACCAAAAACCTTTTGGATATGATACAGATACTCGCATTTTTATTCGCCCAATGGTAGACTTAGATCATGTGCCTCTACATCAGTATAATCAAGTACATATAAACCCTTATGCAATAAATGAGCCGCTGCTGCAACCTATAGCTCATACTAATAAAGAACTCACATTTATACCAATTGGTTTTAATAGTCAAGGAATACGTGACAGTCCAGTTAATCATATAAGGACAAGTGCCGATGATAGTATTAACAGTCTACAAAAGAAAACCAATCCCTTAGATTTTAGTCATCCAAATCAGATTAATGCAGTTAATTACATGAATAAAGGGCCAACACATGCGCCAGTTGGTCAATTTAATTTAAAAAACGACGAAGAACTTGTAAACGTAATGAATATCAATCAAGATATACCTGTTTATGTAAATTCTGATCATAAACGGAAAAATGCCGATAACAGTATAAGTCTAGAACGAGAATATTCACCGTCTAGTTATATCAATCAAGAACAGACATTTAATTACAGACCGTTAGAAATCTCAAATGAAAAAAATAAACCATTGCGTAGCAGGTACGTTAGTCAAAGTCAAGAAGACGTAAGTGCACAAGTAGAAACTGATACAAAAGATACATATATACAAAATATTAAATTTATCAAAGATGATAATAAAGCTTGGAAAACGCAAATAAAATCTATACCCAACAATATATTCACTATAGAGAAACTAGAAAAAATTCTAAAGAAATATGAATTGCAATTATTGAATTCAAATAAAGATGTACGTGTATCAAATGTCTATCAAATACTTAAACTAATAGTAACTGTGTTAAAAGTACAATTAAACGAATATGATTCTACAGGTACATCTTGGTTTTATCATTTGACTCAAACTGTCCAGAGACGATTAATTATTTATGTATACAGGCTGATGGAAGAACCTTGGTTACAACAATTAGTTATACAATTAAATGGAAATAATGAAATAACTAATGTCATAAGAAATCCGGTTTGGACTTCATACTTGAGAAGTTGGCAAATTCCTGTTCATATTTTTGATTTAAATGAAAATGAACATAATGAAAAAAGTGCTGATAATAACAATATATTATATGAAATTAGTCCATTAATTGAATCAATAGAATATGACAAATCGAAGAGCGTTGTTGATTATAATAAAACACTAACAGAAACACTAATAAGAGTAGCGAAGTTTTTAAAAGAGAAAGGCTATAGTCAACAAGACATTTTAAGTTTAATTCTTAAGTTATATGAAGAGAAGTCAAGACCAATTAAAAATGGAAGACGTTGCTTAAGACGCCGATGGTATTGAATATTACATAACATAAACATAACATAGCATCACGCCTTTTTCCCCGAAGGGGTAGGCAGAGGTGTGCAAACACACCCACATCTCGCAAGCTATGTTAGGTCCCATGTAATAGGGGGCGAGCCTATTGCCATTTACCTGGCACTAGTTCCAGACTGGGATAATTATCTGGGTAAAATTCTAAAGAGAATTATACATTATCCAACAGACCCGGGAATCGAACCCGAGACCTCGAGTGTGGCAGTCCGTACATAGTACCATTGTGCCACCGAGGTAGTCTATTAAATGTTAGTCTTATTAAATAATTATTCATTTTATTAAAAATAATTTCTTTCTTAGTATTGTTTGTAATTGCATTGATTTGGAATCCTTTGTCATATATAGTTGCACGTGTGGTATTAGATAGATAGAAAACTCTTTATACACCAACATAAAATTGAGCAATTACATTGTACAATGGGCGGCCTAATCGATTAAAGCGATCTCTTCCAGGCAAACCTTGGATGGACTGGAATGAGGTTACGCACTTGTGGGTGATGGTGCAATTACAAGAGTAAATTGAGTAGGCACCTACAAGTTTACTAACTCGGCTAGAACGGGGAGTTCAACGCCCACAATTTTCTTCCTACGAACTTCTGTCTGTTACGCACGACTAAACTACAAACTATTTTTAGGAAAAAGTTGACTATTTACCTACTGGAAGTACTAATTTTCTGCAGACGAAGTCGCTGGCAGATAAACTAATACACAAATAAACAAATGATGAACAAACACACTTGAACACTATTCCATAACTTTATTTGATTTATTTTCACCGACCGGTTTCACTTTTCAGTATTATCAAAGGTGTTTTACTTCACTGTCTAACACATCTTCCAGCCATAAATAATCTTTAAATGGCTTGAAGATATGTTAGACAGAGAAAAGCGAAAGCAGTCGGTGAAAATATATCAAATAAAGTGGTTATTGTAAATAGGTTCCACCAAGTGCCAACATTCGACATAAACTACATAAATATGTCGATATTTACGTACAACGCCATCTAGTGCGTAATTTAGCAAACCTTGTGCTATGTGGAATGGTTAGCGGCAGAGACTTGGGATGGCGCTCGCTTCGCTTTAGCGGACACTGATCTTATTAGCTGATTTACAGTGTACTTGTGCGTGTCATACACTTCACATAGAAAAAATTGTCAGACGAGCGAAGCCGCAGGCGTCCGTTAGTAATACTATAAAGAGGAAAGGTTTGATTGTTTGTTTGAAGCGAATAGGCTCCGGAACTACTGATCCGATTTTGAAATTCTACAATATCTCTGAGTAACATAGGCTACTTTTTATCCCGGTGATGTGAACCGGGAACGAGAAAACTATATCACGCGGGCGGGGAGCCGCTGCGATCACCTGTTGTTTATAAAATCAGTAATACATAAATGTATGTAGTAGGATTGAGCGGTCCCAGCGAACTTAAATACCGTCTCAAATAAAAAATTAACCTTTCAAATCTTCCTTGAACTTCTACGAATATTTTAAGACTGAAATTATTAGCCAATTCGATGAATTCGAAGGTTCACAATAGACCCGGTAGGTGGCGCTACGAAGTTGGTCAGGACAGTAGCGCCATCTACCATGGCCGACGACGGGGAGTTTTGGGCCACCTTCGTGTCGTCGGTGAAGTCAATACACTGCCTGGTGAGGTGATGGCGGCTGGGAGAGGTGCCCTGGTGGAGGCAGGGACGTGAGCACCCCGATGCTCCCGCCTCGCCAGTGTGTCAGTCAGGTGGCGCTTGAGCTTCGGTCGAAGAGGCCGTGTGCGGCAGGTTGGGGAAACCCGCCGCTCACTATAGGAGTTCACCCCTTGTGTTTCGGGCTTGTTTGATCTTTAAAACTACGCAACGGATTTTGATGCGGCTTTTCACAATGGATAGAGTGGTTCTCGAAGATGGATTTTATCATATAATTTTTCAAAAAGGGAGAGGTGATTTTGCCAGGAATTTTGTTTGTCCCATTTAATAGACCCAGAGCTGGTACACATTTCAGGGAAGCTGTGTGAGGCAATCTGAAAGTTAGTCACATTGCTGTCCCATAATGTATGCATAACTAATACAAAATCGCAGACCTGGCTGGAGGGTAGGGTTTATGTTACAAAGCGTTTGAGACAACTTGTATTCGACGTTTTAACCCTTGCCAAGAGCTTAAACATATATTTTGCAAAATATAGGGGAGGTGTTTGAAGCATTTGCATTGCTGTGACAGGATATTATGACAGAACAATCTGACACACTTTCAGATTGCCTTAATGTTATTTTATTTGCTCGAACCGTGTGTTAAGTGGTTCACATTTATAGGTTTCATAAAAGTACTCTCGTAGGTAGGTACCAGTTGGTATAAAGATTGGTCATCGTCATCCAGCGGGGTAATACCACAAAATAGGTACCTAATGCCGCTAGCGTTGAGGGCACCATTACGCCGGGTGCGGTCCGGGACGAGTTGTTTATTTGATTGATCAAAATCGTGTTTGTAAAATTTTATAATATTTACGTATATTTAAATACGCAAAACACTTGTTTATGTAAAAATATATATGTCTTCATGTCCAACGGGTGAGTGTGTCTAACGCACATGAACAATAATACATACATAACAGGCAATTTCGTATATTTAAAAGAAAAGAAATAGTACATACGTCAAACACTACATAATATAAATTATTGTTAGCAATTTCACACATTATAATTTGACACTGTATCAATTATAAAGTGTTTAAAATTTTCAATAGGATTTGCAGAATCGATCCGATCGTTCGATAAGGCATAATGATTTTGCGCTTAACCTTATGGTTATATATTTTATGTATTGTAAATTGTAACTCATGGGTAAGTTAACATTTAAAAATTTGACAATAATAGATTTATTTTTGTCATGTCATTGGAATTTTTCGAAAAAGTTTCGGTTTTTTGGAAGTTTGTGAAATTTTTCGGTTTGTGATCAGTGAATACAGAAAAGTTGTGATTGTTTATAAAAATATTACTAAAAATGTGTGTTTTTATAAAAGTTATAGGCAATTAAAATTATATCTTCTGGAATACTGAGAAAATAATGTGTCTCCAAAGGTCGCTAGTGTTGACGCAAGCATCGCATCGATTTTAAATTTTATTACTTCAATTTTCCTTTATACTCGTTAATATTTTTATAATAAACGGTAAATAATAATTGTGAACAAACTATGACAGATGGGTATACTTACATTAGCCATGTGTGGTACCTATGTGCGCACTGTATGTGATACCACGTGACTTTTCCAATAACCCTACCATCTGTGCGCAAAAACATGGCGTACCTACATCGTGTACATTAACATTTTACAATTGAAACGTACATACAATTTAGGTACCTACACATAATATTAACAGATGCCGTTTCTCATTTAGCTAGCCTTACGTAACCTAGCCTATTACCGTCTCCTTCTCCGTCTGTCAGAAGATAGGTACACCGTGTATAGGTGAAGATGACTTAGGTCTCAGAGATATTGACACCCTTAGCACCTATATAGTTTTGTTGAATCTTCAAATGCAATGCAATGACTACAAACTCAAACTTATAGAACTTTGTATTAGTGAAGAAATTATATTAAAATATTCATTTTCTTCCAGACAAACGTACAATTCAGAGTTGACGAACCGGAATCCAATCCCGTTGCCAATATTACATTATACTTAAATAGTAATAACACAAGCAATGTGTCAGAAACATTAAGGCAAGTCAACGACTCTTTACTGGTCAGTGATGAGAGAT
Organism: Nudaria mundana; assembly: GCA_963556515.1. Taxonomy (NCBI): domain Eukaryota; kingdom Metazoa; phylum Arthropoda; class Insecta; order Lepidoptera; family Erebidae; genus Nudaria; species Nudaria mundana. Next base: position 12,984,207 of record OY748312.1, read on the forward strand.
TTTACATGGATAATAACGAGACAGTAATGCGCAGTGATGAGTATGACGATTACAGTGAAGAGGAATTTGCTGATGCTGCTCGAACATGGTCCCAGACCTCAGAGGTAAGGGTACGACCCAAGAACTCCTTTCACAGTTACACTCGTTCATTTCGTGGAAACGAACAAACACTTTTTTTAAAGCCCTTTCTTCCTTTGGCGGGTGTCCCGGGTACGCCCTAGTTAGGATAACCACAGAATGCCGGAGGACTTTGGCCACCTATGCGGCCTCTGATGACCCAACGTCGGGTGCTATACTGCATCTATGGGGTCGAGTTTTCCCTGCGTCCGTGAGTGAAGGCGTTCGCGGACTGAAACCCCACAGCACACAACTCTTCTGACTTGCTTCTATAAGGTCGCGATGCGACAAACGCTTGGAGCGTGAAAAACGAATTTAAAGCGGATTTTATTATAGTATTTTTTAGATTGGAAGAGTCCTGTGACGTTTGCCGTTTTTTCATGGAGCTAGTAGCGCTCTCTGGCTGGGCTATGCCTAATCGAGTCATCGGAGCATTTGAAGAATCTGATAAGACGTCACGCGCTTTCAAATAATGTTCCCCGAACACGACCTTGGTAATTGACGTTAGATGTTATGCCTTAGCTACACTATACCTATTCGTCACATTATTAAGCAGTGATTAATCACAGTAGATACGAGTACTTAGACATATTTATGACCATTATGTTAGAGCAGCCTCAAACTGTGTAGTATTACAATAATACCAAAGGTCACCGGACCCATCCTACCTGAAATAGAGTATATAATTCAGTCACCGGGTGATCTGGGTAACTTAATAACTGTTGAATTTATATTGAGCTGTAAATCTGAAGTGAGATAATCGCAGTTAAATACCACAAGAAAGGTTTTCTTTATCGAAGTAGGAAACGCAAGTGAAGCTAATCGTGGCATGTAAAGACCTGCATTAGCAGTCACCAACGACCCTGTGAAACCTATTATTTATGGCAGATTTCTTTATGTCAATAATAATGTAAATTTAATGGTTAGGTACTAGCTTTTTATGCGAACGCTCCTAGCCGCTAACAATCCGATATTTGCCTTAAAGTGTTTTTCTATTTATTTACGGTAAATCTGACGCTTGGCTGTATGTTTAAAATAAGTTAGAAAGTAATGACACGAATGCATGACATTTATTACGTTTCATATATGTTTCTTTATAATTGATATATTAATTTAGTAAAATTAGTAAACACTATGTACTTTTGTGTAAAACCTCCTCGTCATCGCTAAAATGTTTCCAACGTATTGTTATTTTCTAAGCCAGAAACTAATCCTTCTGTTCTTGACAGGCTTCCATTAGCTGCTTTGCGATATCTCTAAATAGGTAGATAGCCTTTAATACTGGCACGCAATAGAATCGCTCTGAAAGAATAATTTTAACCCCAAGTATGGCTCTGGTAAAATTAGTTTATAAAGGGAAGAAGAAGAGTGTAATACAGGAACATTGTGGTGTGTCAGAAGATGTAGTGACTAGGATAAAAAAACGATTTTGAGATGGTTCGGGCACGTGGAAAGGATGGATGAAAGGAGATTGACGAAACAGATAGGTACATAAGGCGGGTCTAGATGGAAATGCAGGTAAGGATCGAACTAAGTGGACTTACTTCGATCAAATCTGAGATTATTTGGTCAGGTTTAGAGTACCCGTAACCGGAGAGCATTCTGATAGTTAAGAAAATGGAAAAGGCGACAAAAGTATGCCAGGATCGTAGCTGGTGGAATTGCAAAGTCTCTGCCTACCACAATGGGAAAGAGGCGTGTCTCTATGTACCTCGGTATAAATTATCCTCCCATTTTCTAAGCTCTATAATATCAGACCTTGGTGGAACCCCTAAATAATTTCAAGGTCAAGGTCAGCCATTATAAAAACCAGAGGAAATAAAAACCACTTCGGTCCATAAAATACCATAGCGACTGGAGACTTGAGTATTTTTAAATACTTCTATCTCAATTTGTAACTTTAATACAAGAGAAGATGACTATTTCTTCTAAAGTAATTAGGGGGTTGTAAAATAACCTTTTCTGCCAGGTCTGCGTTTCTGTGTTAGGATAATACGAGAGGGCAATTGATAAAATTTCACATGGCCCTAAACACCTCGCCTGTCTGCAAAATATTTTCTCAAGCACCCTCACTCCCAAATAGCCTATCTTTTTATTTTCTATATTTTCCGATATTTAACTGTCATAGTAGCACAATAGTACTCGTATGTGCATATATCGGAGTTAGGTTTGTTTATGTATATTTAGTATGTATATTTAGAAATAATTATATAACTATGTTTATCCGTGCCTCGGAGAGCACGTTAAGCCGTCGGTCCCGGTTGTCATACCAACATCTATGGTAGTAGTTACGGGTTTATGGAGCCCTAAAAAATCCGAATGATCTAACTACAAAAATTTGATATCTTCCATGGATTGGGAGGTCAAATTGCAGTCGTTCCATCGAAAATATTAAAGTTCTACCGCATCACAATTAAGCTGAAAAGCCGACCCCAACTATAATAGGTATAGGTCAGGAAAAGGCTCAGTCGATGATGATAATTGTTCGATAATTAAGTTTACTTTTAGAAAAATGCCATAACAGAAACGCAGACTGGCTGTTACTTTATAACCCCTATAATCTCAAATAAATAAAAAAATACTAAAACCTTTTGTGTTAAAATATTATTGAGGAGCAATCTGACAAATTGTCAGATTGCCTCAAAGACCTCCCATAAAATGTCTGCCGGCTCTGGGTCTACATGCTGTGACAGTACAGTCTACACCTAAACTTTTGAAAGTGACATTTGTCACATATAGGTACATTCATACCTCATTTACGCTCTCGTCTCGTGCCACGTCTCGCGGTTTGTCTCGCCACCCGCGCGAGATTGTGAATTCTATAAACGAGGTTAAGGGAGGCTTCTCAGAGGACACACAGAGGAAGGCTTCTCAGATGTAATGTACCTAATTCCATACTCAGTCGATGACGATATATTATGTACTCTCACTAACTATGTGTATAATTTGAGGAACACAAATTAACGGGCAAGCAAATTCATCGTGTACAATTAAGCGATAATAAAACACGTAGCACTATTATGTACAATTAAACGTTGATTATATTGACATTGTGTTAAACAACATTATTACTTAAAAAGTTATTAGTGGTGTTAATTTGAGTTATTCATTAGACGTTATTCGCATTATTCAAGTATAAAACAAAGTCGCCCGTTTCCTATATGTATGATTAGATCTTTAAAACGTCCCATAGAGTGGTTCTCGAAGAAGGTTTTTGTGTGATTACAGAAAAACCTTTATTAAGAAAAAAATTAATGTAGTTTATTTTTTTAAATCCGCGGCTCGAAGCCGCTGCAGCCTACGTCTATTACCGAGCGCAAGATTTTTTAAGGCAGTATGCTATCACGAGTACTCATTTCATGTCTAGAGACTACATCAATATTAAGATATTTGTAGAAAAAATTGTCTTACTTTTTCAAAGTAATACTTCTAGTTAAATCGATTATCAAAACAGAGTCCAAAATATTTTTTGTAGGCGGTGGTACTTTCACGGTGTATAATATGTCAAGCGGGCGTCCGCTTGTAATGAATAAATATTATATTTTTCCGACTTCAAAAAAAGAGGAAGTTCTCAATTCGACTGTATACAGTTTTATTTTTTTGTGTGTTATAGCATATCTATCGACTAATTGAACCAAATTTGAAAAATTGAGAATTAATTGAAAAATTACTGAGATTGGACTGATGGGACCACCCATTTCAATTTGGCCCCATTCAGACAATTATTTGTTCTCATTCCAGTAATTTAAAGTATGTTTTTAGGGTTCCGCAGTTTTAGTGTCTGTCTCTCCTTGGCTTTCCTCCCAAAAGGTTAATGCTAAAAAGATCAAACTTTGCATGGGTAGATATTATCTGTATTTACCACGCTGACAAAGCGCTAAAGTAGAATTATGAAGAAAAAAAGTTTTTTTTTGAGGTTCCCCTACAATGTAATGGTAAGTAAGATGTTCAAACTTTTCAAATTAATAGCAATATTTTCACAAAATTAGAAGACAATAAACCGTCGACAAATGTTTCACCTCTCAACGAGGCATTCTCAAGACTGTCTCAGAGAGAACAGCTGTTCTCTCTGAGACAATCTTGAGAATGCCTTTAATGCCTTTACTTACCATTACTTTGTCATGGATTTATTTATCCAATGTTCCCCTACAAGTAAAGTTAGGATGATTTTTGAAAATTATGAACTGAAAAATTCAGGTGTCTACAAGGTAGTCGTAGATCAATGAACATTAATCTGCAATCCAAAGTTTATAATCGCGGTTATTCAATTAGTTATCCATTAGTTAATTAACAATTTGTGTAGTACGAACATTAACATTGCAAATGCGATAATTGTTAATTTATAACAAACAAAAAACCGGCCCAGTGCGTGTCGGGCCACGCATAGTATAGGGTTCCGTAGTCACCCATTATAGGCTCTATAACTCCTAAACTAACAAATTTATCTGGTCTGTTATAGCTTTGTTCATCATAAGGACTACCATCATATTTTTTTCAGATTCTTCGAGCGGGGTTAACAAAAGTGTAAATGTCTTTTTATAGGTTGTATATGATTTTTCTTGATTCATACGTAGTGGTTATATACTCTTTGAGCTATTGTCTATGTCTCGAAAGTTGTCACTGTTATTATATTTGGTGGTTTTATGCGAGTGCACATTTTAATAACAATGCCGCGTCCTAGAAGATCTAATCTTTCCCAGCGAAGCCGTAATGCAATTAGGCAACGGAATATCGCGAGTCAATTATCTGATGGAGAACGAAAAATTGCACGAGAACAGCGCCGCGTTAGTATGGAGCAAAGAAGGGCCTTAATTCGTGCTTCTCAAACACAAGAGCAAAGAGAGGCAGCCCGTGAAACGGCTAGGTTAGAAACGAGAAATCGTTTCGATCGGGGTTTAGATTTTAGAGAGGGGGGGGGGGGGGGGGGACGAATTTCGAATGTTATATTTTTTAAACGTTGCAACCTTCTAGGCAATAAAAAAAAACAATTGGCGGGAATCATTTGTCAATTGTTTTTTATCACACATCAAAGTTCTACGTATGCAACGAAAATGGAATTAAGTCGAAAAGATTTTAGAGCGATGATTTTTTATGATTTTAAAAGTTCTCTCTCTCCGCAAGACTGTGCCGCTCGTCTTCAAAATGCCTTTGGGAGAGAATCACCTTGTTTGAGCACCGTGAGGCGATGGTTTGCAGAATTTGAGAGAGGTCGAGTTTCTTTAAATGACGAATTTCGTGAAGGGCGGCCTTCAACTGCCGTCAACGAAAATAATGTGGCTACTGTTAAGCCGTTAATGAAGAAAACCCGCGGATTACCTATGAGATAATTTGAGGACTATTGGAGATTGGTATGAGTCAAATCCAGAAAATTTTACACGAAGAATTGAAAGTTCGGAAACTTTGTTGTCGTTGGATCCCTCATGAACTGACAGCGGAGCAGAAGCGGGCTCGCGTGGAATGGTGCTCACAGATACTATTGAAGTACAACCACGGACATTCTAATGCTGTTTATGACGTTGTCACAGGAGACGAAACGTGGATTTATTGTTTTGAACCCGAAAAAAACAGCAATCTAGTGAATGGGTGTTTGAAATTGAGAACAAGCCAACAAAAGTGAGGCACGCGAAAAACGTTGGTAAAAAAATGATCTCGTTTTTTTTCTCAGCTACGGGTCCCATCTGTACAATTCCACTTGAAGATCAAAAGAGTGTTAATGCCGAGTGGTATTCTACCATTTGTTTACCCAGGGTGTTAGAAAAAGTTCGCGAAAGACGACCCAAAAGCCGCGTTCTCTTACATCATGACGACTCTTCTTCACACACGGCCAACAAAACAAAGTAATTTTTAGCTTTCGAAAAAGTACAACTCGTCACCCATCCTGCGCATAGCCCCGACCGGCTAGCACCCTGTGATTTCTGTATTTTCCCCAAAATCAAAGATTTGATGAGAGGTTTCACTTTTACCAACTCCGAAGAGGCAGTGATAGCGTTCAATCAGCACGTAGAAAACATGCCTTCAGGTCTGTGGTCCTCCTGTTTTAAAAAATGGTTCGATCGCATGAAAAAATGTTTAAAATGTAAAGGAGGGTATTTTGAAAAGCAATAAACATAATATTTTGGTTTTAACATGTTGTTTTTTTAAGTTACGCAAAACTTATAGTGTGACCTACGTATACACAAGATTAAATATTATGATATTAGCATAAACGAACTATATAGCTTAGACATAAAAGAAGGACAAACAAAAACATTTTCTTCATTAGTATGATATTATTAAGACAGAGCGTAGCGGAGTCTTCTCTAAGATGGACCCGATGGAAAATGTATGTAAAACGATACCGGTCGCAATTTTAAACCTATCGACTTGAAATTTGGCTACAGATAGAACACATTAACGTGCTTTGCTGTATAGTTTTTGGTGTATGTGGCTTTTATAGTTTTTGAGTTATTAATTACGTTCTCCGTCTTATTTATTTTGACTTAACCGCCCGCGTTCCGGCGAATACATAGTTATAATAAATTTGTAGACATATCTAACAATTAAGTTCGCGACAGTATCTATGCGCAGCTATCACCTACACGTTTTCTTCACCGCAAAACTTACGTGCCGCTCGCTACCTGTACCTAAGTAATTAATTGACAACATTCTTTGAAACGAAACGTAATTTTGTAGCTTGAATACTTAAATGAAACTGTGAATCACTACTAAAATATGTTTGGTACGTTGCCTTATAATATAACACGCGCACATAAAATGTCCTTATCCCGAAGGGGTAGACTGAGGTCTTTATTACGCCCACTTTTCGCTAGCAGCTATGTTTATAGAATACTAGCTGATCGCCGCAGCTCCGCCCGCGTGATTTAGTTTACTCGTTCCCGGTTCCCGTGTTCCCGTGGGAACACATTACCGGGATAAAAAGTACCCTATGTTACTCAGGGTGAATGTAGCTTTCCAATGGTGAAAGAATTTTTGAAATCGGCACAGTAGTTTTTGAGTTTATTCATAACAAACATACACACAAAAATACAAATCTTTCCTCTTTATAATAGTAGTGTAGATATAGAATAGCAATCGCAAATACGATATCTGGATGCACGGCAGTGCCTTCGCCAAGTCGAGCAAAAAAAAGGAACTTATTTCAGTTCCATTTTTTGCCACACGCTGACTGGCAAGCTGTAACATTTTTGTTATCCTTTCCAGCTAAGCTGCAAGTGTTTCGGTTAAGACTGGGTTTCCCTCAGTAGTATTGTTATTCAATTATTAATAACTGTTATCCAGGTGCATCTTTAAATGAAATTATGCAAAAGATATTAGAATATAATTTGGACTCAAACAGTAAAATAATTATTTTCTGCTCAAACAGGGGTAAAATTAACAAAAATGAACTATCCCTATACTTTGACAAAATGCAAAACTTAAATGTTGAACATGTAGTAATGTTTACATTACCATATATAAAAGGTGTGCCAGACGTGGAAAATTCTCTTAGATATAAGATAAATTTACAACTCAATTTAACTAGCCAATATAATAATAAATTCCATGTAATTGACTTTAATTCTGTTTTTAAGAGAACTGTATATAAATACAATTTGTCAACTTCTGACAGTAAGTTTAACGATAACAAACATATTGTTTATGTAAACAAAGGTAGGTATTTTCTACCAAAGCATTATAAGAGACAAATAGCGAGTTTGCTATTCAATTATTTTTACACTTCAGCCAAGAACTTGGCTGACAAAACTGCCTCTATTGAGCAATGTAGATTTAGTGTTAAGACTTTGGAATCTGTTCCAAGTAATTTAAATTAAGTTCTACGACAACAGAGGCAATATTACCCTTTTGCAGACATAGTCAATTAATTGAATTAAATTTAGTTACAAATATTAATTATGTTAAAAAATGCCCTCCAAATCAAACCAAATCAAAAAATGTAAATTATATCAACATAGGGCATCAAAATATTGGTTGTTTAACACATGGCAAAGAGTTAGAGTTGGAACTGTTAATGAATTCAGATAATATTGATATTTTTTGTATTACAGAACATATGCGTAAGTCGAATGAGCTTATGTTCAATTTCAGTAATCACCGGGTTGGTAGTGCATTCTGCAGGGTGACCACAGTACGGGGGGGATCTTTGATTTTATTAAATAAAAAACTTAAATTTAAAGAACGGAAAGATATTGTGTCTCTTTCTCTAGAGTGTAAAGTCGAACTGTCTTGCGTGGAAATGGAGCAATTCATAGTAGTATGCGTGTATAAACCTGGAACCTCGCCCTTTTGCGAATTTGAGGAACTTATTGACAAAGTTCTATGTAAACTTGGAAAAACTAATAAGTACCTAATAGTTTGTGGTGATTTTAATGTCGATTTACTTGTTAATACGCCTATAAGTTATAATATTTTAAATTTATATAAATTTATTTAAATCACACAATCTTACAAACTTATTTTTGGAGCCTACTAGATATTGTGCTACAATAGCCACTTGCCTGGATAATATATACAGCGATATGTTGCCAGAAAGTAAAAGTATTATAAAAAAGCTAGATTCAGACCATTGTGGGCAAATAGCATCTTTTAAAATCACTAAAGAAAAAGTTATAAAACGTAAAATATTATGTAGACCAATAACTGGTGACCGCTTGGAACGTATGAGGGTTGGACTTTGCAATAAAATTCCATTCTTAGACACTGCCTTAGATCCTAATGTAATGTATAAATTATTTTTTGATTCTTTTTACAACGAGTTCAACTCCATATTCAAGTCTAAGGAGGTCATGATTAGTATATAGTCCTACTTTCAGTGAATGGGCCACTGAGGGTATACACAAAAGTAGACAAAAACTTTATGAACTATACTCAGAAAGACAGCTTAATAGATCAGTTGAATTTCTAGATTATGTTAAAACTTATTCAAAAAAGTTTAAAGCAGATTGTTTAGCAGCTAAATCAAAATATATAAGTGATAAAATTCTCAATAGTGCAGACAAAGTTAAATCTACTTGGAAAATTATAAACGCGGAAAGAGGTCAACAAAAATTAAATGATAATAATTTTAAACTTAATATAAATGGTAAAATAACAACATCAGACTTCGAGGTCGCTAACGAATTTGAAAATTTTTTCTCCCGAATTCCTGTAGATTTTACAAAAACCCTAGGCTCTTCAACCCCCATTGCAGAATCTTTGTTAAAAGCAAACGTTCCTTGTTGTAACGTTATATTTAAATTCAGTAAAGTTAACATAAACACCATCTTAAAAACTTTTAAATCTTTAAATATCAAGAAAGCAGCTGACCTCTGGGGCATCTCTGTGTATTTAGTAAATTCTTTTATTGCTTGGTTGCTCCTGAACTAGTATTAATATTTAATAATTGTGTTGATAGTGGTGTGTTCCCTGATTTAATGAAATCTAGTAAATTAATTCCCCTGTTTAAATCGGGTAGTACTTCAGATCCGTCCAATTTCCGTCCCATTTCTGTACTACCTACATTTAGTAAAATTTTTGAAAAAATTATGCTTAATCAAATGCAAAATCACTTTAACGTTAATAAACTTTTACATACAAAACAATTCGGTTTCACTCGTGGCCGGTCCACCACTGATGCCGGAATTAAATTATTAGAGTGTATATACAGGGCCTGGGATGAGTCATATGATGCTTATGGTGTATTCTGTGACTTATCTAAAGCCTTCGATTGCGTTCAACACCAGACTTTAATTAAGAAACTTGATCATTACGGAATCCGGGGGACGGCCTTGAATTTCGTCAATTCTTACTTAAGCGATAGGGTCCAGAAAGTAGTGATCAATGGTAAACAGTCACCTGGTTCTCCTGTAGCAATGGGGGTACCGCAGGGTTCAATTTTGGAACCTTTTCTTTTTCTAGTATATATTAATGATCTCCCTCACCTCATAAGAGACGACCACGAGGTAGTTTTGTTTGCTGATGACACTTCTTTAATATTTAAAGTTAAACGTGGACAGCGCGAACTTGACGATGTAAACATTGCCCTCTCTAGGATAGTCCACTGGTTTTGTGCTAATAATTTATTATTAAATGAAAATAAAACTAAATGTGTAAGATTCACCTTACGTAATGTAAGACTTGTTAAAACCAGTGTTAAGGTTAGGGATGATATAATAGAATTGGTCGATGACACTGTCTTTCTGGGCATAACGTTAGACTCCAAATTGCAATGGGGGCCTCATATCGGGAAAATTTCGGCCAGGCTTAGTTCAGCAGTCTATGCTGTCAAAAAGATCCGACAACTTACAGACATTAAAACGGCGCGTCTTGTCTACTTCAGCTACTTCCACAGTATCATGACATATGGCATACTACTGTGGGGTAACGCTGCCGATATTGAATGCATCTTTGTGTTGCAGAAGAGGGCTGTCCGGACTATCTATGGAATGGGGTCTCGGGAGTCATTAAGAGATAAGTTTAAGCATATTAACATCCTTACAGTGTATTCACAGTATATTTATGAAATTTTATTGTATACCCACAAGAACAAAAGTAAATTTGTGAAAAATAGTGATAATCATAATCTAAACTTAAGAAATAAGGATAAACTGGCTGTTCCTAAATTTAGGCTTCATAAAGTGAGTAATTCTTTTGCGGGGAACTTTATTCGAATGTACAATACATTGACAACCGAAAAGGCAAATTTATCTGTTAATAAATTTAAAAAACTAATAAAACGTAAATTGTGCCATAAAGCTTATTATAGTATTAATGATTTCTTAGATGACAAGGCTGCCTGGTTGTAACACGAATTGCTCCTTTCTAAATAACTCTGTATTAGATTTGAGATGAAATCCGGGTCGGCTCCGACCTAACCACACGGTTCTAGACGAAGCTAGCCTCTGCACTTTGTCACTTACTGCCGCACCAAATATCGCCCTGTCTTCACGCTTCCCCATATTTCACAATGACAGTGCAACAAGAGAATAGACGGTACACAGCGGCCCCTAGAAACCCCACAAAGTTGACTTCGTTTGAGGTGGAGTTCGCGAATATTCGCGGACTCCATGCAAACCTCGATACCGTCCACCATCACCTGGAGTCGGCACGGCCTTGTGTGATGTTCCTAACGGAGACACAGATACGCCGCCCTGACGACACGTCGTACCTCTGTTACCCGGGCTATATCATTGAGGAACAATTCCGCGATAAAGCCGGGGTGTGCGTGTTCGTTAGGGCGGATGTTTACTGCCGCCGGTTGCGCTGTCTGGAGAACCCCTCCTACTCCGTCCTTTGGCTGCACGTGGATCATGGCTCCATGAGCCAGATCTACGTGTGCGTCTACCGCTCCCACACAGGGGACACTGGGACGACAAGGCTTTTCGAATACCTCAGCGAGATGGCTGACGATGCGCAGGTGCGGTTCCCGAACGCTGACCTGGTTTTCCTGGGGGACTTTAACGGTCATCACGTTGAGTGGCTGGGGTCCCTTAGGACCGATCATGCGGGACGAACCGCCCATGCATTCGCTCTCTCCCACGAGCTGACCCAGATGGTACGGGGGATCACCCGGATACCTGACAGGTCAGACCACACGCCCGCCTTGCTGGATCTACTGCTGACGAGTCGCCCAGCCGAGTACAGTGTGTCGGTACGCGCCCCACTGGGCACATCCGACCACTGTGTGGTGCACGCCAGCTTCCAAGTGCCACCGCCTGCTCGTGCTGAACAAATGACTCGACGACTATGGCACTACTCGTCGGCAGACTGGGACGGTCTCCGCGATTACTTTGCGTCCGTCCCGTGGAGCCAGCGCTGCTTTGTAGGGAAGGCGCCTTCGGATAGCGCTGCTGCCATTGCTGGCGAGATCAGTCTAGGGATAGAATATTATATCCCTTTCACTGATGTCGCCAGCATCCGCAAAGCTCGCCCCTGGTTCGGGCGTGAATGTGCCGAGGCTGTCCAGAAAAAACAGTCGGCATATCGCGCCTGGGTCAGGGCTCGGGCGGCACGTGACCCGAACGTGAACCGCCTCAAAGCAGCGTACAATCGGGCCACTAGGTTCAGCAAGAGGGCCTTCAAGAGAGCGGATGCCCAGCGCGTCGCGCGGCTTGGTCAGGAGCTCACATCCCATCCCACGGGCAGCCGTGGATACTGGCAACTGGCCAAAGCCGTACAGTCAAATTTTTGTCAACCCTCGCTGCCACCACTGCGTTTTCCTGATGGATCACTGGCTCACAAAGCCCAAGAGAAGGCGGACATGCTCGCAGACCTCTTTGCGGCTAATTCCCGGGTCGATGACCGTGGCCTGCAGCCCCCCGCCATCGCCAACTGTGGCCACACTATGCCTGATATTGTTATCAGGCAATGTGATGTACGGGCAGTGCTGCGGTCACTCGACACGCGGAAAGCCAGTGGCCCTGACGGCATTCCGGCGGTGGTGCTACGAAAATGTGCTGCTGAGTTGTCTCCAGTATTAACGCGTCTGTACCGCCTGTCATACTCTACAGGCCTCGTGCCGGAGGCCTGGAAGGAGGCGAACGTACAACCGATCCCCAAGAAAGGGGATCGATCCGATCCAGGCAACTATCGACCCATAGCTGTCACCTCAGTCATTTGCAAGTGCTCGAGCTTCTTATTAATAAGCAGCTCATGCGATACCTGGAGGATCACTCGCTAATCAATGATCGGCAATATGGCTTCAGGCCAAAACGATCAACGGGTGACCTCCTGGCATTCGTCACGCATGTATGGGGTGAGGCTATGGAAAAGTTCGGCGAGTCCTTGGCTATTAGCCTGGACATCGCCAAAGCTTTCGATAGGGTCTGGCATGCTTCGCTCCTTTCCAAGCTTCCGGCATATGGTCTACCTCCTCAACTGTGCAGCTGGATTGCCAGTTTTTTAAACGAGCGCCGAGTGCGGGTCCTCTGCGATGGCCAGGCTTCTCGCTTTTTGCAAGTGAATGCCGGGGTACCGCAGGGGTCCGTACTGTCACCAACTCTCTTTCTTCTGCATATCAATGATATGCTTTCCCTCGGGAACATTCATTGCTATGCAGATGACAGTACATTGCACGGGAGTTACTCGGTTCGTCCGACGGCGGGGCGATCTGTGATAGAGGAGGAGAGACGACATCTCGTGGGTGATCTCGACCAAAACCTCGACAGTATCTCCCAATGGGGTGCCGAGAACTTGGTCGAGTTCAATGCCCACAAAACACAGGCGTGTGCATTTACAGCGAAAAAATCCCCTTTCCTTCCCCTACCCACTCTTCAGAATGCAATATTACCAATGAAGGACAATCTAGACATCCTTGGCATAGACGTTCGTCGAGAGCTCAATAACACAAAATACATTGAGAGATGTATTGGGCTAGCTTCGCGGAAACTAGGAATACTGAACAAGGTAAAGCGATTCTTTACACCGCACCAGAGGTGTCTGCTGTACAAAACGCAGATTAGACCCTGCGTTGAATACTGCTCTCACCTCTGGGACGGCTCCGCGAAGTATTTGCTGGACGCACTCGACGCTATGCAGCGATGCGCTGTTCGCATTATAGACTGTCCGGAGGTAACGGGAAGCCTTGAGCCGCTAGCCCAGCGCCGAACAATTGCTTCCTTGGCCGCGTTCTACCGTATTTACCACGGTGAGTGTTCTGAAGAGCTCTTCAACCTGATCCCACCCTCTCCCTTCCGATCCCGAACAACGCGTGCCGGGCAGAGATGTCACCCTCATACCGTGGAAACCGTCTTCGCGAGAACCGAGCGTTTTAAACGATCGTTTCTCTGCCAAACGATAGTGGCTTGGAACGCCCTGCCTGCGCACGTGTTTCCTCCAACATATAACCCTGGGCTCTTTAAGCGAAGCGTGAAGAGGCACATTACAGGGTCGTCAAGTTGAGGGCCACTCTCTATAGTATTCCTGTGTACTGTGAGAGTCGCCCTCAATTGCCAGACGTCGCCTCAGCTTACCATCGAGTGGCGTCAATTTGTCGACCTAAATATAAAAAGAAAAAAAAAAAAAAAAGAAATATTTTGGAAAAAAGCCGAACTGAGTTTCTTGAGGGCTCTTCTCAGTCTCGTTGCATTTTGGAACCCTCGGTAGAGTCACACCAACTTTTGACGAATCTAAATAATTTTCTAAAAATTTCAAAGATAATAAACGTTATTTTATTTTATTTTTTATTTTATAGTGTCGTGACCGGGGATCGAACTCACGTCGTCGAAACGCAAGTCCAATTCTTTAAGGTCCACGACAGGATCAAGTCAGTTGACTCAATCACCGCCAATCGCGTAGTTTGACTTTGAAATAATAAATATATTGATCCTTTACCGCGTACATTTGAAGTTACCGTCAGGTAAATCGTAGTAATCGTTTTTTTTTGGGATTCGTACCCAAAGGGTACAACGGGAACCCTATTACTGAGACTTCGCTGTCCGTCCGTCCGTCCGTCTGTCTTTAGCTGTATCTCATGAACCGTGATGGTCAGAAAGTTGAAATTTTCACAGATGATGTATTTCTGTTGCCTCTATAACCACAAATTCTAAAAAACGGAATATAACAAATATTTAAAGGTATCCTATACAACAAACGTGATTATTTTGCCGGTTTGGTTCGGAACCCTTTATGCGCAAGTTTTTTTGGCTGTTTTTTTGTTGCTCGCGTAAATAAATAAAATAAAATATAAAATAACGTTTATTACCTTTGAAATTTTTAGAAAATTATTTAGATTCGTCAAAAGTTGGTGTGACTCTACCGAGGGTTCCAAAATGCAACGAGACTGAGAAGAGCCCTCAAGAAACTCAGTTCGGATTTTTTCCAAAATATTTCATCTTAAATCTAATACAGAGATCTTGTTGTGGGTCTGGGCGTAGATACTCTTTTTGCATTAATTTGTAGTTGCGATTAATAGCATCGTTAATGAATATTACGAAATTAAAAAAATCACAGCGAAATTGTGACACCAAGATCACAGGACTTGATAATGAGACAAAGGGTGTCGAATTTAAACTTTTTTGAAAAAATGTCTATTATCGCTGAACTGAGTGATATAGATTTTTTTTTTATTTTTCCCAGAACTGGTGTAACTTGGCCTTTCATCCGGTCCCAGATTATCGTTAAATTTTGGGACACCCTTTATACCTATACGAGCCATGGCCATCCAGCGGTAGAAAGTGAAATGTGGCCGCGTCCTTTAAATTCCATTAAATTTCGCAATCATCTTGAATGTTTCAAAAATAATCTTAGGTATATAATTTTACAATTCAATATTGAATGTAGTTCGTTGGTTTGATACAAATAATCTGAACAAAACTTCGTAACTCAGCGGGGAGGGTACGTTCCCTCACTCTACCGGCCGCCTCCTTCACGAGCATAACCTGCTCGCAGAAGGAAACGGCCGAATGGACAGAGGTTGGAACTCGTCGAATCTACGAGACGGTCCTAGGTCTAGCAATCGATGCTAAACTACAGTGGGGTCCACATATTGATAAAACAGCAATTAGGTTGAGTTCTACTGCTTATGAAATTAACGCATAACTTCACGCGTGGTGTATTAGTCGCAGCATCTTGGTAGATATGTTATGTGTGTTTACTACTAATGTAGTTTGTGATTGGAAAATTGTGGCCGGGAGATTTTATTGCCAGGTTTTTTCTCCTTGGCTCCACCCACCCATTATTTATAACCTATATTAACTAGGTATTCGCTGGAACGCGGGCGGTTACATTGAAATAATAAAAATGGAGCTGGCGGAATCTTAACCTAACCCTACATAACATAAGCTAAAAAAAATCACTTTTCAGCAATGGCGCGAGTCGACAATTAACTTTCAAATGCTGAATTTCAAAATTTAAATTTCGCGTGAGAGGCAACAATAATTTTTTTAGCACTGTGTAAGGCATGTTTCTTTAATGCTTAATAACTCAAAAACTAAAAGAGCCACATACACCAAAAACTATACAGCAAACCGAGCAAACCACAGGCTTAGAGAGCTAGGTTAAGAGATGCGCCCGTTATCGTGTCGCATAAGAATACTCGTATATTCTTGATTGAGCCCATCGTTGTGAGGAGTCTTCACAACGCGGGGCTCAATCAAGAATGTCAATGTCAAGCTCCCTCTTAATAAATATATTTGACTTCGACTTTGACATGACGTAGGTATAAACCGTATTTAATTCTTATTTTGCGAGAAAATTATTATTATTATATAATACTAGTCATAGATTCCTAATCGCTAAAATCTTGTACGTACAGTTATTGTACAAAATATACATGTACACATTATTGTACATACTGTATGTATTGGTAAAATAAATGTTAAAATGCAGTGTTGCATACTATTACTACAATATTATTTAATTATCAGATAATTCGGGAATTTTAGACCCCTAAACTATTTTTTATTTATTTTTATTATTTGAACTATTGACCGAATCGGCAACGTCACAACTTGTTATTACCTTTAGGGTTCCGTACTCAAAGGGTAAAACGGGAACCTTAACTGAGACTCCGCTGTCCGTTCGCCCATCCGTCTGTCTGTCTTGGGCTGTATCTCATGAACCGTGATAGTTAAAAAGTTGAAATTTTCGCAGATGATGTATTTCTGTTGCCTCTATTACAATAATCACCAAAAACCAGAATATAATAAATATTTAAGGGAGCTCCCATACAACAAACGTGATTTTTTTGCCGTTCTGGTACGGAACCCTTTGTACGCGAGTCCGACTCGAACTTAGCCGGTTTTTAAGTTACGGGTGGAATTTTAGGTACCTTCCTCTTGAATCAAGCAAGAGTGAAACAGCTGAAAACTGCATCAATACCTGTTGAGTAGTTCTGACACCCACAAAAACACCATCATCATACGAGTATAATAAACTTTTGTTTTAGCACCTATGTATATTCACAATAAATATGTTCTAGGCTTTAGCAACTATCCCGAGCAGCCCTTTATTTGTGTTTAAAAATAATTGCAATATTACGCACATCCTACAATAGTGGTTAGTTCCTCAAGTGCCGAGAGACGGCGCTGTGAAGCGACACGTAAATCGCACATTGATACAATTGTGATCGCAATCTTAGTGGTGTCTTGGACAGTTGGTAGATTGTTCCTCCTGGACACGTACCAGTCGCTGGTTGAAACCCAGCCCGTGACTATAAGAATACCCGGTTACTATTAAAAAAAACTAGTTATCCCGACGAACTTTGTATCGCCTCAAATGCAAATGTATGCAAATTGAAAAACGCTACGGACGGACAGACAAATTGTCGTATTAAATATATAGATTACTTATGTATTAACCGTTTCTTATTCACAGCTATTTCAAGACCAAGAATTTAATGACAGCGGATCGATATCAAATACACAAAGAATTTTGAATAATTTACACAATTATAAAAAGGTATTTATTATTGTATTTATTAAGCTACAATTATTGTAAGTAATAAGATATTGTAATAGACTGATGTCTTTAGGTTAGATATATTAAAAAAAAAAAGAATATTCTGCTACGTGGCAGTAAATAAATTAAAACCGAAAACGGTTTTTTTCTTGTATCTGTCTGCATGTTTAAAAGGACACCACGTACAGCATTTAATTAAAGATTAAAATTAAAATTACAGATTTTCTAACTTCCAAAATATAGGAACGTTATTTGGTTCGGAATAAGATTCCCAAAGGTTTCTAACATTGCTTTCATTAAATAAAAAATACACTTCAAACTACCGAAATGGGACCAAATAGTTGTCGGAATGGGACCAAATTTGAATGGGGCCAATTGGGAAGTAGTAGCTTAAAGTTTCAAAATCGGTCCACCCAGTCCGAAGATATGTGATAAGAAACATAAAAAAACCATACAGTCAAATTGAAAACCTCCTTTTTTTTTGGAAGTCGGTTGAAAATAACGGATGTAGAAAACAGTTTTAAAAGTATACTCTTTCAAGTATTTTTTTAATTTGTTTTTACTTCATAGGTGCCGCAGAATTTTTTAGTTAATAATGCACCCATTGACAAAGAAGATTGTTATTCGCCAATACATGTAAAGAAAATGATAAGAACAGTCCTGCTACATGTACGAGCGACGCCCTCTGCGTTAGATTACCTTATTAATGAACTAGATACAGATATCAATAAGGCATCAACAGCATCTTACGACGATGTTTACGATGTTGACTATATACTAAAAAAATTTACCAACTCCAATGAAAATCCACATGCGAATATGAATCACCAACAAAGATGTCCAGCCATCTTGGAAAGTTTAATCCAGCAATCCCCTGATCTTTTTTCTGAAATACGGAAGCACCCACGTTGTTTAGAACATATTCTTGGATGTGATAGGTTACCACTCAATCAAATTAATAACAAACAATCAACATTATTAAATTGTTGTGCCAACATAAAATGTCCGAGCACTATAAACAAAATACCTTATAGGCCTTTAACTAATGAAAAGTTAGAACCTACACCTTTAATTCAACTTATAAGCCCAAGACCAATAGAACCACAATTGGAGTTTAAAAAACCATCAAGTTTACCAAAAAACCCTATAGATTATGCACCATCACAGCAACCCTCAAAACCAGAAGGGCAATACAACCCAGAGTACCCAATACAAGAGCCAGTTGAGGAATTCCCAGAACATGTTGTGTTTGAGCCTATAGCTTCTACTCCAACCCCGGTACAGTACGAAAGACCTGTTGCACCCACACATCCTAAGCCGCCACATTACAACGATATTAAAACGTTTGATTTAGAACGGCCTTTTTATAATAAAGAAGTCGATATTGTGAAACCCTATCCAACTCTCACTGAGCAACCAATTTCCATAACATCAGAATATATAAAACCAAGTTTATTTGAAGAATCTAAACCGAAGCATCAAGTTTTTGAAAAGCCTCAAGATACGTATATTGACTATTTCCGACCCAATCATATTCTTCCCAAAAAACCTAAATACATGGAGCCTGAGGTGATTTATACCAGTGATCCTATTTTAATCAATGAATTTGTTGAAGAACCTGAAATAGCAGCACCAATTGATCAATCTCAAAATTTGACACCAGAATACAATGAACTCATTTTTGGTAAACAAAAACCTGAAATTATGTATATAGAACAACCTAAACCTTTTCAACCTAAAGACTTTAATATCATACATATTGAACAGCCTAAAGTCCCATTTTTAGAAGAATCAAGACCTATTGTATTTACAGAACCAGAACCTAATTCTATTACACATCCTCAGAAGCTGACACCAGAATATGTCAAACCCATTTTTATCGAAGAACCGGAACCCATTTATGTCGAAGAATATAATCCCATCTATACTGGAAAACCCATTCCTATTATTCCCAAAAAACCTTTACCATTCCATACCAAGGAGCCGACAGTGATTTATCCCAATGAACCTATTTTAATCAAAGAACCTGAACCTATTTATGTTCAAGAGCCTGGATTGTCAACACCAGAATATTTGAAACCCATGTTTATTGAACCATCTAAACCCATTTCCATTGAACCACTTAAACAGATTTATATCGAAGAATGTAATCCCATCTATACTGAAAGACCAAAGCCTAAATTTTGTGAAGAACCCGAAATAATGTATGTAGAACAACCCAAGCCTTTTGTACCCAAATACATCTCATATGTAGATAAACCAATACACGATTTAATCGAGGAACCGGAGCCTATTTTTGTTACACGCCCTCAGAAACTGGCACCAGAAATCAAGGAATATAATATTATTTATACTGAACGACCTATGCCTATTCTTCCCAAAGAACTTATGCCATTCCATATCAAGGAACCTGAAGTCATTTATCCCAGTGAGCCTATTTCTGTTCAACAACCTAAAATTTTGACACCGGAGTATGTTGAACCCATTTATATTGAACAACCTAAACCTATTGTTATCAATGAACCTAAATCTATTTATATCGAAGAATATAATCCCATCTATACAGAAAGACCGAAGCCTATATTTTTTGAAGAACCCGAAATAATGTATGTTGAACAACCCAAGCCTTTTGTACCTAAATACATCTCGTATGAAGAAAAACCAAAACACGATTTAAACGAAGAACTGGAACCTATTTATGTGCAAGAACCCAAATTGTCAAAATCAGAATATATAAAACCCATTTTTATTGAACCATCTGAACCGATTTATACCGAAGAATATAATCCTATCTATGCGGAAAGACCGAAACCGATCTTTGAACAACCCGAAATAATGTATATTGAACAACCCAAGCCTTTTGTACCCAAAGAATCTTATATCATGAACGAATTACCTGAGAACATATATATAGAACAAGCAAAACCTATATTAATTAAAGAACTGGGTCCTATTTCTGTTAAACAACCTGAATATTTGGCACCAGAATATGTTGAATCCATTTTCACCGAAGAACCTGAACCCATTTATATCGAGGAATATAACCCCATCTATACTGAGAGACCAATTAATATCCTTCCCAAATACACTATACCAATCCATACCAAGGAGCCAAAAGTGATTTATCCCAATAAACCTATTTTAATCAAAGAACCTGAACCTATTTATGTTAAAGAGCCTGAAATGTCAACACCAGAATCTTTTAAACCCAATTTTATTGAACAAACTAAACCCATTTCCATTGAACCACAACAGATTTATATCGAAGAATATAATCCCATCTATACGGAAAGGCCGAAGCCTATAATTTTGGAAGAACCTGAAATAATGTATATTGAACAACCCAAGCCTTTCGTACCCATCATGAACATTGAACGACCTGAGAACATGTATATAGAACAACCAAAACCTATATTAATTAAAGAACTGGGTCCTATTTCTATTCGAAAACCTGAATATTTAGCACCAGAATATGTCAAACCCATTTTTATTGAAGAAGTTGCACCCATTGAACAAACTAAACCCATTTCCATTGAACCACAACAAATTTATATCGAAGAATATAATCCCATCTATACGGAAAGGCCGAAGTCTATAATTTTGGAAGAACCTGAAATAATGTATATTGAACAACCCAAGCCTTTCGTACCTATCATGAACATTGAACGACCTGAGAACATGTATATAGAACAACCAAAATCTATATTAATTAAAGAACTGGGTCCTATTTCTGTTCAACAACCTGAATATTTAGCACCAGAAGATGTCGAACCCATTTTTATTGAAGAAGTTGCACCCATTTACACTGAAAGGCCTAGGCCGACAATTGCTGTAGAACCTGAAATTATGTATATTGAACAACCCAAACCTTATCTACCCCAACACCATATTTTCACCAATCAACCTGAACCTGTTTTTGTTTATCAACCTGAATATATGGAACCTGAAAGACCTGTACCGATAATTTATGAAAAACCTGAAATTATGTACATAGAACAACCCAAACCTTTTGTACCCAAACACTTTGAATTCAAACATATCGATCAGCCGAAAGCTCCATATGTAGAAGAACTAAAACCTATTTTAATCGAAGAGCCGGAACCTATTTATGTCACCCAACCTCAACAGCAGGTACCAGAATCTGTCGAACCCATTGACATCGTAGAACCCTTTACCGTTGAAGAACCTATACTGGTTGAAAAAATACCTAGAGAACAGCCTGAAGTTATATATATAGAACAACCAAAACCTATTGTAATAAAAGAACCTGAAGCTATGTCTGTTAAATTATCTAAACAAATAAATAATTCAGAACCGCCCTCTAATGTGCATCCTATAGATAACACATATTATATCGAGCCATCTATACCAAAATTAATAACACCACTGGAACCACATCATGTCACGCCCAATTTCAATGAAGCGTCACCAACTTATGCTGAAACACCAAAGCCCGTAGATTTTGAAAAACCTGAAATTGTTTATATCGAACCACCCAAGCCAATTCTTACTGAAGGAACTAAACCCACACACACTGTACTACCTGCACAACCTATATATGAACCCATAACCATTGAAGTACCTGAAACCATTCCAGTGGAAGAACCTAAACCCATACAAATTCTTGAACCTGAACTCATACAAATTGAAGAACTTAAACCTATACAAATTGAAGAACCTAATTTCATACACAGTGAAAAACCCAAATTCATACCGGTTGATGAACCTAAAACCATTGAAAATCCTAAAAACAGAGACATTGCAAAGCTTTTTTATACTCAAGTATTTAAACCCAGTTATATTGAGACAACAAACCCTCCCCAAATTGAACAACCTAATAATATCTATGATGGGAATCCCAAACCAATTCAAATGGAACCCATTTACATTGGTATACCACAGCCTATTTATATTGAAGAACCTAAGGCAATTTGTAATGAACCATTACAAATTCGAGACCCAGAAACTATCTATATTGAGGAACCTACACCAATCTTTGTACTTGAACCAGATACCATTTATTCCAAACCTGTATATGTTGAACCATGTCCGAGTTATCATCAGAAACCATGCCCAATTTATATACAGAAACCCGAAACCATTTTAATTGAAAAACCAAAAATCACTAAAGAGAAATCCAGTCCTGTATTTACATGGTTACCTGCACAGTTTTCAATGTCTCCAGTTATTATACCACATAAAGTTGACCAGCATGAAACAGAACCACAAGGTCGGTACGTCATTGGAAAAAAAATTCTAGAACTAATTACCGAGAATCCAAAGTCTCATGTTGTAAAAATTACAAAAATATTGCAAGAGAATCAAGATTATTTCAAACCTAATCTATATAATATACTACATTCACTTTTGTATGCTTTACAAGAGGGAAAACTCGACCCAGCAAGTCTTACCGATATATATTACTACTTACTACAACCCCAGAACAATAATACATGGAATAGTAAAAAACAACAGTTCGTGCAATATTTATTGACACCGGAAAAGACGGGACAGATAGAGATCTCAAATATAGATATTATTCTAAATAGAATCAAACAAAATGAACATAGTTCAGAAACTCTTGAACTAATATTACCACTCCTTAAACTTATTAAACAAGGACGCGTAGATCGTAGAGTGGTCGACATGGTCGTCACATTATTAAATCTGATTAATCAGGAAAAGGTCTTAACGCCGACGAAAGTCGAAACAATATTGAGTATAATTAAACCGGAAGAAAACGAACACTATCCTCCAAAACTTGACATTATTCCATTATTAGCACATTCGAAGAGAATACCAAATCTGTCACACAGCTCTATAAATATTATGTTACATTTAATCCAACCTAACAGAAAAGGAATAATTGATGAAAGAAACATCGATATGGTATACAATTTATTATACCCTACAGAACCCAACCCCTTATCGACCACAGATATTCAACATATTTTATCTTTCTTAAAACCAACTAAAGAACAGCATCGAAATATTGAAAGAAAACGTATTGAAATGATCATATTCATATTAAAGAACAGAATACATGCCCCAAAACTTACAAATGTAATGATAAATTTGTTACATAATAATGATATTGCGTATTCTATATATGTTGAAATTATACTATATTTAAATAACAGAGGATTACTGAATTACAAAATACTCGAAGCTCTTATTGCTATACTGAAAAAAGAAATAACAGGGCAAATACATATGCATGATATAAACAAAGTACTGTTATTATTGGAACGGCACAGGAATATACATCCAGCAATATTAAACTACGTACATTATTTATTAAGTCAAGAAAAACATGTTACACAAAATATGGACAGAATTCCACAGAATTTTAAAACACTTATGTACTATTTATTGAATCCTGCTAGCATAGCGAATGAAAGCGGTGGTAAACATCATAGGCCAAGAATTTCAAAATGGCAAACGAATATCAATGATGGTGATCAAAAGAATCGGAAAATAAATTTACTTGGGAAAATAATGGAAACATTGCCTTTAGTAAAACATATTGGATCACCACCCAAACATATAGCACAGACCTTTGGCAATATTGAACTAACTTACATGATCAAGTCACGAATGAAATCACGTCATCAGTCTCCTTCTTATGTCAAATATAAGTTTCCTATGCTTAAATTTTTGGTTACTGTGCAACAGTTAGTGACACAAAATCCAAAGATTGCAACTGATCCCGCAAGCCTATTACTACATATGATTCCTCATGGAATCATAACAGAAGTATCTTCTAATCTAAAAGGTTTGAACAAACAAAACATATTAACATTAACGTTTAAATCTGGACATCTTATACAAGCAAAAGTATTAGACAAAAGAAGAATGAAATTAAATGATACCTTAAAACTAATTGAAAATGTCAATTCTAATGTTAGTCCAGTAGAAATTTTACAGCAAAATAAATTATTTGGGAATAAGTATAATCTACGAGAACCGTTAATGAGTAGTAGTGTCCGGAGTGATGATGAAGAGGTTCATAGCACATCATCGCCGAACAATAGTACACTAAGTGAAGCAGAAACTACATCCAATTCAACAGAACACTATAATGTAATAACGAGATTAGAGTCAGTACAATCTGATGACTTGGTAAAAAGCTAAGCGGTCAAGGAAGGGCGAAGGTAAAGTTTATAAGTAATGTAAAGTAGGTACAATAAGTTTTCTTATGTAAATATAATGTAAAACGATTAGTACAATCGTTTTATTAATGCCTCAGGGGCAGCGGCAGCACCTATTGTTGAAAATATCAAAAATAAAGTCAAAAACATTATCCACGTTTCATACATAATTTTTGGTTCAAATTTGAAAGTGCTTGCCAGAGCAAAACAAGTACCTGATTTGTTAATATCCTCCCTAGCCTTTGGCAACAAAGTTGTGAGATCATTGCCTTAGCTCAATTTTATTTGAGGGCAAAAATATTTGTAACTGACATGTATTTGATTTTAAGAAAGAAATTATAAATAGATCACAAAAACTGATGTCATCGGCGGGACTCGAACTCACGGCCTTTCCCTAACAGGGGGACTGCTCTGACCAACTGAGCTACGATGACCACTACCGACGACATCGAATTTTTGCTTCATATCATATTCATAATTTCTACATTGCGCTATTAAGGCTACTATCCTATTATCCTAACTGCAACTGAAATATGAAAATCCTAACTGAAATATAAGGGTTAATTTTTATTGTGTTACACGAAGAGGTTTGCAACATAGATGTTTGCAAGCTCTTTGAGCATCAATGGGCGCTTTCACATTGCACGATATCGTCCACAATATCGTGACGATATCTTCACGATAATTTACATTCTTGCCTTAAAGTAACTGCTGCTGCTTACGATATCGTGTGTCGTTATCGTGCAATGTGAAAACGTCCAATGCAAGTGCTCCACTTGCGTCTAGCATCGTTACGCTTATCTCCGAGTTCAAAAAATGCAAATGAGGGTAAGCTCTACACCATTATAGTTTTTAGGATTCGTACACAAATGGTAAAACGGGAACCCTATTACTGAGACTTCGCTGTACGTCCGTCCGTCTGTATCTCATGAACCATGATAGTAAGTTGAAAGTGAAACAGAGTACAAGTGTTTTTTGTTAGCATGTATTACTATAAGTTTCACCAAGTGCCGACAATCGAAACCATCAACTATATAACATAATAAATATTTAAGAGGGCTCCCATTTTTTCTGTTATGTTTTTTGTTTGGACAAACATTATAAATGATTTCCTTTGGGATATGACAGCTTATTCAGCGATCTGTCATTGGTTGTATCTGTCGTTCTGGCTCGGGCTGGTTTCATCTATGTAGGTAAGTATATTTCTCGTTTCCAATATCTGGGAATCTACCAATGAGATTCTTGCGACTGAATGATGCAAAGACTGCGAAGAGCGACTGTTAATATTTGATGGAGCTATATTAATATTCTAACTTAACTGTTGTACAGAAAAGGGATAGTAGGCACTTACCTACTTGTACTTGCCATAATTTATCTGTGACTGTAGCAACATCAAATTTTATAAAATAAAGGCCCGCGTGCAATAGTTTCAGGGTTTCGTACGCAAATGGTAAAACGAAACCCTATTACTAAGGCTCCGGCTGTCCGTCTGTCACCAGGCTGTATCTCATGAACCGTGATCGGTAAAAATTTTAGCAGTAATTTAAGTTAGTGACGCATACCTGTTTTTTAAGAATTCTAAGCTATCCTAACCTATCCAAGTCGGATTGATCTAAGACCATTTTTAGGTATTTAAAAAAATAGCAACGAACGCTAAGGCTATAAACTATAAAGACTACTCTTCTAACCTTTGCAGGATTTGGTGTGCGTTTTTATAACAAAATTCCTCTAAACATTATGAACCTTCCTTTGAATAAATTCAAAGTGGCTGTTAAGACACCTCCTAAAAAAGGCATATTATACTATTAAAGATTATCTAAACGATACAGAGAAATGGCAATGAGTTGCTTGCTCATCACTCGAGCTACATAGGGGCTACTTCTGTTTGAAATGTTGTTTTATTGCTATGGGTACTTTGAGATTATGTGGCACCTTTAATTTTGTGAATAACAGAGATCCATAATTTTTAAGTTCACTTGGTCCACACATGGTCACGTACTGCCCTTGCTCTCTTTTTATTGTTGTAAGAGAATCATTGTATTTACTGGCGAATAAAAAGAGTGGCCGTGAGTTTTTCTTGCCAGGTTCTTTCCTCACAGGCTCTACCTATTGCCTTGCGAATCTGGCGGTAAATGTAAATGTAGAAGCGTTTTCTTTTTTTGACGTTCATAAGTATTACTTTGTGACCTACATGAATAAAGATATTTTGATTTTGATTAACCTATCCAAGTTGGATCGCCTTAAAACTTTATTAAGTTTTGCTGCGCAATCAGTATATTATTTTGATGGGCAAATCATATTTTTTGTACATTAAACATCTTTATTTGACGCATTTTAAGAAAAAATAATACAAACTATTGATGTATATTTTGAATTATTTCTAGTACTAGTATTCTTAAACAATTGGTTTATTTGCAGGAAAAAAATATTTGCTGTAAGTAATAAAAGTTATCTGATGCTTATAAATCGAGGGTCGATAAGTTTTTTGCCGTGCATTTAAATTTATCCCATTTTATTTTAGCATTTTGTTGGTGCAGCAAATACACAGATTCATGTGTAATAAAACTAGCTCTGTAAGGTTCTACTTTATATTTATTCGTAATCCACCCGTTCGATTACCACATGCCGAGAAGAAGGGCAAGAAACTCGGTAGGGTCATATTATTATAATATCT
Organism: Nudaria mundana; assembly: GCA_963556515.1. Taxonomy (NCBI): domain Eukaryota; kingdom Metazoa; phylum Arthropoda; class Insecta; order Lepidoptera; family Erebidae; genus Nudaria; species Nudaria mundana. The sequence goes on from OY748312.1 coordinate 13,011,522, forward strand.
TACAAACATTTAAACATAGTAATAATGTAACAATAACTTACATAGTACAGAAGCAATCCTCACGGATCGACCGACAACAGTCGATCCGTCACATCAAGTAGCCAAACTGTCTCATATACCCATTAGGTACATACTTATGGTAATAATTTGTGAATAACATAATACACTTGTAAATTCGTAGTCTAAACTGAACAGGAACTGCCCCGATCTTACTACAACACTCCCTTTTATCCAAAATCCCAATGGTGGGAGTCGGCAGACATTGACAGTGCGTTTTTATATTTATCTACCCTCCCATCTTTACCCCCATTACATTATTTCTCGCTTCGGTGTTGCAAGGACAATGAATTAAATATATTAAAATAATAGGAATCAGTAAAACCTAACACTCGTCCATCCTGACGACGTGTATGTCCTCATACACGTGTAGAGTAATGTCATTCTTAAACCTAACACTTGGCCAAATAAGAATTACAATATACATAATAATATACCAAGAACATTTACATTCAATCTTGGCCAAATTAGTTAAATTCAAATTCATTTATTTCAAGTAACATGGACTCATATACATTAGCAATATTTAGGATATTTATTAAAACCATAGTTAAGTCATCTATTATTAAATAAAAAGTTTCTACTGCTTCAACTTTTGAAGTCTCTCAGGTGGCTCCAACTTTTGGAGTCCCCTAAATGGCTCGAACTTTTCGAGTCTCCTACATGGCTCGAACTTTTCGAGTCCCCTATATGGCTCGAACTTTTCGAGTCCCTTATATGGCTCCAACTTTTGGAGTCCCCTACATGGCTCGAACTTTTCGAGTCCCCTACATGGCTCGAACTTTTTGAGTCCCCTACATGGCTCCAACTTTTGGAGTCCCCTACATGGCTCGAACTTCTCGAGTCCCCTACATGGCTCGAACTTTTCGAGTCCCTTACATGGCTCCAACTTTTGAAGTCCACTACATAGCTCAAACTTTTCGAGTCCCTTACATGGCTCCAACTTTTGGAGTCCACTACATAACTTCATTCATATCTAAATTCGATAATTCATTTAATTTCATAGCGTGTCTTAACTTGACTTAAACTTGTAATGTAACTGTGTATATGAGTGCCTTTACCTGAAATAAATGACCATTCTATTCTTTTACTTCAACTTTTGAAGGTCCCTACATAGCTTCAACTTTTGAAGCTAAAACATTTGTAGCCTAATACTTAAATACCATATCTCTTACATGCTCAAATACTCACAAACAATACTTAAAATAAAAATCTTTGTTCATGTAGATCTTAGAAGTTTTACAAATACCCAACAGTGTATTCAGATGCCAGAGGCAATGCAATTAAGCACTATACATACCTATAGTCAACACATATATATTAATTATACAGGTAACAAAACACGTGGCACCATCTACCGACCTTGCCGGTAACATTCTAATAAAAAAAGTTAGAATCTGAATAGTCGTATAGTAGTATTGAACACCATTAATTACACAAATTTTAAAGAACAAATACTCCGTACTTACAAACAGTAAAAGAGAAACAAAATGCACATACTAACAACCAAACAATTATTTAGATAATATTTAGTTAGTTTCAATTGTATTTCCTTAAATAAATTACTTCTAATAGACAGGTAACCCAAACAATTATATTCTGGTCTAAATTAACATCATTTCAATAGTAGCAATAAGGTCATTTAATGAAGTTATGTACAAACACAATTATAACTTATTATACTCATTACTCAATACATTTATTGCTTCCATAATGTGCTACAGATGTTAAAATAAGTAAAGTTACAAGTATGGACCCTGTCGGGCACAGCACAATGTTTGTCTGGAGAAAGGAGGAATTCTATTTTATTTATTAATTAACTACGCATAACCTTATTTCGTTTAAGGGATTTTGTTTGATATTTATATGGATTATATTACGTTTTTATAGTATTATTAGATGTACCTATATAAATTGCAATTTTGGTACATTTAATAAAAATAATAATCTGTTTTATTTTTGATGTCATAAATATCGCAATACAAACGTACCTCAATATCCTGGCGTTTAAGGCTATACAAAAGTCATATTAACAATGTCACACCCAACCAATTCCTAATGTCATTCATTACATTCCTAATGTTATTCACAATTTACACAATACAAACACTAATTTGACTGCTTCGGTGGCGTGGTCGGTAGTGCATCGGCTTACGCCTCCGGAGTCTCGGGTTCAATCCCCGGGTCGAATCAAATATTTGTGTGATCCACAAATGTTTGTTTCGGAGTTTGGGTGTTATCTATGTATATTATGTATGTATTTAGAAATATACAAGTATGTTTATCAGTTGTCTAGATTCCATAGCACAAGTTTATAACTTAGTTTGGGCTAGATGACGTAGTGTGAGAATGTCCAAAAAATTTTTTTTTTTTTTTTATATATATGTTAATGAAAATAATATATACAAAAAATTTCAAATTAGTCCATAATTTCATTACAGTCATCTATCAAACAGTTCATACATAAACATCCCGGTTATAAGAAATATGTGTCAATCCAAAACCCCTAATGTCGTTATGCGACAGCGTATACGACGACCGCGTTGGTCTATGGTCGTTATATTCGCAAATCTCAGTAAGTAAGCACATACAAACATTAATAGAATATAACAGCACTAAAATGTATTATTCATAAACCAACTGTAATTATATATTTCATGTCAACATATTTTAAATTATTGAATGTGATTTATTATTGTTTGGAATTAGGCACTTAAACTGGTTTTTTTCCTACTTTGTCATTATTAAAATCATTCATATCAGAATCAGTGTCAGAACTATTTTTATTCAGCTCTAGGGCAGTCATGGCATCATTCTGTTAGCTGCTACTACGGTTAGCCCTTTTTTTTTTTTTCAGGATCGCAGTCAGTTGGTATCGGTCGTTCTCTAATGTAGGTACGAACTACGCGAGAGTGTTCATCTTAGCAATAGTAAGCTTCTTACTATTGCTAAGATAGACTCTCTTAGGGAAAGATTTAAAGATATGTACTAATATTTTAACCGTAGCTTCCCAATACTCCAAAACATAAGTACTGTATGTCAGTAAATATATGTGTAGCTGTACTTAGGTACTTCAATAAGTATTGTAAGATACAGAAATCTGCGCAATAAGAATAAACTACCCCCTCCATATTATCGGCTTAGTAAGGTTAGTGATTATTTCAAGGGGAAAGGTATACGCTTTTAAAATAAATTACCTGAGACCAATACGTTGATTTCTTTTACTGCAATTTGATGAACCACAAATAATGCATCTTACTTACATTTGGTAATAAATAATGCATGATGACGAAATGGAGATAATGAAATAAAATGGGCATGTCCAGACAGCTGTTGTAGATGTATGTAGACTGCGTCATCTGTTATCAGCAAGGGATTACGCTCCTTAACCGTTATAGAGTTGAGCATTTCTTAACCAACACAAATCTGGAGATTGCCATTCTTTTTATGAATCAGTGTGATAGAATTCGCCTATTCTGATTTCGAATCCCATATAATTAAATATAATATGAATATTATGGACATTCTAGTACGTCATCAAGTCCAAATTAAGCTAATATAATAAGATTTATTATTATTATTATATCGTTTATTCATTTCTATTCTTATTTTATACATTTTTAAATACATTTATAAAAAACAAATACATTTAAAAATATAAAAAATAGTGACCCACCAGTAGCGGAGTAGGACCCAAACTACCGGCGGTGGAGGCTACAGACTAAGAAACCTCCTAACAATACGGCACGTGTCGAGGATAACAACCTTCTGAATCTGACTCTTGATCCAACAATCTAACGAGAGTCTCTTGAGATGTTGATCGAGACTCTTCGCTATTAATCCGTTTGCCGAAACGACCACCGGGACAATGATCGTCGAGTCTACGTCCCACATGGCGGTTATCTCGAAGGACAGATCGAGGTACTTACTAAGTTTGTCCTTCTCTGCCTTCACGAGATTCTCGTCATGCGGGACGGCGATATCGACGAGCACTGCCCGACGCTGGGTCCGATCAACCAACACGATATCGGGCCTATTGGCAACAATAGTCCTGTCCGTGATGATTGATCGGTCCCAGTAGAGCAATGCACGACCATTCTCAAGAACTGGCACTGGTGTGTACTTATAGTACGGTACTTCAAACTCAATAAGGCCATATTGAAGAGCAAGTTGCTGGTGGATGATCCTGGCTACTTGATTGTGCCTATGCAAGTACTCGGTGTTAGCAAGATACGAACAACCGGAAATAATATGGCGAAGTGATTCACCAGGACGGTGGCATGCTCGACAAATGTCGACCGTACCGTCCTTCATGATGTATTTCCGATAGTTGTTCGTCTTGATAACCTCATCTGCAATTGCACAGGCAAAACCTTCAGTTTCCCCAAAGAGGTCCCCAAAACGTAGCCAGTTCACCGAAGCGAGCAGGTCTACGTCGGGTCCTGTTAAGACCCGGTAGAACCGCCCGTGTAGCTCCTTACTCTTCCATACGTCCTTACGGTCTTCAGTACCTAGCACCTTTGGTTTACGCCAGTTCTCGTTAGCCAAGGAAAGAGGTGTTAGGCCCTTGTCAACCATCATGACATCGCAATGAATATCACACCCGTTCTGTAGAAAGTAATCTCTCAGACTGCACACTTCACGGTTGTGGAGGTTCTTGGCATTCAAAAAGCCTCGACCCCCCCACTTCCGCGGAATGTACAGTCTCATGACAGAAGATCGTGGGTGTAACATTCGATGCAATGTCAGTTGTTGACGGACTCGCCTATCCAGGGCGTCTAGTTCCGTTTGAGTCCACCTAAGTATGCCAAAGGAGTATAACAATAAAGGTATCACCCAACCGTTGAAAGCGACAAAGAACTGTTAAGAACTTTTGTCAGGCGGCCAAAAAAACGTTCTTTCACCGATTTCTTAATATCCTCTACCGCTATACCCAATGACTCTGACATACCTAGGTATTTGTATATTTCGGTCTCGGAGAGAGATCTGAGAGTTATTATCTCAGAAAGTTGTAAATTCGGTGAATTTACAACCTTTCCCCTTGTACATGCATAACCGCACACTTATCAACACCGAACTCCATCTTAATGGCATTACTAAAAACTTCCGTAGTTTTTAATAATGTCACTAAATCTTGGTGCTTCAATGTGAACAGTTTGAGGTCATCCATGTACATCAGGTGAGATATAACCTCACCCCCTCTACGAAACCGATAGCCTAGCCCTGAATCCTTCAGCAATGTGCTAAGTGGATTCAGTGCTAAACAAAACCACAATGGACTCAAACTGTCGCCCTGGAATATACCACGCTCGATTCTTATCAAGCCTTGCGGGTCAGAGGCGTGCCCACCACTACCTGGTTGACGAAGGACTGTGGTCCACTGCCCCATACACGAGACTAAGAAGGATTTAAGAGTCGGATTAATTTTATACAACTCTAAAATCCTCCTCAGCCATGAATGAGGCACCGAATCATAGGCCTTCTTGTAGTCAATCCAGGCAGTAGAGAGGGCGCCCCTACTCCGCTTGACTTGTTGGCTAATGGCCATATCAATGAGGAGTAGCTCCTTAGTACCACGAGACCCAGCCCTACATCCATTCTGAGCGTTATCTAAGATATTATTAGATACTATGTGCGAGTTTATTTTACTTCTCAGAATAGATGTAAGGAGCTTGTAGATGGTAGGTAAGCAAGTGATGGGTCTATAGTTTTTAGATTCCGTGGTACTACCTGATTTGTAGAGCAGGAAGGTGATGCCAGTGGTCATGAAAGCGGGTAAGGAACCAGACTCAAGGGCTTCTTGATACTGTGTTGCCAAGCGTTCATGCGAACTCTGAACCCACTTTATCCAAAAGTTATGCAATCCATCCGGCCCAGGACTTTTCCAGTTCGGGGCCGTACGAATTGCACAACTAACGTCTTCGGAGTCTATGGTAATAGACTCCATGGGTTCGATGATACTGCATTCACGCTCGACGACACGGATCCAGTCGCCCTCCGAATGTTCGACGGACACCGACCATATGTCACGCCAAAATTGATTCATGGTGTGCGCATCTGGTAGTTGTCCGTCGCTCAAACGTTGTCCAGTTCCCTCACACTCTCGGTACACCTTCCTTTGGTCACTTTGGAAGATGCGATTCTGCCAGTATCTATTTACACGCTCTCTATAACGACGGATACGGCTTGCCCATGCATACACTTTCTGTTTCAGAAAGTCAATACGTTCCGTGACATTGGCTAAGTATTGCTGGGGACGAATACCGGTCCCAGCAAATGCCTGAGTCACGAAACGCATGACCCGGGGACGACTATTTCCCCGGCTGAAAGAGATAAGCTTTGCAATGAGAGTCCTAAATGTGCCGATACGTCGCTCGATTCTTGCCTGCCATACGGGAACACCATCCGGTCGTGGTGCACGGTTAACTTCAGGGAATTTAACGCGTGCAACACGACAAGCGGCAATGGCTCCACAGTAAAGAATCGAGTGAGTATCAAGCAAATCACTGCTAGTCCGTAAGTACGGCTCTAGCAATGCATTCAGGGCTCCCATCAACGCCAGATTTCGTTTATGCATTGGCAAGCGTGGTAGCCGCGGTCTAGAATTAGGTATAAACCTATACTGCGAGATCACATCTTCCAAAGTACTCCTCAATTGCTCGCTTACCTGGATAGATGTATCACTCGTATCATTTCCCGCGTCGGGTGCGGGCGTCGCTAACGTCACACTTGTAGCAACCGTCTGTGTCACAGGTGACGGTGCTCTCGTTGACACTGGAGCTGTACGAGTAGATAATACTTCCAGGCGTAGTCGATCAAGCACAGATTGATCCAACAACTTACATCGTTGGATAGCCCGCACTTGATCCGATAGCCGTTGGACGGCAACGGTCATTGTTGGTTCAAGAGCCTGAAACAAAGGAAGCATCCTTGAACGGTACGCAGTCAGGTTGGTTTCCCCATCTGTGGCCTCATAATATGCCCGCATGACGTTTTCATTGATGGATGAAGTCCATCGCATGCGGTGCACAATACCACCGGTAGTGGGGACCCTACTCGAAGCTGGTAGGCTTCGGGGCCCCAAACTGCTCGGCGGCCGGCCTCTCCCTCGCCGGCGTACAGGTGTTGGCGACGTCGGCGGAGAGAAATACTCGTCACTTGAAGAGCTCGACGCCTCAGCGAGCACCTGTGTCGGCGATGTGCGGTCCGGTGCCTGCGAGGCGGAGTTTAGTGACGAGTCCGGGGGTGTTAGTTGCGCATTTCTGCTTCTGGCTCTTGTTTGCATCTCAATCACTTCATTTTGAATTTAGCCATAATAGTGTTGATATTTTCGTAGGTATTCATATGACATGTGTCAAATCTTCTATGTTTATTTTGTAGACTTTGTTTATTGTTATAAAATAGTATAAAATCCTTTATTTATTGACTTTTTGCTTATATTAATTTTGTATCTGAAGTAATTGTATAAATTTAGGCAATAATATGTAAATAAAAATATTAAAATATTTTAAGAATGAAAATGATGTATGAGATGTTCAGAGTTGCCAGGTTATTATTATTATTTCGTTTATTCAATAACATTCTTATTTTATACATTTTTAAATAGATTTATAAAAAACACAAATACATTTAAAAATATAAAAAATAGTGTCCCACCAGTAGCGGAGTAGGACCCAAACTACCGGCGGTGGAGGCTACAGACTGAGAAACCTCCTAACAATACGGCACGTGTCGAGGATAACAGCCTTCTGAATCTGACTCTTGATCCAACAATCTAACGAGAGTCTCTTGAGGTGTTGATCGAAACTCTTAGCTATTAGTCCGTTTGCCGAAACGACCATCGGGACAATGATCGTCGAGTCTACGTTCCACATGGCGGTTATCTCGAAGGACAGATCAAGGTACTTACTAAGTTTGTCCTTCTCTGCCTTAACAAGATTCTCGTCATGCGGGACGGCGACATCGACGAGCACTGCCCGACGCTGGGTCCGATCAACCAACACGATATCGGGCCTATTGGCAACAATAGTCCTGTCCGTGATGATTGATCGGTCCCAGTAGAGCAATGCACGACCATTCTCAAGAACTGGCACTGGTGTGTACTTATAGTACGGTACTTCAGACTCAATAAGGTCATATTGAAGAGCAAGTTGCTGGTGGATGATCCTGGCTACTTGATTGTGCCTATGCAAGTACTCGGTGTTAGCAAGATACGAACAACCGGAAATAATATGGCGAAGTGATTCACCAGGACGGTGGCATGCTCGACAAATGTCGACCGTACCGTCCTTCATGATGTATTTCCGATAGTTGTTCGTCTTGATAACCTCATCTGCAATTGCACAGGCAAAACCTTCAGTTTCCCCAAAGAGGTCCCCAAAACGCAGCCAGTTCACCGATGCGAGTAGGTCTACATCGAGTCCTGTTAAGACTCGGTAGAACCGCCCGTGTAGTTCCTTGCTCTTCCATACGTCCTTACGGTCTTCAGTACTTAATACCTTTGGTTTACGCCAGTTCTCGTTAGCCAAGGAAAGAGGTGTAAGGCCCTTGTCAACTTTCACAACATCGCAATGAATGTCACATCCATTCTGTAGGAAGTAATCCCTGAGACTGCACACTTCACGGTTGTGGAGGTTCTTGGCATTCAAAAAGCCTCGACCCCCCCACTTCCGTGGAATGTACAGTCTCATGACAGTAGATCGTGGGTGTAACATTCGATGCAATGTCAGTTGTTGACGGACTCGCCTATCCAGGGCGTCTAGTTCCGTTTGAGTCCACCTAAGTATGCCAAAGGAGTACAACAATAAAGGTATCACCCAACCGTTGAAAGCCCGCATTTTGTTACCACCGGACAAAGAACTGTTAAGAACTTTTGTCAGGCGGCCAAAAAAACGTTCTTTCACCGATTTCTTAATATCCTCTACCGCTATACCCAATGACTCTGACATACCTAGGTATTTGTATGTTTCGGTCTCGGTGAGAGATCTGAGAGTTATTATCTCAGAAAGTTGTAGATTCGGTGAATTTACAACCTTCCCCCGCTGTACATGCATAACAGGTCATCCATATACATCAGGTGAGAAATAACCTCACCCCCTCTACGAAACCGATAGCCTAGCCCTGAATCCTTCAGCAATGTGCTAAGTGGATTCAGTGCTAAACAAAACCACAATGGACTCAAACTGTCGCCCTGGAATATACCACGCTCAATCCTTATCAAGTCATGCGAATCAGAGGCGTACCCACCACTACCTGGTTGACGAAGGACTGTGGTCCACTGCCCCATACACGAGACTAAGAAGGATTTAAGAGTCGGATTAATTTTATACAACTCTAAAATCCTCCTCAGCCATGAATGAGGCACCGAATCATAGGCCTTCTTGTAGTCAATCCAGGCAGTAGAGAGGGCGCCCCTACTCCGCTTGACCTGTTGGCTAATGGCCATGTCAATAAGGAGTAGCTCCTTAGTACCACGTGACCCAGCCCTACATCCATTCTGAGCGTTATCTAAAATATTGTTAGACATTATGTGTGAATTTAATTTACTTCTCAGAATGGATGTAAGGAGCTTGTAGATGGTAGGTAAGCAAGTGATAGGTCTATAGTTTTTCGGTTCCGTGGTACTACCTGATTTATGGAGCAGGAAGGTGATGCCAGTGGTCATAAAAGCGGGTAAGGAACCAGACTCGAGGGCTTCTTGATACTGTGTTGCCAAGCGTTCATGCGAGCTCTGAACCCACTTTATCCAAAAGTTGTGCAATCCATCCGGCCCAGGACTTTTCCAGTTCGGGGCCTTACGAATTGCACAACTAACATCTTCGGAGTCTATGGTAATAGACTCCATGGGTTCGATGATACTGCATTCACGCTCGACGACACGGATCCAGTCGCCCTCCGAATGTTCGACGGGCACCGACCATATGTCACGCCAAAATTGATTCATGGTGTGAGCATCTGGCAGTTGTCCGTCGCTCAAACGTTGTCCAGTTCCCTCCCACTCTCGGTACACCTTCCTTTGGTCACTTTGGAAGATGCGATTCTGCCAGTATCTATTTACACGCTCTCTATAACGACGGATACGGCTTGCCCATGCATACACTTTCTGTTTCAGAAAGTCAATACGTTCCGTGACATTGGTTAAGTATTGCTGGGGACGAATACCGGTCCCAGCGAATGCCTGACTCACGAAACGCATGACCCGGGGACGACTATTTCCCCGGCTAAAACAGATAAGCTTCGCAATGAGAGTCCTAAATGTGCCGATACGACGCTCGATTCTTGCCTGCCATACGGGCACACCACCCGATCGTGGTGCACGGTTAAATTCAGGGAATTTAACGCGTGCAACACGACAAGCGGTAATAGCTCCACAGTAAAGAATCGAGTGGGTATCGAGCAAATCATTGCTAGTCCGTAAGTACGGAGCTAGCAACGCATTCAGGGCTCCCATCAACGCCAGATTTCGTCTATGCATGGGTAAGCGTGGTAGCCGTGGTCTAGAATTAGGTGCAAACCTATATTGAGAGATCACATCCTCTAAAGTACTCCTTAATTGCTCGCTTACCTGGACAGATATATCACTCGTATCATCTCCCACGTCGAGCACGGTATCAACTAAAGTGGCACTAGTTGCAACCGTGTGTGTAGCAGGTGACGGTGCTCTCGTTGACGCTGGAGCTGGTCGAGTAGATAACACTTCCAGGCGTAGTCGATCAAGCACAGGTTGATCCAACAACTTGCATCGTTGGATAGCCCGCACTTGATCCGATAGTCGCTGGACGGCAACGGTCATTGTTGGTTCAAGAGCCTGAAACAAAGGAAGCATCCTTGAACGGTACGCAGTCAGGTTGGTTTCCCCTTCTGTAGCCTCATAATATGCCCGCATGACGTTTTCATTGATGGATGAAGTCCATCGCATGCGGTGCACAATACCACCGGTAGTGGGGACCCTACTCGAAGCTGGTAGGCTTCGGGGCCCCAAACTGCTCGGCGGCCGGCCTTTCCCTCGCCGGCGTACAGGTGTTGGCGACGTCGGCGGGGAAAAATACTCATCACTTGACGATGAACTCGACGCCTCAGCAAGCACTTGTGTCGCAGGAGTGCGGTCCAGCGCTTGCGAGGCGGAGCTAAGTGATGAGTCCGGGGGTGTTATCTGTGCATTTTTACTCCTGGCTCTTGTTATCATCGCTATCCATAATCATTCATAAAATTTATTTTCTCGTAACATTCTGATATTTTGATAGTTGATATTTTATTATTATTATTATTATACTCATTTATTCAAATTATTCTCTTAACATAATTTTTTTTACAATATTTATATAAAAAATTACATATAATATTATAAAAAAATCCATGTCAGACCACCACCAGTAGCGGAGCAGGACCCAAACTACCAGCGGTAGAGGTCACAGACTGAGAAACCTCCTAACGATGCGTGCCGTGTCGAGGACGACAGCCTTCTGTATCTGACCCTTGATCCAACAGTCTAGCGAGAGTCTCTTGAGATGTTGATCGAGACTCTTCGCTATTAGTCCATTTGCCGAAACGACTATCGGGACAATGATCGTCGAGTCTACGTCCCACATGGCGGTTATCTCGAAGGTCAGATCGAGGTACTTAGAAAGTTTGTCCTTCTCTGCCTTAACGAGATTCTCGTCATGTGAGACGGTGACATCGACGAGCACCGCCCGGCGCTGAGCCCGATCAACCAACACGATATCAGGCCTATTGGCAACAATAGTCCTGTCCGTGATGATTGATCGGTCCCAGTAGAGCAATGCACGACCATTCTCGAGAACTGGCTCTGGTGTGTACTTATAGTACGGTACCTCGGACTCAATAAGGCCGTATTGAAGAGCAAGTTGCTGGTGGATGATCCTGGCCACTTGATTGTGCCTATGCAAGTACTCGGTGTTAGCAAGATACGAACAACCGGAAATAATGTGGCGAAGTGATTCACCAGGACGGTGGCATGCTAGACAAATGTCGACCGTACCGTCCTTAATGATATATTTCCTATAGTTGTTCGTCTTGATAACCTCATCTGCAATTGCACAGGCAAAACCTTCAGTTTCCCCAAAGAGGTCACCGAAACGCAGCCAGTTCACCGAAGCGAGCAGGTCTACGTCGGGTCCTGTTAAGACCCGTTAGAACCGCCCGTGTAGCTCCTTACTCTTCCATACGTCCCTACGGTCTTCAATACCTAGCACCTTTGGTTTACGCCAGTTCTCGTTAGCCAAGGAGAGAGGTGTCAGGCCCTTGTCATCACAACATCGCAATGAATGCCACACCCATTCTGTAGGAAGTAATTCCTCAGACTGCACACTTCACGGTTATGGAGGTTCTTGGCATTTAAAAATCCTCGACCCCCCAACTTCCGTGGAATGTACAGTCTCATGACAGAAGATCGTGGGTGTAACATTCGATGCAATGTCAGTTGTTGACGAACTCGCCTATCCAGGGCGTCTAGTTCCGTTTGAGTCCACCTAATGCCAAAGGAGTACAACAATAAAGGCATTACCCAACCGTTGAAAGCCCGCATTTTGTTACCCCCAGACAAAAAACTATTAAGAACTTTTGTCAGGCGGCCAAAAAAACGGTCTTTCACCGATTTCTTAATATCCTCTACCGCTATACCCAATGACTCTGACATACCTAGGTATTTGTATGTTTCGGTCTCGGTGAGAGATCTGAGAGTTATTATCTCAGAAAGTTGTAAATTCGGTGAATTTACAACCTTCCCCCGCTGTACATGCATGACCGCACACTTATCAACACCGAACTCCATCTTAATGGCATTACTAAAACCTTCCGTAGTTTTTAATAATGCCACCAAATCTTGGTGTTTCAGTGTAAATAGTTTGAGGTCATCCATATACATCAGGTGAGAAATAACCTCAACCCCTCTAGGAAACCGATAGCCTAGCCCTGAATCCTTCAGCAATGTGCTAAGTGGATTCAGTGCTAAACAGAACCACAATGGACTCAAACTGTCGCCCTGGAATATACCACGCTCAATCCTAATCAAGTCACGCGGACCAGAAGCGCACTCACCACTACCTGGTTGACGAAGGACTGTGGTCCACTGCCCCATACACGAGACTAAGAAGGATTTAAGAGTCGGATTAATTTTATACAACTCTAAAATCCTCCCCAGCCATGAATGAGGCACCGAATCATAGGCCTTCTTGTAGTCAATCCAGGCAGTACAGAGGGCGCCCCTACTCCGCTTAACCTGTTGGCTAATGGCCATGTCAATAAGGAGTAGCTCCTTAGTACCACGTGACCCAGCCCTACATCCATTCTGAGCACTATTTAAGATGTTATTTGACATTATATCGCTGGGCTAGTTCAATAGTGAGATATATTGAAAAAGTATGTTTTTGAGTTATGCTCGATTCAAGTTTTTGGTAGGTTTTTACATACTATTACGCGAAATCTTGTTTATGCACACACATACAACACTATGGAAGTTTTGTTTAATGCGTTTAAGATATCTGTAAATTGTATTTATATATTATATTTTTAATTTTAAGGCTTTTAATGGCAAGATAACCTTTTATTGTCCTCAAAATTGTATATGAATTAAATTATATTTTGATGTTGTCTCTAAATTGGTTAAGTATAATTTATATCTCTACTGTAACCCTTATAGTGATACAAAATACTGTTTTGTACAACAAAACTATAGATAATACTAAACAAACCTTCAAATTTGGGAAAATTAGACAGATTTAGACAAGATTTTATGATGTCTTAGTGTTGGACAGGATACAATTAGTAAATTGTAAATTGTGCCACTATATCCACAGCAATGGTTAGTATAGGATGATGGAAAATACTGAAAGATTTATTTATTATTAATAACATTTATTACCAAATATTACCAATGCCTCAAATCAGTCTTTTAAAAATTATAATCAGTCGTTAATCAGTCAAAAGTAAGCTTGAGCAAATGAATTAAACTTTCTAACGTTCGTTTCTAACTTATTCACAGTCGCTATCGTATTCATATTCCTCGTTGCTAGTGGAGGATATTATTAGCGACTCGAAAAAACTGTGATGAGATTGTGGAATTAAATTTGCCCTACAAAGTGACAGTAAATCTGTTTTTTTTACGATCTGATATGGCTGGTGGTACAGAATAAGCTTTTTCCAAAGTTAACGAAGTATTTTCTTGTACAAGTATATGGCTCCTTTGTTTCATTTCTGTCCACAACCCGTTCCCAGTCTTTTAGCTCTCCTTGTCCGTCCAGATACTGTAACGTAAGTTTGACCAGTATTAACTAAAAGTTTTTTCTTGTTCTTTGCCCAATTTTTCTCATTTCGGATTCTTTTCCTGGATCGGCGTTCGGTGTCGGTATTATTCACAATCGGTGGTGTAGCAACATCTGAATCAGTCGAAGAATCATTATCCGCAGGGTTCGGCTGATAGGCATTATCTGTGTCAGAAGCACTAAATTCGCCAGTCGGACTCTGCAATAGTAGAGTGATAAATTAAATATAATTCATAAAATTATCATTAGATACTTAAATAAATAAATACCAAGGCCTGTCAAAATCGATTCCATGGATCCAGAGATTAGCTGTATAATATACAGACAGACAGAAAGTTATTATTATACTAGATTAGATTTCGGAGGTGGCGATCCTCGTGGATGTGGTTTATCGCACATTCCACGGGAACACAAAAAAATTTCGGGATAATAAGTAGCCATTAAGATAAGATAAGATAAGATAAGACATTGTCACCGGTGCTAATCCAGAGTGCCAGTTACCTCCATACCAAATCATATAATATTTATGTAGTAAAAAGTTCGTAGTTTGATATTACAAACATACACTTCAATTTTATTTATTTTATTATATTGTCTTATTATTCTTCTTATTGTCTTATCTTATCTTATCTTATCTTAATGGCTACTTATTATCCCGAAAAATTTTTGTGTTCCCGTGGAATGAGCGATAAACCACATCCACGAGGATCGCCACCTCCGAAATCTAAACTAGTATAATAATAACTTTCTGTCTGTCTGCGGGTTATTTGATTGATTTATTTTATTTATTTAGTATTAAGGTGACATATTTCTTTGATTTAATTGTTAAAAACCTACCTAATTATTGTATTCCTTTTATTATATAGATGTACCAATAGATTGTATAAAATTAGTAACTTACATTCAGTTCATTTGTATTCTCTATTTCAATATTTGGTAAGAGAGAAGGCGAATGAGAGTTTTCTCTATCTTTATCCATAACTTCAGCTTCTGCAATCTGCATACAAACAATTTATCATAACAGGTATATACTCAAAAGAAAACTTGCATATTGTTAACTACGTAGATACCAAATAATACCAGTATCAAATAATTTTCATGAAAATAGAATCAATGACAGCCTCCGTGGTTCAGTTGTTAGAGAGTAGAGACTGACTGCTGACACAGAGGTCTTGGATTCGATCCAGACACATTTCTGTGTGATGAGCATGATAATTTGTTCTATGTCTGTATGTGTGTATGTATTTACAAAAAAAAGATATTTAAGTATTATATAACTTGACTAGAATCCATATTACAAGCATTTGCATAGCTTGGAACTACATGGCGCGGTGTGTAAAATGTCCATACATTTATTTATTCAATGACGTATCAAAAGTTACCGTAAGAAAAAAAACATACAAACAAATTTTAATCAGACAATAAACAAATAGAATAATATCATAACAATGAAATAAGAAACATCTCTACTCCCTACTTATCCTACTAATGTTATAAATGCGAAAGTAGTCTGTCTGTCTGTTTTCACGCCTATACCGTTGGAACCCTGGTGAAGGACATGGCTACTTTTTATCCCCGATATAAATTCCCTTGGGATGCAGGAACGAGAAAACTTTTTGACATGGGTGAAACCGTGGGCGTCTACTAGTTAGGTATATAACAGCCTACTTCGTCCGTTATGTAAAAGTAAATAATTCACAGCTTCTTACCATAGTCGGCTCTTCTTCATACAATGTAAAATTCTCAATACATTCACTGTTTTGCACATTCACCACTTCTTCTGTTTCTAATACTTCGACAGTCTGAAAATAAAGAAATTAATAAGCCATTTAATCTGTATAATACCTATACCATAACAAATGCATACTGACTTCACTCACTTCTGAGGTGGCTCGTGATATTGGCTCGGCTACCAGCTCCATTGGCGAAGATGGTGGGTGTAATTGAATAACCTAAATATAATAAGTACGTAATTAAACAACAGCAAAAACACGAAGTACCAATGATATTTAAGTACTCTTTTTTACTATAACATCATTGCGAAGTAACCAATTAAGTAACTATTTAAATAAAACCATAAACATAGGTACTTACCTCACTTATTTGAGGGGTTTGTTGAACTATTTTAACCATTAGTCTTCCACGATGCATAATTATGAATATTTGAATTCACTCACTCGTGACGCACGCGACACAAATTAGCGCGAAACTGATGTAAATATATTGATCGCGGGTAAAAATCACAGGAAGGGTACGTGGGAGCGGGGAGCGCTTCTTCAACACTCATTATGCGTCGCGCGATCGCGTGGTGCAGACATCTACACAAGGAAGTAATAGGTTATTATAAAATATCATAATAAAGAATTTAAATTTTACGATATCTCAATTCAATACTGAGATATTTGAAATTGTCCTAATATTGAAATCAGTTATTATTTTCATCTTTAGGACATCTTTAGATATCTCTGAAGAGCACTAAAAAAACGAAAACTTTGATCCTACGCATTAGATATCTTCAGATGTCTGAATCTTGACCATTGCTGGATCAAAGATTGCTTAAAATGTCATGCTACGACATTAAATTATTTAGGACTAGGTTGCGTTTTCAAGATGACCGCTTATTTTACAAGGTTAAGTTCCTTTTTTTATACATGACTCAATATTTATCTCATTTTGATTTTTTTTAAAGATGTCCTACTATTGAACTAGGGCAGCGATATGAGAGTTTATTTTAGTTCTCAGAATAGATGTAAGGAGCTTGTAGATGGTAGGTAAGCAAGTGATAGGTCTGTAGTTCTTAGGTTCTGTGGTACTACCTGATTTATGGAGCAGGAAGGTGATGCCAGTGGTCATGAAAGCGGGTAAGGAACCAAACTCGAGGGCTTCTTGATACTGTGTTGCCAAGCGTTCATGCGAACTACGAACCCACTTTATCCAAAAGTTGTGCAATCCGTCCGGCCCAGGACTTTTCCAGTTCAGTGCCGTACGCATTGCACAACTGACGTCTTCGGAGTCTATTGTAATAGACTCCATGGGCTCGATGTTATCGCATTCTCGCTCAACAACACTGATCCAGTTACCCTCCGAATGTTCGACGGGCACCGACCATATGTCACGCCAAAATTGATTCATGGCAAGAGTATCTGGCAGTTGCCCGTCGCTCAAACGTTGCCTAGTTCCCTCCCACACTCGGTACACCTTCCTTTGATCGCTTTGGAAGATACGATTCTGCCAGTATCTATCCACACGCTCTCTATAACGACGAATACGACTTGCCCATGCATATACTTTTTGCTTCAGAAAGTCAATACGTTCCGTGACGTTGGTTAAGTATTGCTGGGAACTAATACCAGTCCCAGCAAATGCCTGAGCCACAAAACGCATGACCCGGGGACGATTATTTCCCCGGCTGAAGCAGATTAGCTTTGCAATGAGAGCCCTAAATGTGCCGATACGTCGCTCGATTCTCGCCTGCCATGCAGGAACACCATCCGGTCGGGGAATTTAACGCGTGCAACACGACAAGCGGCAATAGCTCCACAGTAGAGGATCGAGTGAGTATCTAGCAAATCATTGCTAGTCTGTAGGTACGGAGCTAGCAATGCATTTAGGGCTCCCATCAACGCCAGATTTCGCCTATGACTGGGCAAGCGTGGTAAACGTGGTCTAGATTGAGGTGTAAACCTATACTGTAAGATCACATCCTCCAAAGTACTCCTTAATTGCTCACTTACCTGAATAGATATATCACTTGTATCATCTTCTGTGTCAAGTGCAATCTCGACTGAAGTCGCACTAATTAAAACCGTTTGTGCTACAGGCGACGGTGCCATCGTTGACACAGGAGTTGGACGAGTAGATAATACATCCAGGCGCAGCCGATCAAGCAAAGATTGATCCAACAATTTGCATCGTTGGATAGCCCGCACCTGATCCGAAAGTCGTTGAACGGAAACGGTAACTGTCGGTTGAAGATCCTGAAACAGAGGAAGCATCCTAGAACGATACGCTGTCAGGTTAGTTTCCCCGTCTGTGGCCTCATAGTACGCACGCATGACATGTTCATTTATTATTGGTGTCCACTTCATGCGACGCACTACACCACCGATAGCGGGAGCCACTGAGAGTGGGGCATGCCCCACTTGGGTCTCCAAGCTGGCCGGTGGTGGTCGACATCTCCGTCGCGCAGGTGTTGGTGGCGACGGCGTCGAGGGCCCAATCTCATCACTCGACGCACTGCTACATCTCGGAGTGACGTACTCGTCACTTTCAGAGGTACTGGAGGAGGCAGCCGACGGGGTTGAGACGGGCGCAGATCTTAGTTGTGCGTTGGTTGTTTCCGCTTTTCTTCTTTTTGATCTTAAATTGTAATTCTGTAAAAATTTTGTTCATATTTCTTATTGTCGGAGTTGTCAAATTGTTCAAATTGTCATCATTGTTGTGTTGGTAATTTATTCTGTTTTTCTTGTTATTCCTTATAATTTTGAAGTGTGATATATATTAGCTATTTATAATGGTGTAAAATGATTCTGAAAACTAATCTATTGTAATAAATTGCACCAAAAAAATTAAATTACAATATAAAACGATATGAAAGACGTCAGCCTGTCAGCGGTGTTTTTTTTATTATTATTATATCGTTTATTCATTTATATTCTTATTTTATACATTTTTAAATACATTTATAAAAAACACAAATACATTTAAAAATATAAAAAATAGTGACCCACCAGTAGCGGAGTAGGACCCAAACTACCGGTGGTGGAGGCTACAGACTAAGAAACCTCCTAACAATACGGCACGTGTCGAGGATAACAACCTTCTGAATATTATTATTATTTCGTTTATTCAATAACATTCTTATTTTATACATTTTTAAATAGATTTATAAAAAACACAAATACATTTAAAAATATAAAAAATAGTGTCCCACCAGTAGCGGAGTAGGACCCAAACTACCGGCGGTGGAGGCTACAGACTGAGAAACCTCCTAACAATACGGCACGTGTCGAGGATAACAGCCTTCTGAATCTGACTCTTGATCCAACAATCTAACGAGAGTCTCTTGAGGTGTTGATCGAAACTCTTAGCTATTAGTCCGTTTGCCGAAACGACCATCGGGACAATGATCGTCGAGTATACGTTCCACATGGCGGTTATCTCGAAGGACAGATCAAGGTACTTACTAAGTTTGTCCTTCTCTGCCTTAACAAGATTCTCGTCATGCGGGACGGCGACATCGACGAGCACTGCCCGACGCTGGGTCCGATCAACCAACACGATATCGGGCCTATTGGCAACAATAGTCCTGTCCGTGATGATTGATCGGTCCCAGTAGAGCAATGCACGACCATTCTCAAGAACTGGCACTGGTGTGTACTTATAGTACGGTACTTCAGACTCAATAAGGTCATATTGAAGAGCAAGTTGCTGGTGGATGATCCTGGCTACTTGATTGTGCCTATGCAAGTACTCGGTGTTAGCAAGATACGAACAACCGGAAATAATATGGCGAAGTGATTCACCAGGACGGTGGCATGCTCGACAAATGTCGACCGTACCGTCCTTCATGATGTATTTCCGATAGTTGTTCGTCTTGATAACCTCGCCCCCCCACTTCCGTGGAATGTACAGTCTCATGACAGACGATCGTGGGTGTAACATTCGATGCAATGTCAGTTGTTGACGGACTCGCCTATCCAGGGCGTCTAGTTCCGTTTGAGTCCACCTAAGTATGCCAAAGGAGTACAACAATAAAGGTATCACCCAACCGTTGAAAGCCCGCATTTTGTTACCACCGGACAAAGAACTGTTAAGAACTTTTGTCAGGCGGCCAAAAAAACGTTCTTTCACCGATTTCTTAATATCCTCTACCGCTATACCCAATGACTCTGACATACCTAGGTATTTGTATGTTTCGGTCTCGGTGAGAGATCTGAGAGTTATTATCTCAGAAAGTTGTAGATTCGGTGAATTTACAACCTTCCCCGGCTGTACATGCATAACCGCACATTTATCAACACCGAACTCCATCTTAATGGCATTACTAAAAACTTCCGTAGTTTTTAATAATGTCACTAAATCTTGGTGCTTCGGTGTGAATAGTTTGAGGTCATCCATATACATCAGGTGAGAAATAACCTCACCCCCTCTACGAAACCGATAGCCTAGCCCTGAATCCTTCAGCAATGTGCTAAGTGGATTCAGTGCTAAACAAAACCACAATGGACTCAAACTGTCGCCCTGGAATATACCACGCTCAATCCTTATCAAGTCATGCGAATCAGAGGCGTACCCACCATTACCTGGTTGACGAAGGACTGTGGTCCACTGCCCCATACACGAGACTAAGAAGGATTTAAGAGTCGGATTAATTTTATACAACTCTAAAATCCTCCTCAGCCATGAATGAGGCACCGAATCATAGGCCTTCTTGTAGTCAATCCAGGCAGTAGAGAGGGCGCCCCTACTCCGCTTGACCTGTTGGCTAATGGCCATGTCAATAAGGAGTAGCTCCTTAGTACCACGTGACCCAGCCCTACATCCATTCTGAGCGTTATCTAAAATATTGTTAGACATTATGTGTGAATTTAATTTACTTCTCAGAATGGATGTAAGGAGCTTGTAGATGGTAGGTAAGCAAGTGATAGGTCTATAGTTTTTCGGTTCCGTGGTACTACCTGATTTATGGAGCAGGAAGGTGATGCCAGTGGTCATAAAAGCGGGTAAGGAACCAGACTCGAGGGCTTCTTGATACTGTGTTGCCAAGCGTTCATGCGAGCTCTGAACCCACTTTATCCAAATGTTGTGCAATCCATCCGGCCCAGGACTTTTCCAGTTCGGGGCCTTACGAATTGCACAACTAACATCTTCGGAGTCTATGGTAATAGACTCCATGGGTTCGATGATACTGCATTCACGCTCGACGACACGGATCCAGTCGCCCTCCGAATGTTCGACGGGCACCGACCATATGTCACGCCAAAATTGATTCATGGTGTGAGCATCTGGCAGTTGTCCGTCGCTCAAACGTTGTCCAGTTCCCTCCCACTCTCGGTACACCTTCCTTTGGTCACTTTGGAAGATGCGATTCTGCCAGTATCTATTTACACGCTCTCTATAACGACGGATACGGCTTGCCCATGCATACACTTTCTGTTTCAGAAAGTCAATACGTTCCGTGACATTGGTTAAGTATTGCTGGGGACGAATACCGGTCCCAGCGAATGCCTGACTCACGAAACGCATGACCCGGGGACGACTATTTCCCCGGCTAAAACAGATAAGCTTCGCAATGAGAGTCCTAAATGTGCCGATACGTCGCTCGATTCTTGCCTGCCATACGGGCACACCACCCGATCGTGGTGCACGGTTAAATTCAGGGCATTTAACGCGTGCAACACGACAAGCGGTAATAGCTCCACAGTAAAGAATCGAGTGGGTATCGAGCAAATCATTGCTAGTCCGTAAGTACGGAGCTAGCAACGCATTCAGGGCTCCCATCAACGCCAGATTTCTTCTATGCATGGGTAAGCGTGGTAGCCGTGGTCTAGAATTAGGTGCAAACCTATATTGAGAGATCACATCCTCTAAAGTACTCCTTAATTGCTCGCTTACCTGGACAGATATATCACTCGTATCATCTCCCATGTCGAGCACGGTATCAACTAAAGTGGCACTAGTTGCAACCGTGTGTGTAGCAGGTGACGGTGCTCTCGTTGACGCTGGAGCTGGTCGAGTAGATAACACTTCCAGGCGTAGTCGATCAAGCACAGGTTGATCCAACAACTTGCATCGTTGGATAGCCCGCACTTGATCCGATAGTCGTTGGACGGCAACGGTAATTGTTGGTTCAAGAGCCTGAAACAAAGGAAGCATCCTTGAACGTTACGCAGTTAGGTTGATTTCCCCATCTGTAGCCTCATAATATGCCCGCATAACGTTTTCATTGATGGATGAAGTCCATCGCATGCGGTGCACAATACCACCGGTAGTGGGTACCCTACTCGAAGCTGGTAGGCTTCGGGGCCCCAAACTGCTCGGCAGCCGGCCTCTCCCTCGCCGGCGTACAGGTGTTGGCGACGTCGGCGGAGAAAAATACTCATCACTTGATGATGAGCTCGACGCCTCAGCAAGCACTTGTGTCGCAGGTGTGCGGTCCGGCGCTTGCGAGGCGGAGCTATGTGATGAGTCCGGGGGTGGTAGTTGCGCATGTTGTTGTTTGCTCCTGGCTGTTGTTTGCATCGTTATTCATCATTTATATCCAATTTCATTTGTTGTAATATTATTTTTGTTGTTTTTGCCGATTGACACATGTCAGATCGCTGTTTCATTTTTATAAAATTGGTTTATTGTTGTAATAACTGTTGTAGTATTTTATTTATAAACTTATTGGTTCTATTATTTAAAAATCTGTAAGTAATTGTATAAATTTCGGTAGGATATGTTGATAAAAAATTTAAAATATTTTACGGATAAAAATGACGTGTTAACAGATGTCGAGAGTTGCCAGGTTATTATTATTATTATTATTTTGTCATTCTCACACAACGTCATCTAGCCCAAATTAAACTAATATACGCTTGTGTCGCGGGATCTAGACGACTTATAAACATACTTATATATTTCTAAATACATACATATTATACATGGAAAATACCCAAACTCCGAAACAAACATTTGTGGATCACACAAATAATTTGAATCGACCCGGAATCGAACCTGGGACCTCAGGGGCGGCAGTCGCATACTCATACCACTGAGCCACCGAGGCAGTCAATAAGCTTGTGCTATGGGATCTAGACAACTGATAAACATACTTCCTACTAATATTATAAACGCGAAAGTTTGTGAGTATGTATGTATGCATGTATGGATGGATGGATGTTTGTTACTCTTTCACGTAAAAACTACTGAATGGATTTAAATGAAACTACAATAATATATACATCAGAATAACACATAGGCTACAATTTATAAAGATATTGTGTGAATTGTTCAAAATATGACGCGCCGCGACGGGAACGGGAAAAAAATCCAAATTACCACGCGGACGAAGTCGCGGGCGACCTCTAGTATATGTACATTTTTAAATACATACATATTTAATTCGGTCCGGTAATCGGACCCAAGACTCCGGAGTTGTAAGCCAATGCACTACCGACCACGTCACCGAAGCAATTACCTGCGTCCAGGATCTATTCTACCATTTTTCGTTAAGTACTTCTGAGGTGTCTTATTATCCCACTCGATGGTCATTTCCCTAACGTCAGTGTACAGTTCCTACAGAGAGGAAGCAACACAATGACGATATTTCTGTATGTGATTCATTTAGCTCACTTGAACCTCAAACTCAAATAAAAATATTTATTAATACTGGTTATCAAATAACACGTCTTATTAATGTCAGCATATAGAATTTACATTTAAACTCGCCTACACTATCCTAACTTACATCAAAAGTATCTTCATTGTTCATGTTTTAAGTGTCTGGTTCGTAGATCCTATTCAAAACCCTAACCATTACCTAACCCTACGGGTAATGGTCTAATAGAGCCAAAGAGTTAAGAAGAAGAATCAACTCGATGAACATCTACCACACTTAATAGTGTATATTCCACCCGCGATAAACACTGAGGATCTTGCTTAAAAATAAATTCACCACATAATGAATGAAATAAGCTAAATTTTCTGGGACTGGGATTCTCCACTCAGATTCGCGGTAGAAATAAATATTAGCATGTACGTTACATACCTGAGAGTTTGACATAAACTTCTCCAAGTAAACGTACTAATTCATTACCAAAACCAAACCAGTTACAACTGTTTTCACGCCATTCTGCTAAGTCCTATGTGTTGTAACTATAGTTATACTTACCACTGAAATCAATAAACACTGATTATAAAGCTGAATGCTATTTTGTTAAATTTAGAATTTGGTTTAAAGGTTGAGATTATCCCAGATTACTTTAATAGTATTATAATAGATAATTATCCGTATGACCAAGTCCAACGCACTTTTCTAACATCTTCAGAGAATTAGGGCACCTAGAGAATGCATTATGTAAAGGGGATATATATATTATAGTAATTGTACTGTTCTGCATAGAGCTAGTGCTGCAGAATTTATAGTTCTGTCACTAATGCCGTAAATAATACAATTAGTTACAATATAACAATATCAATCAATTTCTATCTAAACATTTTAAGAATAGGCTAAACAAACTCATTGATTTGAAATACAGAAGTAAATAACAGTCAACTGCACGTTTGTCATATACCCTACATATAACACTGATTAGAAATAGCAAACTTATCATTAAAGTAATTCTCTATAGGCTCATAATATAATACCTAGGTACCTAATCTAACGCTCAAGCATTTCCACCAAGGCTTGACCATAATATTGTTGAAACGGCAAAGCGTTAATAATTATTTCTTGGCACTCTGACCAACAAGAGAGAATAGAGTAAAAACTTTTAATATTTCTACCATGTTTTGACCAAGCCCTGTAGTTTATGCAATGCGTAATGAATAGTCGTACCCTCATCCCAACCATAAACAGAGCACTCTTCAACTCTATCATCATATTGGGATAAAATTCTGGTACATAATATGTTTCTTAATGTTTCTTAATTAATAGTACATAATTTTATTACAATAAGTTCATATACTGAAACCCATACTAGGCCAGGGCCTGTATCATGGGAGACAGCGCTCTTTTTCAATATTATAGGTATGTGTGACAATTTTAGACACTATTATCAAAACATGGGGACATTAAAGACATATAATTTTACAATGGTTACCACGGTTCATTATTGTAGCTGATGTTGATGGTTGAGAGTGAGCTATGAGAGTGATGCTAAATTTTCATTGATCTTAATACTTTAACTAGGTACATCGTTTGTACTAAAACGAGACGTTGTGCATCTCTGTTCGCCTTTTTCATCATGATCATTATTAAACAGAGGTAACTACTCATGTACTAACGTACATATTATTACTATTTCTGTGGAGAGTGTCAGAATCCACCGGAACATTAGCGGTAGTTAATATTCACCAGCACACGGACTGTCGCCGCTTCGACAATCAACGTCTACGTGCTTTGAGTACCTCGAATTCCACGATGGGGCCGAGGAGTCCCGGGGTGCTATACTCCGGAGGCCATCTGCAGCGACTGTGGCCGCGACTACGAAGGCGACTGTGTAGACAGTTACGGCCGCGGCCCTGACGGCAGCGACTTGGTCTAGGACTTCCTCCCTTGTGTACATCTTCCAACCAGGCGCGAACCCTCGCCGGGCGGCGCAGTTGTTGAGAAAAGACAAACATGATTAGTATATGAAATTACGAAGCATCGAAAACGGTGGGTCAATCTTTTAACAATGGTGAAGCTTAACCACAATGGTGAAAACAAACAACGTAGAAGTGTCTAAGGCACGTAATATCCATCACTAGGGTCCGTTGTACCTTTTATAAAGGACATACCTATAGCTAAGGGGATATTGGGTACCTAATCCAAATATCGTAAAATAAAAAGAAAACATAAATCCTATAATAAAATTCTATTCTTATACTTAAACCTACATGCGTGTAGGCAATTCCTACACACGTAATTTGTTCTAATTGAGTTTCAATAGGTGCCTAAGCAGAACTTAACATTGCCAAACCCCAATAAAAGACAAAAATTGTAAACATCAGGCCCAGAAGAGCGTATACTATACTACTATGACCACTTCCACTATGCTATCTTTTATTTGTGCATCAGATCCGTGATCATATGTTTAATTAGAATTTTATATTCCTATTTAAGAAAGAAAATCGACATATTACTATTCTATTCTCAAATACATACGTGTAGCTATTTCTTATACACGTATTCTATGCTATTAAGTTTCAATAATAACTAGTATTTCAATCCCCAACAAAATAAAAGATTTGTGAAAATCAGGGTACTTTCAATTATCTTATAATGTAATAATGTCGGGTACCTTTATATAAAATTTAAATTAAGAAAGTAATAATAAACTAGGTCATAGCATTATAAAAATAGGCGTACCTATGTAGTTACATCCACTTCTGAACTGTAATAAAACTAGCTCTGTAAGGTTCCACTTTATATTTATTCGTAATCCACCCGTTCGATTACCACATTCCGAGAAGAAGGGCAAGAAACTCGGTAGGGTCATATTATTATAATATCTTACAAACATTTAAACATAGTAATAATGTAACAATAACTTACATAGTACAGAAGCAATCCTCACGGATCGACCGACAACAGTCGATCCGTCACATCAAGTAGCCAAACTGTCTCATATACCCATTAGGTACATACTTATGGTAATCATTTGTGAATAACATAATACACTTGTAAATTCGTAGTCTAAACTGAACACAAACTGCCCCGATCTTACTACAACACTCCCTTTTATCCAAAATCCCAATGGTGGGAGTCGGCAGACATTGACAGTGCGTTTTTATATTTATCTACCCTCCCATCTTTACCCCCATTACATTATTTCTCGCTTCGGTGTTGCAAGGACAATGAATTAAATATATTAAAATAATAGGAATCAGTAAAACCTAACACATGCAAAGTTTCATCTTTATAGCACTAGCCGTTTGGTACGAAAGCCGAGGACAGATGAATAGACGGACGGAAGCCTAAAAACCAATGTAGACTTCGCTTATTCAATTAGTGAAAGAAACTTTAAAATATGTTAAGTAGTTTAGGAGCCTATGCAAAGCAAACAAACAATCAGATCTTTTCTTTTTTGTAATATTAATTTCTAAATAGTACGAGTAGGTATATAATGTTTCCACAATATATAGTTTTGGCTTACTTGGTGATGTTGGCACCCAACGTGGGACTTTCATAACACAAACACTGTCCCTGTTGGGCGCCAATTGAGTTTAAAGCGTGCTCGATGGAACTATATTATTACTTGCCTACATACTATAAGCCCACTTTTCTTCAATCATCTTTATTCCACCCGCCGTCCTTACAGAAGCAGGCTAGAAGGGTTGCGAGCTGCTGGGCCTTTGCCCCACAGCACGCGACCAGATTCACTCATCGACGCGGGATTCTCATCCCGACCAATCCCCCGTTGAGACCACACAGGGTGTGAAAGTCCGCCGGGCGCCATCCACTGGAAATACAAAACTTTGGCATAAAAAAAAATAGTCATCTTTATTGGTTTCACTTAGATAAAGCGAGCAAGACGGTTTATCCTAACTAGGAACTTTAATTTACCAGAGTCACGTGGTATTTGTCGGCACTGGCACCACTTTTTGAACTTGGAAGACAGTCCTGGGGGTTCTAGTAAACCTATTAAAGTGGCATCAGAAGAGATAGATTACCTACAATTTGTTTTATAACGCTACGATAAACTAGAAAGGTGCCCTCTATCAAACATCTTATAAACTAAACATGTAAAGTTGAACCTTCGTTTTCGGCAGTTCGAGTAATTATGCGTGTCATTTTTATGCGGTAGAGGGCGTTCGTCGATATATATATTCAAGCTATTGTTTGTGTGCGACAGAAAGTATATAACATCTGGTTGCTTAGAGACCAGTATTCGTTGTGGCTTTCTTGTATACGCTTATAGTAATACAAAAAAGCCGCGACGAAATACAAAATAAACTATTATATCTCTCGTTTGAAATAATTATACTAGCAGACGTAGGTTTTGCCTGCCACCATCAATACATATAATAAAATTGTAAGTGGTCGATGTCTGTACATCGAAGATATAATAGAGAAACGTTGTAGGGGGGCTTTATGAACGCAATAGTACCCAAAACAATGGATTTCAGAATTTTTGTCTGTTTGTATGTGTGTTGTTTGTCTGAATGTTTGAACACGCTAATCTCAGAAACGGCTTAACCGATTTGAATGCGGTTTTTAGTAATGCGTTGTGGTTTATTCAACTAAATATTTAAGGTTTGTTTTATTTCAATCGGTTCATAAATAATAAAGTTATGTCTATCTAAAGTAACACGTAGGCGGAGCTGTGGCCAACAGCTATACATAATAAATCAGTAACTGGTGATCAAGAAAACTATAACACGCAGGCGGAGCTGCAGCCAATAGCTAGTAGGTATACGTAGGTCACACTATAAGTTTTGCGTAACTTAAAAAAACAACATGTTAAAACCAAAATAAAATATTATGTTTATTGCTTTTCAAAATACTCTCCTTTACATTTTAAACATTTTTTCATGCGATCGAACCATTTTTTAAAACAGGAGGCCACAGATCTGAAGGCATGTTTTCTACGTGCTGATTGAACGCCTCTTCGGAGTTGGTAAAAGTGAAACCTCTCATCAAATCTTTGATTTTGGGGAAAATACAGAAATCACAGGGTGCTAGGTCGGGGCTATGCGCAGGATGGGTGACGAGTTGTACTTTTTCGGAACCTAAAAATGACTTTGTTTTGTTGGCCGTGTGCATAGCCCAACGCGGTCGTCGTATACGCTGTCGCCGTAGCCGTGTGTGAAGAAGCGTTGTCATGGTGTAGGAGAACGCGGCTTTTGAGTCGTCTTTCGCGAACTTTTTCTAACGCCCTGGGTAAACAAATGGTAGAATACCACTCGGCATTAAAACTCTTTTGAACTTCAAGTGGAATTGTGCAGATGGGACCCGTAGCTGAGAAAAAAAACGCAATCATTTTTTTACCAACGTTTCTCACCTGCCTCACTTTTGTTGGCTTGTTCTCATTTTCAAACACCCATTCACAAGATTGTTGATTTTTTTCGGGTTCAAAACAATAAATCTACGTTTCGTCTCCTGTGAAAATGTCATAAACAGCATTAGAATGTCCGTGGTCGTACTTCAGTAGCATCTGTGAGCACCATTCCACGCGAGCCCGCTTCTGCTCCGCTGTCAGTTCATGAGGGATCCAACGACAACTTTCAGAACTTTCAATTCTACGTGTGAAATTTTCTGGATTTGACTCATACCAATCCCCAATACCTAGTCCTCGAATTGTCTCATAGGTAATCCGCGGGTTTTCTTCAATTAACCGCTTAGCAGTAGCCACATTATTTTCGTTGACGGCAGTTGAAGGCCGCCCTTCTCGAAATTCGTCATGTAAAGAAACTCGACCTCTCTCAAATTCAGCAAACCATCGCCTCACGGTGCTCAAACAAGGTGCTTCTCTCCCAAAAGCATTTTGAAGACGAGCGGCACAGACTTGCGGAGAGAGAGAACTTTTAAAATCATAAAAAAATCATCGCTCTAAAATCTTTTCGGCTTAATTCCATTTTCGTTGCAAGAACTTTGATGTGTGATAAAAAACAATTGACAAATGATATCCCGCCAATTGTTTTTTTTATTACTAAGAAGGTTGCAACGTTTAAAAAAAATAGCATTTGAAATTCAAATAGTTCCTATTAGCTAGAAGTGAAATGAAATGATTTATTTATTTGTTTAAGTCACTAAATTACTCTTACAAACGTCAGTAAGTACTTAAAATAAAAAATGTCATTGCTTCTATATTTACATGTACTGCCAGATTCGCAAAGCAATAAGTAGAACCGAGAGAAAGAACCTGGCAATAAAACTCTCGGTCACTCTTTTCAAATAATTGACTTATTTACACATTTTCTTAAGACTAAATGTGGACGAATGTACATTGATCTCGTGTCAAAATCAAAAAGAGTGTATAATACAACAAAAAAAAATTATAGTCGCCTAAGTACAAAATATGCTACAATTACGGCATTTTAGGAGGCGCCTGCACCATGCTCAAGCCAGACACTTTTATCAGAACCGACTTGAACGTTTAGCCACCTAGTCATTTTGCTCCCTAGACTTTACGCCATATAGACATTCTGCAACTTGGGCATTTTGTTATCTGGTCATTTTGCAATCAGAACGTTGTACGACAAGTGGGTAGGTTAACTGTCTTATAATATACTTTTTGAAATAAAGTGGTCTTTTTTTTATTTATTGTAGGGCATACAAAGGACCGATTCAGGCAATTTATTATAAAAGCGTATAGGTACAGTCAGCTTCAGAGAAAAGGAACCCCCCTTGATAATGACATGAAAGCATTAAAGTTTTTTGAATCATTGTGTATATGGCATGTTGGTCTAGTGGTCATGACCGCTGCTTTGTGGACACGGCAATCGAGGTTCAAATCCTCGGACACAAGTTCTTTTTTTATTCATATAATATTTTTTTTTGGGCACTTTTTGTTAATTAATATTTAAGGAATCAAATTTTATAGTAGGTTTGTAAGAAAAGATAGGCTTATTGCATAAACAATATTAATTTATTTCTCGAATTACATTTCTAGGTTTTTTCTTTCCTCTTTCCATTCCTGATTGAGTATACAGTTTTTCTATCTGAGTTACATTGGGGTTACTTATTTTTAAATTTTACCTGACCTCAATTTATTGACAAAATACAATACCCTAAGTGAAGTATAAAATGTTTATTGCAACGTTTAAAAAAAATAGCATTCGAAATTCAAATAGTTCCTATTAGCTAGAAGTGAAATGAAATGATTTATTTATTTGTTTAAGTCACTAAATTACTCTTACAAACGTCAGTAAGTACTTAAAATAAAAAATGTCATTGCTTCTATATTTACATGTACTGCCAGATTCGCAAAGCAATAAGTAGAACCGAGAGAAAGAACCTGGCAATAAAACTCTCGGTCACTCTTTTCAAATAATTGACTTATTTACACATTTTCTTAAGACTAAATGTGGACGAATGTACATTGATCTCGTGTCAAAATCAAAAAGAGTGTATAATACAACAAAAAAAAATTATAGTCGCCTAAGTACAAAATATGCTACAATTACGGCATTTTAGGAGGCGCCTGCACCATGCTCAAGCCAGACACTTTTATCAGAACCGACTTGAACGTTTAGCCACCTAGTCATTTTGCTCCCTAGACTTTACGCCATATAGACATTCTGCAACTTGGGCATTTTGTTATCTGGTCATTTTGCAATCAGAACGTTGTACGACAAGTGGGTAGGTTAACTGTCTTATAATATACTTTTTGAAATAAAGTGGTCTTTTTTTTATTTATTGTAGGGCATACAAAGGACCGATTCAGGCAATTTATTATAAAAGCGTATAGGTACAGTCAGCTTCAGAGAAAAGGAACCCCCCCTTGATAATGACATGAAAGCATTAAAGTTTTTTGAATCATTGTGTATATGGCATGTTGGTCTAGTGGTCATGACCGCTGCTTTGTGGACACGGCAATCGAGGTTCAAATCCTCGGACACAAGTTCTTTTTTTATTCATATAATATTTTTTTTTGGGCACTTTTTGTTAATTAATATTTAAGGAATCAAATTTTATAGTAGGTTTGTAAGAAAAGATAGGCTTATTGCATAAACAATATTAATTTATTTCTCGAATTACATTTCTAGGTTTTTTCTTTCCTCTTTCCATTCCTGATTGAGTATACAGTTTTTCTATCTGAGTTACATTGGGGTTACTTATTTTTAAATTTTACCTGACCTCAATTTATTGACAAAATACAATACCCTAAGTGAAGTATAAAATGTTTACTTAATATACTGAATATCGCCGCGTCACATGACTCACGAATGACGTCACGTGATGCGATCGTTCGCTGAGCTGCGAACGAGCGAGCAGCTTCATCTGCCTTTTTTTTGCATGTTCATATTAATTTGTAATTTTCTGATATTTTTCGTCTTTCGACTCAATTGTATACCAAGATACAATTTACTCACAAAAAATACCACATTAATTTATGTGCTGTTTGAGGATACGAACTCGCATCTCCAGCGCCAGCCGATCACCTAGGCCGTGCCTTATACCACTAGGCTATCGGTTCACTTGATAATAATGGCGAAAATATGAATAGCATTACTCCTTTTATCGAACAATGTTGATTACGGTGTAATTTTCTAGACCTTAAGGTTTAAATTTCAACTTCCACCATATGTGATAATAATAACTGCTCAATAGACTAAAAGATAAGGTTGAAATTAGTATAGATTTCTCGTTTAGTTCAATAGATTACGCTTGATACAGCTTGTTGCACTACCGTCATGTTTTACTTCAAAAACTTATCTGCTGTATGAGCTGCGGCTATAGTATTATAATCTCTGTGACAGCGCGCTAAGGTTGCAATTAGAATACTTCTTTGCCTTATTTACTAAACTGTGATTGAAGGTAACTTAACTTTATAATTCGTGGTAATTTGCATTGGTGTTAATCCTCCTCGTAATATTATTCAATTTATTAAGTTTTTGATCAGTTTTTTGAGTAAATTGAAAGTATGGTTCGATTAACAACATTTTTGAAAGCTAAAATTATTGTTCTCTGGGAGCAAGAACAAAGCATAAAGAAAATAGCACGAGATATGGGCATAACGGTAAGAGTTACGATAAAAATATATTATATACCTATTTATTGCTTAATCATGTTACATTTTCATTTACAAGTTAGTTTTTTGGAATTTCTTTTATTTATTATCATTTTCATTATAGAGAAATACAGTGCGTAGATGGATTCGAAGGTATCAAGCGACGGCTGATATAAAATGTGAACGCCAAGGACCTCGCCCAGTTGCTTACACTCATGAATCAGAGCGGCACCGTGATATTGTGGAAGTTCACTCAGTGGCACCCTTCAAAACTACGCGCTCAAGTGCTGAAACTTTTGGAGTGTCGCTGAGTACTGTTCGACGACATCTACACGCTGCGAATATCCATAATTATAAGCCAGCCAGAAAGATTCAACTTACTGACGATCATCGCACCAACCGGGTAAATTTTGCTACTCGTTATTTAAATTTCGAATGGGAAAACGAAATTGTTATATTTACCTACCGACGAAAAATGCTTCAAGTCAGATAGGGATGGCCGAAAAATTTTATGGAGAAGTGGCCAACGGTTCAACCGTATTAGAGTAATAACGTATTAGACTTGAGAACAAGCGGGCGGTTAACATAGGTTAGTAAATGATTATATTCTTTAACATAAAATAAATTAATAATAACATAAAACTAATACATACATTTATCAATATATATATAAATATAAATATATTATATATTTCTAATTATTGCTGCTGACATTGATTTACATATTGCAACAGATTTGAAAAGGTTTATTATTTTAGGTTACTGGGGATGGATGTCTTCAATGGGCCCAGGCGAGCTAGTGGAAATAGGTGGCCGCATGAACAGTGAGCGATACCTTGAAGTGTTGAATGACGTAATGCTGCCTTCAGTGCGGTTCGCATATCCAGGACAAATTTACCTGGTTCAGGATAACTCTTCAGTGCATCGGTCCCGAATTGTGCAAGACTGGCTAAATGCACAAGAAGATATAACGGTGTTTGAGTGGCCGGCTAAAAGCCCGGATCTTAACCCTATAGAAAACTTATGGGGTCAGATGGTTTTAAACTGGGACTCAAGTGAAATAAAGTCAAAAAAATTGGATGAAGAGGTAAACAGAACTTGGGAACTAATGCGAAATAGTGCCGCATGTTTTAATATGGTGTCGGGGATGAAAAGTCGTCTTCAAGAAGTGATAGACAGTGAGGGCCATCCTCTCCGTTATTAATGCAGTTTATCGATTCTTACCCAGGACAAATCTTTGTGTGCTGAACACGATTATTTGTTATGTGTCTGGGTGTAATTAATCTAAAAAAAATATTTAAAATAAGTATTATATCCATTGTCTTTTTTGTTGTTGTTTCCTTTGCTAGATGACGCTGTGTATAAAGTGTCCTAACATTCATAATAATAATATTATATTATTAATACCTAATCCCATTACAAGTTTTTGTTTACAAGTTTAGTAACCTTCTAATGTGTTAACGATGCACCATCTGACCTCACATATTTTTCTAATGTTGTGTTAAAAGGGTTACCTACTTATCAGAAAATGTGATCAAAGAGGAAGATGTATATTGCTATACTGTTATAGTTTAGCATGTTGGTTCTTTCTTTGTGATTCACAGGAACAAATAACATTTCATTTTTCAACCATTCTTTTATATTCAAAGATTATACAGAGTGTATAAAATTTATGTTTGCAACTTTAAATAAATAAGTAAATAAATATTGAGGGAAATTAAGTGGGTAGTCGCAAGGATATAGTTGCAATTTTTGAGCTCCTAATATTTAATGTTTTAAAAATTTAATTGAACTGTTTATTAAAGCTATACATATATATGTACAAGCAGTTGTTGAACACACCACTACTCAGACTATATAACATTTCTCTCTACATCACCGGGATTTGTGTTTTCATCTTCGACATGGATAGTAAATTTGAAAAGAGCTTGGAGGAGCTGGAAACTCTGTTTACAAGGCGTCTGCAGAGCCACGAGGAGAGGTTGAAGGCTTTGGCCTCACCTGTACCAGTTCACTCGGATATAACAGCTCTTTCTGTGGAATTCCGTGAGTTCAAGTCTTTTGTTATGGACTCCTTAGGGCTTTTGAAGACTCAAGCACAAAGAGTTGTGCTTGAGTCTTCAAATGCCCATTCATTGGGCATGGACTGCCACGAAACCACCATGAGGCGGAAAGTCTTATTGCTGCATGGTGTTCCTGAAAAGTCAGGTGAAAAGCTACATTCCATTGTTTCTGACATATTATCTAACAAAATGCAAGTGCCCGATGTAAACAGTACCACCTTGGAAGTTTGTCATCGCCTCGGATCAAGTAAAGGTAAGCCCCGGCCCATAGTTATTCAATATCGAGATATGGAGCACCGTCACTTAACATGGGACAATAAAACTACATTGAAGGGCACTGGCTTGACCATCACAGAATACCTTACCAGGATCAGGCACCAGGTTTTTTTTATCAGCCCGGAAGTACTTCCAAATGAAATATGTATGGTCTACTGGAGGAGTTATCAACATTATAACACCTGACAAGGCACGCCATAGAATCGAATCAATGGCAGAGTTGAATTCGCTCATTGTGAAATTTCCCATTGACTCAGCGAATAACACTACATCTACAACGACGGTGGCTGATACGACTGAAGTGAAAACTCCAGCTGCACCCTCACACACCGACAGCAAAAAGCACAGAGCCTGTCGTCGATAGTCGCTGTTTTATGCCTATTTTTTATATTTAATTTTCAATTGTAATTGTTCGGTGATCGTTGTTCGCTGTCGTTGCAGCCGCACTTGCATTGCAATATTAATTTCTGATACGATTCAACTTACGTTATGTGTAACCCAGTATTAAATGTATTACTTTATTGTCGGTAGGTATAGAATAGTTAATCGATGAATTGTTATTCATTTCAATCACGATGGAACTTTGTTTGCTATTGTTACTGACTGACGTCGGACGTTTGTTGTGACAATCTTGACAGTCTTGGCAATACTTTACAGTAAAATGACATATTCCTGTTTCAAAATTAGTTTCTTTGGCCAGGCTAAGGTTTTTGTGACATACTGCCAAGTTTTCGATATGCCATCCTAGCTTGTCACTCACATGATGTTGGCGTTTACGTTCCGCTGTACTCTTGAATTTGCGATGTGGTTGCGGTAATTTTTGTATTACTTCCAATTTTCTCTTTTTCTCATAGTCTGTATTTTGTTTAATCTTTTCCAATAGCTGCGAGTGGGAGTGTTCGACGTTTAGTTATTTGTTTAATTAGTACAAGTATTATATAATTTATGTACCTTTATTTATCTTATCTACTTATTTAGTTATAGTTTTATTATTATATCTAAACTCATCAGCTAGTTATTTATATGTTATGTACATATAATGGATTACGAGTCCTCTGATGAGGACAGCTTTTATTCTTGCTCTCCATCTAACGTAAGCTTTGTCAGCACTGACAGTGACCATTCTATAGCCTTGACTTTACATGACCGGTTATCCTATCTGTTTACCGAGTTTCCTAAAAATCTAAATATCGTACATATTAATGCCCAGAGTGTCTCTCATCATTTCTCCGATCTTCTGGCAACCTTTAGCAACAATCGTGTCGATGCCCTCTTGATTTCTGAATCTTTCTTGAAACCGTCACTGCCATCCTCGGTCTATGCTATTCCTGGATTTGTGCTTATTCGCAAAGACAGGGTTGGCAAGGGATGCGGAGGTGTGGTGATTTATCTACGTGACGATATTCCTTATAGAGTTATCAGTGCCTCCCCTCCGGATGCTATAGGTTCGGCAGAGCATCTTTTTCTTGAGATCATTATTCATTTTACTAAATTATTACTCGGTGTGTTTTACAGTCCGGATCTCAGAATTAATTACTTTGACTCACTTGAGGCTCTACTGAATGACCTTTGTCCCGATTACAGCCACGTGGTTCTAATGGGCGATTTTAACACCTGCCTGATTAAGGATGATCACCGCACCCATTCTCTTCAGTCACTTTTGTCTTCTGTAAACCTTCACATTCTACCTCTCTCTGCTACACATCATTTTCCTAACTGCATCCCCTCTCTTTTAGACTTGATTGTTACCTCCTCGCCCGACCTTGTGGCCACACATGGGCAACTAACAGCTAGCTACTCCTATCACGACCTTCTCTATTTATCTTTTTCTATCCGTCCTCCTAAGCGTAGGCCCGTATTCTCGGTGACATGGAATTACGGGGGTATGGACCTGGGGGCATTGCAGCGTGACGCGAAGGACATCGATTGGACGTCTGTGTATGAGAGTGATAGTGTTGATCAGAAAGTTCCCATCCTGAACACTACAGTTACTGCTCTCTTCGACCGGCACGCGCCGAAACGTAGAATAAAAGTGAAACACTCACCGGCCCCGTGGATCACCGATGAGATCAATGCAGACATGGCTTGTCGAGACAAGGCCAAACGTAGGTACAAGAGTCACCCGATAGAGGTAAATTTCATTCAGTTCAAGGTATTGCGAAATCGCTGCGGTCGTCTGTGTCGTGATGCCAAACGTCGCCACTTTCACAAGTCTCTTGACACCCGTAATTCCTCCAAACTCTGGAAATTTCTCAAGTCCAATGGTATCGGCAAGTCACCTAACTTAAACAGCCATGACATTGACTTATCCGCTCTTAATGCACATTTCTCACTTCCCCCTCTCATTGTCGACCCTGGTGTGAAATCTAGTACTTTGCACGATCTCTCGCTTCTGCCGGTACCAGTGTCCCCTTCGTTTAAGCTAGCTGCGGTCGACGAGAGCGATGTAAAAAAGTCGCTCCTGTCGATCACCTCTACTGCTGTAGGTAACGATGAGTTAGGTACAAAAATGTTCTCTCCCATACTTCTTGCCATACTCCCCATCCTCACCCATATATTTAATTCCTCACTGTGCTCAGGTTGTTTCCCCCGCGCCTGGAAACAAGCGCATATTATTCCACTACGGAATCCGGGGGACGGCCTTGAATTTCGTCAATTCTTACTTAAGTGATAGGGTCCAGAAAGTAGTGATCAATGGTAAACAGTCACCTGGTTCTCCTGTAGCAATTAAATACCGCAGGGTTCAATTTTGGGACCTTTTCTTTTTCTAGTATATATTAATGATCTCCCTCACCTCATAAGAGACGACTACGAGGTAGTTTTGTTTGCTTATGACACTTCTTTAATATTTAAAGTTAAACGTGGACAGCGCGAACTTGACGATGTAAACATTGCCCTCTCTAGGATAGTCCACTGGTTTTGTGCTAATAATTTATTATTAAATGAAAATAAAACTAAATGTGTAAGATTCACCTTACCTAATGTAAGACTTGTTAAAACCGGTGTTAAGGTTAGGGATGATATAATAGAATTGGTCGATGACACTGTCTTTCTGGGCATAACGTTAGACTCCAAATTGCAATGGGGGCCTCATATCGGGAAAATTTCGGCCAGGCTTAGTTCAGCAGCCTATGCTGTCAAAAAGATCCGACAACTTACAGATATTAAAACGGCGCGTCTTGTCTACTTCAGCTACTTCCACAGTATCATGACATATGGCATACTACTGTGGGGTAACGCTGCCGATATTGAATGCATCTTTGTGTTGCAGAAGAGGGCTATCCGGACTATCTATGGAATGGGGTCTCGGGAGTCATTAAGAGATAAGTTTAAGCATATTAACATCCTTACAGTGTATTCACAGTATATTTATGAAATTTTATTGTATACCCACAAGAACAAAAGTAAATTTGTGAAAAATAGTGATAATCATAATCTAAACTTAAGAAATAAGGATAAACTGGCTGTTCCTAAATTTAGGCTTCATAAAGTGAGTAATTCTTTTGCGGGGAACTTTATTCGAATGTACAATACATTGCCAACCGAAATAGCAAATTTATCTGTCAATAAATTTAAAAAACTAATAAAAAGTAAATTGTGCCATAAAGCTTATTATAGTATTAATGATTTCTTAGATGACAAGGCGGCTGGTTGTAACAACGTAACGAATTGCTCCTTTCTAAATAACTCTGTATTAGATTTAAGATGAAATATTTTGAAAAAAGCCGAGCTGAGTTTCTTGAGGGCTCTTCTCAGTCTCGTTGCATTTTGGAACCCTCGGTAGAGTCACACCAACTTCTGACGAATCTAAATAATTTTCTGAAAATTTCAAAGATAATAAACGTTATTTTATTTTATTTTATTTTATTTTACTACCCAAGTCCCAAAATCCAACACTCTTGTCTCAATTTCGCCCTATTTCCATCCTTCTTTTATTATCCAAAGTCCTTGAGCATCTAGTGCATCGCCAATTATCTAGACATCTAACGCAACATGATCTTCTCTGTCCCCTTCAATCTGGGTTTCGGCCAGGTCACAGCACTGTGACAGCACTTCTAAAGGTTACCGATGATATTCGTTGGGCCATGGAGAACAAATCTCTTACTGTATTAGTGCTACTGGATTTCAGTAGTGCGTTCAACTCCGTGGACTTCGATATCCTGATCAGTATTCTTAAGTCACTTAACTTTTCCACGGAATCTGTGGCCTGGTTCGATTCATACCTTCGCGGGCGCTCGCAGTGTGTCCGCCTTGATGACTTACGTTCAGACTGGCGAGACCTCATTGCCGGTGTACCTCAAGGTCGCGTTCTTTATCCTTTGCTTTTCTCCATTTTCATCAACTCTGTCGTTCGAGTAATCTCTTCTAACTGCCATCTATATGCGGACGACTTGCAGCTGTATCGTCATTTTGCACTGAATGAATACAGAACGGCTATTGCTGCCGTTAATCACGACTTGAATGCCATTAGCAACTGGGCAAAATCTTTCGGTCTTTTAATAAATCCCACTAAATCTCAGGCCCTGATCATTGGAAGCAGGCAGATGAGGGGTTGTCTGGATGGAAATGGTCTGCCCCCTATCTTGCTGGATGGTGCTCCAATCGTGTACGCTAATACTGCAAAAAATCTAGGCGTGGTAATGGACAGCACTTTATCCTGGGAGATACATGTTGGCGAGGTCAGCAAAAAGGTGCACTACACTTTCCACACGCTCAATTGCCTCCAGAGCTTTCTGCCCCTAGATATCAAGGTCTCACTTGCTCAGACTCTAATTCAGCCTATTTTGGACTACGCGTATGCTTGCTATTTGGATGCTACTGAGGAGCTTTTAAATAAGCTTGAGCGCTTGCAAAATTTATGTATCCGTTTTGTTTTTAATCTACGTAAGTATGATCATGTTTCGCAATTTCGCAAGGAACTCAAGTGGCTCCCAATCCGTCTTCGGAGAGACACTCGGATATTATGTCTCCTTTATAATATCCTACATAATCCGGCTTATCCTTCCTACCTGCGGGAGCGGTTCTCCTACATAAACACTCCCGGTACTCCTTGTAGATCTCACCTCATGTACCGCCTAAACTTTTCCTCCCACAAAACCGATTTCTACTCCTATTCCTTTACCGTTCATGCGGTCAGGCTGTAGAACTCACTACCCCCTGATATACATATACCTGTCCTCTTTACCCTAGCTATATATGGTAGTATATGTAAGTATTGTATATATAGCTCAGTATATATTTACTACCTCGGTGGCACAATGGTATCATGAACGGACTGCCACCCTCGAGGTCTCGGGTTCGATTCCCGGGTCTGGTGGATAATGTATAATTCTCTTTAGAATTTTACCCAGATAATTATCCCAGAGTCTGGAACTTGTGCCCGGTAAATGGCAATAGGCTCACCCCCTATTACATGGGACCTAACATAGCTGGCGAGATGTGGGTGTGTTTGCACACCTCTGCCTACCCCTTCGGGAAAAAGGCGTGATGCTATGTTTTATGTTTTATATATTTATCTATGTATATATTATAGCACCCATAGTTTATGTAGGTTTATTTATTTACTTGCACTGCACACACTTAGCCTTTTCACTCTTACTTCTCCTCTCAGGCCTGCTGGAAGAGATGCTCACTTTATTCTTTTGTACTTCTGTTTCTTGTTTATTTTTTTTGTGTGTATATACAAAAATTATAAATAAAAAATAAATTGTAGTTATGTTTCTAGAATTATCTAATATTAAGTAAACATTTTATACTTCACTTAGGGTATTGTATTTTGTCAATAAATTTAGGTCAGGTAAAATTTAAAAATAAGTAACCCCAATTTAACTCAGATAGAAAAACTGTATACTCAACCAGGAATTGAAAGAGGAAAGAAAAAACCTAGAAATGTAATTCGAGAAATAAATTAATAATATTTATGCAATAAGTCTATCTTTTCTTCCAAACCTCATACCTACTATAAAATTTGATTCCTTAAATATTAATTAACAAAAAGTGCTTTAGAAAATAAAAAAAATTATATGAATAAAAATAGAACTTGTGTCCGAGGATTTGAACCCCGGTTGCCGTGTCCACAAAGCATCGGTCATAACCACTAGACCAACATGCCATATACACAATGATTCAAAAAACTTTAATGCTTTCATGTCATTATCAAGGGGGGTTCCTTTTCTTTGAAGCTTACTGTACCTTCCCCCTTGAAGTACAAAACTTTTAGTGTGCCCCATGTATAATATAGCTCCTGGAGCTAGTTAGGAATAACTAGTTCTTCTGTGCGGGACTATTAACTAATCAAGCATTACCTTGACTTGATTTCGAAAACTTAATAAAAAAGAAGAAGAAACTCATTCTTCGTATGCGACGTATACCACGCATTATGACATCTGAACAAGATCTGGCTTGTGCAATTTGTATGATAACAAACACACTTTCACACTGTCATTCGCAACGCCGTCTCATGCGTCACCCCGCCAGATTCACGTGATCCCACGCGTACGACACTGTCGCACAAGTATTTGATGTCAATAACGTACAACTGTAAGGTATAAGTGGGCGCCACAGTTCTTAGAAAAACGTCAAAAACAAGATTTCAGAACAAAAAATACAGACAATTAAATTAATTCCATTTTTTGCCACACGCCTTATACGTACGACCAGGGCGTCACTGTCTCCCACGTCGTATACGAAAGAACAGTGTGTCGTTCTCTTTATTAATATTATATGGATTGCTATTTGATAAGTAATTATGAATAATAATATTGAAGAGAACAAACTACATATAATTTATGCTTTCGATTGTCGGCACTTGGTGGAACATATAGTAATACATTATGAAATGACTCACTTGTACAGATATTCCACAATTTTTTTAAATTATTATTAGGTCCTGACCGGTTTCGGTTTTAAAATATGTGATGTGAATAAGTGTGGAGCACCTTTGAAGATGCCATAGAGCGAAACCGGTCAGGTCCTACTAATAATTTAAAAAAATTGTGGAATATCTGTATAAGTGAGTCATTTCATAATGTATTATGAACAA
The DNA here is from genome assembly GCA_963556515.1 of Nudaria mundana. NCBI lineage: Eukaryota > Metazoa > Arthropoda > Insecta > Lepidoptera > Erebidae > Nudaria > Nudaria mundana. The sequence goes on from OY748312.1 coordinate 13,053,604, forward strand.
ACTACAGTTTATTCAGTATTGGTTCTACATCTTGCCAAATATAAATTGGCGCATGGCAAAAAATGGAACTTATATAATTGCCACACAATTATACGTAATTATATATAATATAATTCAAGTTCCATTTTTTGCCGTTCCGTTATTGTTCTAAAAATGTAGTTTTCGTTTGACGTTTTTCGTGTACGTTCGACCCCATTGGAATGCCAACTTATACTTGGCAAGATGTAGGTATATTTATTATTATTATTCAACGTGATGTCATTTGTAAAGACAGATCGCCGTCGGTAGCGCCAATTCCTTTGATGAAACGACACGAGACAGTCAACTGCCAACGTTTGCTCTAACGTTAGGGACCCTGCTATTTTCCAAAGCCACTCGTTGGACCAATGTGTTGGCGCTAGGCGCCACTGTATATAGTCAGCCTTACAACTTGTGTTGACATGACTGACAGACAGTTGACAGTGACGCACAGTTGACAGTTGACATTCTAAACAAATATTGTTTTTCGGCAAAATTAATTTAATTCTAAAAAAATAAAATACTATTCAGTACATATGTATTAAGTGTCTATAATATAAGTAAAGTTAAGAAGTTCATTAAAATGATAAACCAGAGACCGAGATTCATAAAACCAGGTAAATATCAATACAAATATTATGCATCTGTAGGTTAAGTTTTAATAAACTGTACGTATTTTCATTTTTAAATAAGTTACGATCTTACAAACTTTCTAATTAGCCCTTATTTCGTCCAGATTTCCTATTAGTCTCCATTATTTTTTAGTAATACGCACAAAATACACTTAGTAGGTATTATGTATACCGTCCAACTGACATATATACATAATGTCATGCCTCTCTCCCATTGGGGTAGACCAACTGGATTTCCACTTGCTACGATCGTGGCATACTTCATTTCTTCTTCCACTTTCATAACTATCTTACTAGACACTCTGGCCTTTTGGTCAAAACATCTCTGATTTGCTCGAAGTATGTTTGCCTAGGTCTACCCTTACCTGCTTGTCCATTCTGGCTAGGTATATGTAACATAAACAAAGAGAAAATGAACACCTGAAATCCTAAGCCAAATATAAGCAGTTTAAAATACATGCTACCCACTCCTAATAGCTGATACTTATTCGTCTTTGAAATTCATATTATAATGCCAAAGAGTAGATACATACTACAAAACTTTTTGACAAACCTTTTACTCAGTAATCTAAGTAGGTAAACATAACAAAACCGTCTATCCTGTCCCTCTCACAAATCCGACTTCTACTCCTACTCCTTTACTGTTCATGCGGTCAGGCTGTGCAACTCACTCCCACCGAACTTACAATGCTGCAATACCATCTTCACATTCAGTATTCCTCTTCTCTTTTCTATAACTACATGTGTGTACATATAGACACATACAGACTTAGGTAAGATTTGGTAGTATTTATGGACTCACTGTTCACAATGAGCTCCTAGTAAATATATTATAGTAAGTACTATATATATATATATAGTAAGTACTTAGGTAATAACATAATAAAAAAGGACTGAAGTACTATTAGCATACCGTATGTCTTGCACGCAAAATCCGCGCACTAGATGTGGACTTGCGGAGATGAGCCCGTGTCTACAAGTACAAATACATACCATATGTCTAATGCACCTTTACGTACCTCCTTGTAGATATGGGCGTGTATATAATGTATGTACTCTTTACAGGTGAAGAAACACTTTACCCAACTAGAAACAAAGATGGAGTTATAGAAACTTTAGTGAAACCAGACATAGACACAGCGTTGTCAACCGACAATGATTCTAAGACATCGTTCGTTTACAACCGTTATCATCATCTGCCGATGACCACACAGAGACAGAAGTTACCAGTGTTTGAATATAGAAGTCATATACTGTATATGTTGGAGAAATATCAGACGTTAGTGTTGATTGGTGAGACCGGATGTGGCAAGTCTACGCAAGTTCCGCAGGTGAGTCTTAGATATTTCTTTTAAGTGCTCCGTACCCAAAGGGTAAAACAGGAACCCTATTACTAAGAGCCCCTTCCCACTTATCCGACCAGTCTTTTTCTCGGTCAGTCTAAATAGACGGATTTGCCAGTGGCAGTACAATTTGTATGGAGCTGATCCGGGAGCTGAAAAAGACTGATCCGAGTTATTTGACGGACGTTTTGCCACTGCGACAATCAGTCAAAACTCCCGGATCGGATGAGTGTGAACGAATGTTGCGTCAAGACTGAAGACGAGATCCCCCCCGCCCCGCCCTTCCTCGCGTCGTCTCATTCGTCTCAAATACCACCACAATATAAGAACATCATCGTCGCCGTCCATCGCGTACGAAATACAAACGTAAACTGGCGGCGAGTCGAACCACCGACCTTCCGGCAAAAAAGACTGATCGGATATAATGTGAACACCCACGTCCGGCGTCCGGTTTCAGGGCAAAAAGACTGGTCGGATAAGTGGGAATGGGCCCTAAGATTTCGCTATCTGTCTGTCTTGGGCTGTGATAGTGAGAATGTTGAAATTTTCACAGATGATGTATTTCTAAGGCCTCATAACAACAAATACTAAAAAACAGAATAAATTAAATATTTAAGGGGGCTCCCATATGACGTGATTTTTTGCCGTTTTGGTACAGAAACCCTTTGTGCGCGAGTCCGACTCGCAATTGGCTGGTCTTTTAAGTGTATGTCTAAATAAATAGGTTATGACAATTGAACGTAACACCATCTGGTCACAAGGTACGAGCGTTTTAAACGTTCGTTTCTCTGCCGAGCGATAGTGGTTTGGAACGCCCTGCTCGTGCACGTGTTTCCTCCCACATATAACCCTGGGTTCTTTAAGCGGAGCGTGATCAGTAGGACGTCAAGTTGAGGTCCACTCTCTATAGTATTGTGCGCTGTGAGAGTGGCCCACAATCGCTAGACGTCGTCACGACTTACCACCAGGCAGGCGGCGTCAAATTGGCGAACCAAATATAAAAAAAAGATAACAAAGCTTGTCCTATGAGTACCTACTAAACTCAGACTAAAAGAATAACATAGACGGAACGAATAGAACTAGCGAGTGAAGCCGCCAAAAGGGATACTATATAGCAATGGGATACCATTCCGCTCGCACTCCTTTGTGAGCAGCGAGTGTGTACGCACGTGCGATCACGGTTGAACAATATATTATAAATATGCCGTATTGTGTGGTGAAAAGGTGTAAAAACACTTCAACTATTCATAGGAAGAATGCTGGATTATCGTTTCATAAGTAATTAACTATTTCTTATTAGATTTCATAACATTTTTCTAAATATTTTAGTTGCACAAACTAGGAACACAAAACCTCCGCCATACTATACAGAGTTGCCATAATTTTTTCATCATTTCCACAAAATATTTTGCAGTATTTATGGGAATTATAAAGTACTGAGTAAAAAAAATCAGTGTCATCAATGTTGACAAGCTCGATGTTTCTAATTATCATCATCATCATTCGTGCGTTAGTCCCGAACTCCCGATCACATCTGTGTCCGGGATCTACTTACTATGCGTGGCTTGGGTATTTCGGCAATCTTGGAATTGACTGCTGTCTGACCTCCCAGCCTGTGTTCTGATCCAATTTATTTGTTACTGTGTCAGTATTTTAATTTCAGTCTAACACTACAAAGGCCTCAGTCTTAACCTAACGACTATTGATATCTACTTCATGTATAGTCAACGACAAAAGTAGCTTAACCAATAATTCTTATCTGTTGATCACTATAGCTGTTAAACCGATCACAAAATCATAAACAAAACACGAAATATATTAACTTTGTCCTTGGGTATTCTAATATTACTAGTACATTGCTGTGGCACATGCATTGGGATGTAAAAAAGAATAATAAATATTTTTGTGCTAATCAACTTTTGTTGTTGACTGTAACTTGTACTTACACTGGAATGGAGCTTTGTTCATTCATCTTAAAAAGGATTATTTTAATAATGGGATTTTTTTTGAAAGCTAGTAATTAAAGTGTGTTTACTCAGTGTTTATCACGTTTTCATTTATTTTAACACTTCCCCATTTTAGGCACATATCATAATAATCATTTGTGTAAATGATATAAAATAATTGCAGATAACATTTACTATAACAAATATTAATTATCCATCATATATGTCCACTAAGATTTTTCATTTGCTGGCAACATTACGCACACGCCGTTAGTGGTATCGGTACACGGAAATCGGAGTCACACGCACACATTGAAAGTGTCATTTGGCTTCACGTGTTCATTCTACATGTTCCGTCTATGTTCTTCTTCTAGTCTGAGCTACTAAATAACTGATACAAGATACTTAAATACATATTATTAATGTACCTATACTTAAACTTACGTGGATAATTTAGAAGAAAAATACTGAAATTTTCGGAATGTGACCAAATTAGAATAGAGATGAGCACCAGATTTCAATTAAAAATAAATTTTATAATTGGTTCGTCTGGATATTAAAAAAAGGATAGGTTCTCAATTAAACTAGTTATTAGACAGTTAAAAATACCCAAACTCCGAATTAAATATTTGCAGGGTGCACAAATATTTGACTTGACCCAGGAATAGAATCCGGGACCTTATGTAGGTATTACATTCAAGGGACTATGCTACCGAGGTTATAGGTTTATTACTAAACTTAGAGGTCCAGAAAATAGATCTACTTACTATCACTCTCTGATGGCACTTTGGGCTTGGAAAACTGTTAAACCAAAATAAATGCAACTTATATTCCTTCAACTACAATTATTATTGTAAATACGAATAAAATATGTAATGTTCTGATTCTTATTGAATTGGAAAAAGTAGCGCCATCTACTAACTTACTTAGTAGTATTACATAACAGTGCCATCTGTTAATCATTGGAAGAATTAATTCCCTTATACCTTTTAGTAGCTTGCCATCTTATCATGTGCCATGTCAATCCCAACTTCACATTTAGTCAATAGCTGTATTTTGGAATTAGTTTCTATCAAACTTTTAGTACCGCCAGTCTTTAAAGTAAGGTCCTCGACCAAGTGATGGACAGTGAGGGACATGGCCTTTGATGGGCATCATGCAGAAGTTCACTTGACTGTCGCCCAAATAGCAAGGGAAAGGGCTGTGCTGGGAGCGTCACTTAGCGATAGAATTCCGACACAAAGCAATCCGAAGGAGGACTCGGGTCACCGACATAGTCCAAAGAATCGCCAAGCTTAAGTGGCAATGGGGAGGCAGGACACATCGCTTGTGGGACTGATGATCGATTTGGCCAAATAGTCCTCCGATGCCAGCCGCGTGCTGGAAGACGCAGCATGGGTAGGCCTGGCATAAGGTGGACTGACGACGTCGTTAAGGCGCGGGAAGTCACTGGATGCAGGAAGCTCAAGAGCGAATGTTGTGGCGCTCGTTGGGGGATGACTGACAGACAGGAATGGCTTATTAGAATAAATAAATAAAAAATGTTTATTACTACTATACTATAACTAAATCTAAATCTGTACCTATCCTATATAACTCTGGGTCTGCTGGAAGATAAGTCATCCAATGACTTAAGCCCGCCTTTGTGCATAATGTGTTATTGTTGTTGTAACAATGTATGATGTTTAATATGATGTACAATAAAGAATAAATGAAATGAAAAAAACTAAAGATCCAAATTTATAAAAAATTACACACCAAAAGAAACTTAATTTAAAACAAAAGAATTAAAATAGAACACAATCGAAAAATAAAACAACAAAATTAAAAAAACAAAACAAACAAAATAGTAGGTATAAAGAGTGTAACTACTGGCGTGTATTCCCCTCAGTAATCACTCTCCTTACGAAACATTTCCAGAGCGGTGACGTGTCGATCCGCTAGGGTCATCAGGATGCTGTTGTGTCTGGAACGTATTCTGCGGATCAGGGATGTGATTTTTTTGCGAATGATGGCGAATAGATAGGGAGTTTGTCATTCCCGGTGACGGCGGGCGTCCGATTCGTGAAACTGCGTCACCACAACCGAGTTTGCTCAACCGTAGATTACGAGTTCCTGTAGGTAAACCTCATTTAATTTCTGTAAATCCCCTTCCAGTTTTATGAACTGCGTCGAGTGCATCTAATCAATATCACTTTACTACAAGCATATTACAAAACGAAGTCGATGCGATAAACTCAAAAAATAATGCACCGATTTTCTTACTGTTTTCATCAATGGATAGTGGTTCTTAAGGAAGGTTTAAGGCTATAATACTATTTTACGCGGGCAAAGCCGCGACCGTCGGCTAGTCCAATAAGCAGGTATGTATATAAAATTCTCGTGTCACAGTATTTGTTGCCAAACTCCTCAGAAAAGGTTTTTGTGCATATTTGGTAGGTCAGAAAATATTTTTAAACTCTAAGCATACCGAACATACATGACGCCTATATCTCCGAAGGCGTAGGCAGAGGTGCGCATTACACACCTACACTTTACCGGTAATTTTGTTGGTCCCACGTAATACCGGGCAAGCCTATTGCCGTCACCGGGCAGTATGGAATATTCATAATTACTCTGTAATTCAAACCAAAATTCCTAAAATCAGGATCACATACCTACCACTAATAAATAGAGTATCTGCAGTCCGAGCATCATGAAGGAAGTAATTAAAATATCAATTGGTCATTCATAGTCAAAGGTCAATTAATGAACAAAGTTATTAGGTCAAAGGTCGTGAACACTGGTCTGGCCGGACTGGTGTCGGAAATATGACCCCCATTTGTTATCGTTTAAACAGACGAGGTGGCGCGATGTTTATCATTATCGCGTGTTGTAATTGTTGTCTAATTGAATTCATGTTTTAACAATATTTGACCGAAGGCATAAGTAACAAATTTTATTTACGGCCCGATTACAATTTTTGTAATGTATCAAAAATTTAATTTTATTCTATTTGGCTATTAAAGGATCATACACAGGTTTTGATGTATATTATTTATTATTATTAACAGTGTACTGTTCAACCCTCGTACGCTCCAGTATCTTAAATAACAGGTCAGGTTCCTTCATGACGCACATTCAAAGTCGCACATTGTCAGACGAGATGCGTCTTTGACAATATGCGTTTTCTGGCGAAATGCTACGAATCCTTTTGGATCTACTTTTCATATTAGCTATAAAATATCAAGCCTAGAAAACGAAAAATCTCACTTTGAAAATAACTAATATACCTACTTAATAGGCTTGTGTCCCAAATTTCAAAAATTGATTAATTCTGTAGTTTTGAATCTATATAGTCACAAAAATTTATTATTTTGATTTAAAACAATAATTTACATAGTTTATTGATGCAACGAAAATGGAATTAAGTCGAAAGGATTTTAGAGCGATGATTTTTTATTATTTTAAAAGTTCTCTCTCTCCGCAAGACTGTGCCGCTCGTCTTCAAAATGCTTTTGCATAGCGCACAATTAAAATTAAGACTACGTAAATTTTTTTTTTATTGTACATTGTTTATGAAAATAAAAATTTATTATTATTTATTATTATTATTTTGCGATTTAAAAAATGTATCTAAATTTGTAACGAAAACGCTCCAATCTGTCATGGCGCAAATAATGTGGCTACAGTTAAGCGGTTAATTGAAGAAAACCCGCGGATTACCTATGAGACAATTCGAGGACTATTGGGGATTGGTATGAGTCAAATCCAGAAAATTTTACACGAAGAATTGAAAGTTCGGAGACCGAATTTGTTACTAAATTTTACAAAAAGCATTGTTGCAACTTGTAGCATTTTTGTCACCTTACAAGAGGTTATCTATGCCTTACAAGTAACATTATAACGAGGAAAATATTTGATTATTTGTTTGTATGAGCGAATAGCTTCTGTAACTACTGATCCGATTCAGAAAATTCTGTCACTGATATATACCTACATTATCCCTGAGTAACCTAAGCTACTTTATATGTGGGTAATGTGTTCCCACGGGAAACGGGAACGTGAAAACTATAACACGCGGGCGGAGGTTTTTTATTTAATTAGTATTGTAGCTTTTGGTTTGGTGCTACAAGCAGTTCTGGGTCAAGGTCACACACACGCCTAAAAATGTTATTAAATATCGGTTCACTATCCATTTGCATAAAAAAAATAACTATAAAATATTTTGGCATATGGTAATTTAGACTAATGATATTTATGCATAATTTTTTTATCCATAAAACATTTAGCATATTTGTCTTAATCATAAATAAAATTAGCATAATCATATTTAAGCATAAAATTTATAAGCATAGCTTTATAAAGGCATAAACTTATCAAACTATAATGAATATAGTCATAATCATCTAAGGCAGAATAAGTAACTATGTAAAATAATTAAAAGGCGGCTTAGGGGTGGCCCAAGGGCCACCCCCGCCGCGCCTAAACCTACTTTGACACTATTATAATATAGGAAATACTGGTTAAAGTAATTTTTTTATCTTTCATTCATTTCATTAATTTATACCTATAAAATTTTAGTAATATATACTATTAGGCGAATGTACACTATGCCTAAAAACATTGTGCAAATTATAACTATGCATAAATATATTAGACCTAAATATAATTATGCCACAGTACATATGCTGCTAAAAATCAATTATGACCAAGTATATGCCAAAAAATATATGCCAAATTCATTGTGCCAAACCATTTTAGGATTACATGTATTATGTTAACGAAAGGTATACCTGTTATATCTGCCTACGTATTTAATAATGGGTAGTATTTAAGAGTCCGTATGCAGAATCGAAACGGGCGGAATTAGGTATTTGACACATTTTGTGCGTGAGTCCGGAGTTACCGATGGTGGTCAGCCAGTAGGTACGGCGATTACATGGTTTTGATCTTTTTTTTTTCATTTTATAATAATAGTGTCTTGTGTGGGGGAGGTGAAAAGAGGGCTAGGAGGGGGGGTGTTTTTTTTCTCTCCTTAAATTCAAGAAAAGACCCTCTATACTCGTATGATCCCGTAATCAAAACTCCTCTACCTTTCCTCTGTCGTTGCACTCTCAAAGGGGGGGCGAGGGCTAATTTTTTTTCCTAATCAAAATCATTTGACCTCCTCTATACAAAGGGGCTCTACCAACATATTTAGGGCCCCAGCGAACTCATCTGCTAGTGGCGCACCTGCTGATCAACGGACGAGGCTCGTTAATTTACGGTACCTATGAAGTGGCTTCGGTCCCTACGTGGGTATCAGGTGTTGGTCCGGGGGGTGCCACCGTGCAACTGTGCTAAAGCCCCACAAGTAACCCAGGCCAGGCTGGTTGCGTAAGGGGTTCAACAGCTGCACCGCCGGGCCCGGGGCCATGTATGGTGCAGCAGGCATGGAACCAGTGGGGGCAAAGCGGAGTCTAGTGTGGGTGGTGTGGGTCGATTCGCTGGCCAGGGAGACCCTTAGCAACGGCGTTGCCGCGGCCGCCCGCAACACAGTCATGGGGCCCGCCTGGGACCAACCACACCAGGAGGCTGCCCCACATGTTCTCGCGCATAATCCTGATGTGGGATCGCCGCTCCGGGTGGTAACCGGTGTGGGATAGTGGCGGCCTTGCACCAGGGGGGTTTGGTAGCCCTTCCGTCCGGCGGGTCGGCTCCAACCTAACCACACGGTTCCAGACGAAGTTAGCCCCTGCGCTTTGTCACTTATTACTGCTGCACCAAATGTCGCCCTGTCTTCACGCTTCTTCTTCAAATTTATAATGGCAGTGCAACAGAAATAAGTAAACGTTCCACAGCGGCCCCAGGAAACCCCACAGCTTCACTTTTCTAGGTGGAGTTCACCAACATCCGTGGACTCCATGCGAACCTCGATGCCGTCCACCATACCTTGAGACGGCTCGGCCCGCTGTGACGTTTCTCACGGAGACACAAATACGCCGCCCTGACAACACGCCTTACCTGTGTTGCCCCGGTTATGTATATATGTATCGAGGAACAATACCGGGGCGCCGCAGGGGTCCGTGCTGTCACCAAGTCTTCCTTTTGCAAATCAATGATATGCTATCTTTCGGGAACATTCATTGTTATGCAGATGACAGCACATTGCAGGCGTGTGCATTTACAGCGAAGAAATCCCCTTTCCTTCCCCTACCCTCTCTTCAGAATGCATTATTACCAATGAAGGGCAACCTTGAGATCCTTGACATAGACGTTCGTCAAGAGCTCAATAATAAAAACTACATCGAAAGATGTATAGGGCTAGCTTCGTGGAAACTAGGAATACTGAATAAGGTAAAGCGATTCTTTACACTGCATCAGAGGTGTCTGCTGTACAAGACGCAGATTGGACCCTGCGTCGAATACTGCTCTCACTTCCGGGACGGCTCCGCGAAGTATTTGCTGGACGCTCTCGACGCTATGCAGCGTCGAGCTATCCGTATTATAGATTGTCCGGAGGTAACGGGAAGCTTTGAGCCGCTAGTTCAGCGCCGAACAATAGCTTCCTTGGCCGCATTCTACCGTATTTACCACGGCGAGATCCCATCTTCCTTCCGATCCCGAACAACGCGTGCCGGGCAGAGATGCCACTCCCACACAGTAGGTACATGTTCGCGAGAACCGAACGTTTTAAACGTTCGTTTCTGTGCCGAACGATACTGGCCTGGAACGCCCTGCCTGTGCACGTGTTTCCTCCCACATATAATCCTGGGTTCAGTAGGTCGTCAAGTTGAGGGCCACTCTCTATAGTATAGTGTGCTGTGAGTGACCCACAATCGCTTGACGTCGTCACGATTTACTACCAGGCGGGTGGCGTCAAATTGGCGAACCCAATACAAAAAAATAAAATAAAAAACTACCTCTATAAAATTATTACTCATTTTGACTCTACTCGGGACCCCCTTGGGGGACTGGAGGGCAAATCTCAAAAACTCGGAATTTTCCCTAGGTCCCCGAACCCCCTTTACATTTCTGCAAAAAAAACATAGGTACCTTCCCCTCCACCATCAAGGAGAACAATAAAATTGTGTCAGTGAGTGAGTGAGTAATCCAGCTTTATAAAATATAACAGCTTTTTTTAACAAAAACAATGATAAATACATTCTACATAATCACTTGTTGTATTTAAAAAGAAGCCTAATCATCACAAAATAATAACTAATATTACCAAAGTATCAAAATCTCACGCCACGCTATATTCGTCTGTAGACGGCGTCGAATTTTGGCGCGCAGAGCGACACGTCCTCTCCCTGTAAGCGCTTGGCGCGGACTGTTTACTTGAGGCATGCGTCGAGTATTATAAAGCGAAATTTAGGTGTTTTTAAAAGATTATTTGCAGCCTATTTTTTATTATTTAGCTTTCTTTTTTTTTTGGAAATGGATTGATTTTGAACCAAGGTTTATTTATGTTGTTTTAATTTTATGAACGAGAGTTTTATGTAGCCGAAATAAGAACCAATTCATTGCCCATTTTCTCTAAAATTTGACTAACTTAAATATTTGTTTACTCAATTTTTTTTTATGAAAGTGATAAAAAGTAATCCATACATTTGATAGATGACTTTTACAAGAATACACTGTATTTTTGTAATACTTTTTAGACGTCAAAACGATTAGTGAATTTGTGATATTCTAGACCTCTTCCAGCAAAAGATACGAAAAACTACCGATTGTTTTAGGTCGATTAATCAAAATTTAATGACAAAAATAAGAAAGTAGCTCACTTATTAGATCATTATTGAAATGATATTTCATGTTGTGCATTAAAACTTATAAAAATACAGTATTTTCAGTGTAAGAACACGTCTGTAAAATCAGCGAAAACGGTAAAATTTAATAGGAGGACTCTTAACTGCTAATTAATAAACTTCGTTTTGTACTAAAAAAAATATTTCTTAAGCAAAAAGGCTGATTGCACAGCAATTAATTGCCTCAAAATATTATTATCTTAGTGACGCATAGCTATTTATTTAAAAGTAGGTAACTACTTTTTTTTTCTTTTTTTAGTTCCGCGACCAAGGCCGCGGCCGCTCTAACGTCCGTTGCCGGAGTAGGTACCTACTAAGGTAAACTGACCTATCCAAGTCGGATTGCCAATCAGTTTACATCAGTGTAGATATTTACAACTTTTTTAGACGCATTTGAAGTAAAAACAATAGGTACACTGTTGATATATTTAATTAGCGAAATTTACACTATCGTCGTATAAGTGTAAAAAGAGAAATTCTTCCGAAATATTAGGCGATAATTTATTTGAACAGACTGCCGCGAAGTTTTAGAATGGCGGGAATAGTGGCGGCGCCACTGTCGCTATGTTGAGGTTGAAATCATTGACCGCATAGGTATACTGTGATGTGACCGTGTGCTCGCAAACTGTGTTTACAGCTCCCAACAACTTTACCTTGCATTGGGCAAATTAAGTTAATCTTATTCAATTTTGAAATTTATAATAGCTAATTACCGCGGCTCCTCCTGCGTAATTTAGTTTTGTCGTTCTGAATTCCCGTGGCAAACAATACCGGGTTAAAAGTAGCATAATGTCACTCGGGGATAATGTAGCTACATATTTTAGTTAAATAATCATTAAAAACCGGATCATTAATTTAATTAAGAGCCTATTTAATGCCAACTCTTTCGTCTTCATAATATTAGTATAGATATAGACATATTAGTGTTGCCACGTTGGATGGCGTTACTTATTCTTTGGGCCAGAAAATAGCCAGCCTTCTGGTCCTGAGAAGCATCGATTAAGCTTTTAGCTTCTAGCATTAAGCTTTTTTGGGTGCAAAGGGGCTCTACCAACATCTATAGGGCCCCAGCGACCTCACCTGCTAGTGGCGCACCTGCTGATAAACGGACGAGGCTCGTTAATTTACGGTACCTATGGAGTGGCTTCGGCCCCTACGTGGGTACCAGGTGGTACAACAGTGTTGGTCCGGGGGGGTACCACCGTGCAGCTGTGCTAAAGCCCCCCAAGTAACCCAGCCCAGGCTGGGTTGCGTTAGGGGTTCAGCAGCTGCACCGCCGGGCCCGGGGCGATGTATGGTGCAGCAGGCATGGGACCAGTGGGGGCGAAGCGGAGTCTAGTGTGGGTGGTGTGGGTCGATTCGCCGGCCAGGGAGACCCTTAGCAACGGCGTTGCCGCGGCCGCCCGCAACACAGTCATGGGGCCCGCCTGGGGCCAACCACCCCAGGAGGCTGCCCCACATGTTGCGCATAATCCTGATGTGGGATCGCCGCTCCGGGTGGTAACCGGTGTGGGGTAGCGGCGGCCTTGCATCAGGGGGGTTTGGGAGCCCTTCCGTCCGGCGAGTCGGCTCCGACCTAACCACACGGTTCTAGACAAAGCTAGCCCCTGCGCTTTGTCACTTACTGCTGCACCAAATGTCGCCCTGTCTTCACGCTTCTTCTTCAAAATCTACAATGGCAGTGCAACAAAAAAGAAATAAAAGTTACACAGCGGCCCTAGGAAACCCCACAACTTCACATTTCGAGGTGGAGTTCACTAACGTCCGTGGACTCCATGCGAACCTCGATACCGTCCACCACCACCTTGAGACGGCACGGCCCGCTGTGATGTTCCTCACGGAGACACAAATACGCCGCCCTGACGACACGTCTTACCTGTGTTACCCCGGCTATGTCATCGAAGAACAATTTCGAGACAAAGCCGGGGTGTGCGTGTTCGTTAGGGCGGATGTTTGCTGCCGCCGGTTGCGCTGCCTAGAGAACCCCTCCAATTCCGTCCTTTGGCTGCACGTAGACCATGGCTCTATGAGCCAGATCTACGTGTGCGTCTACCGATCCCACACAGGGGATTCTGAGACAACAAAGCTCTTCCAGTACCTCAGCGAGACGGCTGATGAAGCGCAGGTGCGGTTCCCGAACGCTGACCTAGTATTTCTGGGGGACTTCAATGGCCATCACATTGAATGGCTGGGGTCCCTCAAGACTGATCATGCGGGTAGAGCCGCCCATGCGTTCGCTCTCTCCCACGGTCTGACCCAGATGGTATGCGGGATCACCCGGATACCAGACAGGTCAGATCACGCGCCCGCTCTGCTGGATCTACTGCTGACGAGTCGCCCAGCCCAGTACAGTGTTTCAGTAGGAGCCCCACTGGGTAGTTCCGACCACTGTGTTGTTCACGCTGGCATGAAGGTGTCACCTCCTTCACGTCCTGTACAAACGTCACGACGACTATGGCACTACTCGTCAGCGGATTGGGACGGTCTACGCGATTATTATGCGTCCGTCCCCTGGAGCCAGCGCTGCTTTTCAGTTTTTTTGCTTCAGTTTAGGGATGGATTATTACATCCCTTTCACTGATGTCGCCAGTATCCGCAGAGCCCGTCCCTGGTTCGGGCGAGATTGTGCCAAAGCTGTTCGACAAAAACAGTCGGCATATCGCGCCTGGATCAGGGCCCGGGCTGTGCGCGACCCAAACGTGGGCCACCTCAAAGCAGCGTACAACCTGGCCACAAAGTCGAGTAAGAGGGCCTTTAAGAGAGCGGATGCCCAGCGCGTCGCGCGGCTTGGTCAGGAGCTCACTTCCCATCCCACGAGCAGCCGTGGATTCTGGCAACTGGCCAAAGCCGTGCAATCTAACTTTTGTCAGCCCTCGCTGCCACCACTGCGTTACCCAGATGGAACACTGGCTCACAAAGCCCAAGAGAAAGCGGATATGCTCGCAGACCTCTTTGCGGCTAATTCCCGGGTCGACGACCGTGGCCTGCAGCCCCCCGCCATCGCCAACTGTGGCCACACAATGCCTGATATTGTTATCAGGCAATGTGATGTACGGGCAGTACTGCGGTCACTCGACACGCGGAAAGCCAGTGGCCCTGACGGCATTCCGGCGGTGGTGCTACGAAAATGTGCAGCTGAGTTGTCTCCAGTATTAACGCGTCTGTACCGCCTGTCATACTCTTCAGGGCTCATGCCGGAGGTCTGGAAGGAGGCTAACGTACAACCGATCCCCAAGAAAGGGGATCGGTCCGATCCAGGCAACTATCGACCCATAGCTTATAAATAAGCAGCTCATGCAATTCCTAGAGGATCACTCGCTAATCAATGATCGACAATACGGCTTCAGGCCAAAGCGATCAACGGGTGATCTTCTGGCATTCGTAACGCATGTCTGGGGTGGGGCTATGGAAAGGCACGGCGAGTCCTTGGCTATTAGCCTGGACATCGCCAAAGCCTTCGATAGGGTCTGGCATGCTTCGCTCCTTTCCAAGCTTCCGGCATATGGTCTACCTCCTCAACTGTGCAGCTGGATTGCCAGTTTTTTAAACGAGCGCCGAGTGCGGGTCCTCTGCGATGGCCAGGCTTCTCGCTTCTTGCAAGTGAATGCCGGGGTACCGCAGGGGTCCGTACTATCACCAACTCTCTTTCTTCTGCATATCAATGATATGCTATCCCTCGGGAACATTCATTGCTATGCAGATGACAGCACACTGCACGGGAGTTACTCGGTTCGTCCGACGGCGGGGCGATCTGAGATTGAGGAGGAGAGACGACGACTCGTGGCTGATCTCGACCGTAACCTCGACAGTATCTCTCAATGGGGTACCGAGAACCTGGTCGAGTTCAATGCCCGCAAAACACAGGCGTGTGCATTTACAGCGAAGAAATCCCCTTTCCTTCCCCTACCCTCTCTTCAGAATGCATTATTACCAATGAAGGACAACCTTGATATCCTTGGCATAGACGTTCGTCGAGAGCTCAATAATAAAAACTACATCGAAAGATGTATAGGGCTAGCTTCGCGGAAACTAGGAATACTGAATAAGGTAAAGAGATTCTTTACACCGGACCAGAGGTGTCTGCTGTACAATACGCAGATTAGACCCTGCGTCGAATACTGCTCTCACCTCTGGGACGGCTCCGCGAAGTATCTGCTGGACGCTCTCGACGCTATGCAACGACGGGCTATCCGTATTATAGATTGTCCGGAGGTAACGGGAAGCCTTGAGCCGCTAGTTCAGCGCCGAACAATAGCTTCCTTGGCCGCATTCTACCGTATTTACCACGGCGAGTGTTCTGAAGAGCTCTTCAATCTGATCCCACCCTCTTCCTTCCGATCCCGAACGACTCGTGCCGGGCAGAGATGCCACCCCCACACAGTGGATAGCATGTTCGCGAGAACCGAACGTTTTAAACGTTCGTTTCTCTGCCGAACGATAGTGGCCTGGAACGCCCTGCCTGTGCACGTGTTTCCTCCCACATATAATCCTGGGTTCTTTAAGCGGAGCGTGAAGAGGCACATCAGTAGGTCGTCAAGTTGAGGGCCACTCTCAATAGTAATGTGTGCTGTGAGAGTGGCCCACAATCGCTAGACGTCGTCACGACTTACCACCAGGCGGGCGGCGTCAATTTGGCGAACCAAATATAAAAAAAAAAAAAAAAAAAAAAAAAAAAAAAAAAAAAAAAAAATAGCAATGTCTCTATAAAGGCGGCGAGCACTCGGACCCCATGACCCCAGTGTCTCAACCCCAAACGGCTCAAATGTGTAATTAACAGCTGCTAGGTTAGCATATTTACGCCGCCGTTTGAGGCCTTCAGTCGATACAGCAGCAGCGCCGGCACATCCAGATGTGCTTGGAAGGTGTGAAGGTGCTAAGGTGTCAACGCATGTAGCGTCCCACACCAAAGGTCTTCCCATCTTTCAAGGTAGCAACGACATACCGTCCGGTCTCTTTCCATCGCTTCGTGCTAAACCATTTGGTTCACGTACGGCCGGAAGACCTGCGGTGGAAAGAGCCCTACGAATTATGTCGTTTAGAAGAGCTTGCCGAGGTATACGACCTGCGCTTCTGCTACAAGAAAGGCCATGGTGTCCCAGATTATCGACGGCTACTCCACAGGTGCAATGATGCGTCGTCCAACATTGTACCGATGTTGGCCGATGGGAGCGCCTGGATCCATAACCCTGACTCCCATTCTTCAACAGCTAGTAGGCGTGCACGCTCTGAAATATTTACAGAAGTGTCAATTAGTGTATTAATTCTCAATTTACAGAGTGGGGATGCCCACAATCGCTGTAAGCCTAGGCGTGGGGGCAGGTCAGTGTCGGGGCAAGACATCCTCCAAGCATTTATGGCATCGGTCTTGCATCTTACCTTGGAATCAATCAGTGTATTTGACAAAATTTTCCTGACTTGACTGACCGACGACAGAAATGCTGGCAGACTGACATCTGTGACTCTATGAATACCTAGCCCGCCCAAGCGAACTGGAAGAGACGCTTGGACCCAGGCTCGGTCATTAATATTTACATTTAAAATTTTACACAAAGAATTTTGTATTGAGTTGTCTAGTCTGCCCAAAATTTCTACATTTTTCCAAAATTGTTCTGAACGGAGGGCATGTGTAAATTTGGGTACGAAAAGACAAAAACGAAGAGTGAAAGCTGAATGAATACTGATATTACATAGACAAAAAAAAGGGAAAAGCCATTTTCTAAAACGGGGACCCCAGGAGGCGTAGAGAAGATTTGTCTAAAACTTTTATGTTGGGGGCCAAACAATTGAATTTAGAGATTGTTGTTAATTTATCTGTGTTTTCAGATATAAAAATCTCACATTTATTCGGATTCAGTTCTAAGCCAATTGACTGAAACACGTTCTTTATGAAAGCTAAATCTTGTAAAACTGTCTCTACTTTTCCGCCCTAAGTCCCGTCATCTAGGTACCTATATATTAAATTTACTAAATCCACGGATGAGCGTAATGCGATGAGTCACCACAGTAATCTTATTAAAAAGTCACTGATATCAAACGGTATTTGTAAGGGGAACGTAAAATGTGGGGATCTTTTAAGATAATACAAGGCAACACTATCTAACCAGCCCCTGTTTCTCTCGTTCTCTATTCAATTTCAATTCAGTCAGTCCAGTTGGACGCGGCGTACGGTTGCGACTTGTGCGCACGCAATCGATTCTGTTACGAAACGAATCACTTACATTAATGATTATTACGAAAAATAAACACAAAAGTAAACATTCGATAGTTCCGAGTGTGTTATATCTATTTTCAAATACCAACAGAGTAGCTGAGAGATTATTTTTGTAATAATATTTATTCGGAACAGCTGTGCATCGATTTTTAGAGAAATAAAAATACGTTTACAAAGGTTGAACTAGTATGTGGTGCTGTGTAATAATGAAATAAAAATATTGTGTGTGTGTGATACAAAATATCTAGTGCCTATTTAAATGGTTTATTACGAAATAGTAATAACTGGAGGATTACGAACTGGAGTGTTATTGTTACGGTAAACGCGAGTTGCGTATTTTTAGAAATTGATGCGTGGGATATTTAAGCGTCCACCGTTCTTCTATAAATATTCCCATATTGAATCAACAGTTCCAGTAATCGAGTATTGTAAGAAAGAAGCCATACTATAAACAAATCGTGTGTACATTTACGTCCGTCGTTAGATCCTACAGCAAAATGATGTGGCCTTCGTCGCAAGCTAGCAAAATTCTGACTTTCTTACTCTTCATTATTGTTTTATACTGCATGTATATGGATACGTTTCTATATTTAAGGATACAAAATTATAAGATTGATATTTTCGATATTAATACTGATACAAATGCTACCCAAATAATACAGTCGAGTTACGAAGAGGTGACATGGGTTCCGTGTACAATAAATCCGCTCTGCCACCCAACCGTTAAAGCGTTGATGGTAGACCACATAAACCACTATATTTATGGTCCATTGTGTTCTATAGCAGATGTAGGCTTAGGAATATCTGACAAAATGCCATTCATTACCCCGAATATGATATCTCTTTTTCATGTTTTTATTGCAATTGTTGGCGCCAAACTTCTAACTTGCCCGAACTTAGCATGGCGCCGCGTTGCCGTAGTGTTGTTCCAAATTCGAATGTTTTTAGACGATCTCGATGGTCATGTCGCAAGAGAGCGAAAGCACATTAAAGGGGAACGATCTGAGGTTGGTACATTAGGTTATTGGGTCGATGGTATATGCGACCTTTTTGGTGTTATTGCTATGATGATAGGTATAATTTTATATTTAAGAAACAACCCACCGAGACGTGGTTACAAAGGTATACCAGTAAGCACATTACCCTACCACCAGCTAAAGGAAATAAATTCCACGGACGACATAGAAAAAGACGTAACGACCGACAGTGGGATTTCTTACAAGACAAAAGTTCGCTTCCAGCGTATTGTCCAGGTTATTGGTCTATTTTCAGGTCAAATGATACTATCGTCATTAGCATGGAATAGATACATCGATATTTATCAGGATTTACTAGAGAATAAAGCTGAATATGATATAATTAGGCGTCTCGACACGTTTAGATCTCGAAAATTTTTCTTCGCTACATTTATCTGGAGAATAATAAATCCTCACAGTTATTTACATTTGCTTACTCTAGCTATATTTTGTGATAAAACTTGGTGGTTCCTCAAAATGGTACATTATAGCGGGTATCTTGTTCTTGTAGTCGCCGCTGGGGCGTCAGAATATTTACTAAATAATATTCAAACTTACGTTCTAAACGGAATGGAAGGGCAGTGATTCTATTTTCAAAGAAAATAACATAGACAATATATTTATCGCCAGGGTGCCGTTGCTTTTTAATGTTTAAAAATCTCATCTAAGTAGGTGTGTACTTACTTAGTTGTCTATTCCAAATGTTAGTTAATTAAAATATTTAGGAAAACTGTTTATTCTGTAAAGTTACTGGTTATGTAGATCCGCACCACCTTGAGCGTTTGAGCTTTAATTTGTGTTACTATGAGATAAGATGTTAAAATGTAGATAGATAATTTGAATACATTAAATTCGTTTCAAACCAGTTGCATGCCTTCGTTTTTGTTGCGGTGAGTTGCATTTTTTCTACGATTAACAACAGTTTGAAATATGTATAAAGGTTTTGTAGCCTATACTGGAAATATTCCAAAAAAAATGTAAGCTGATTAGTTACGTTAAAATGTGAGCAAAAATTTTAAAAACCGATGTTAATTTTATGTAATATTTTCTTTGATTAGACCTTATCGTGGGAATTTATCGTAATGAGAGATCATTATATATATCATCATTACAACGGAACCGCAAGAATAATATAATGTTTGGAACTTATGGACGTTCATGGATAATTTTTGTTTTAAAGCAATGCTAAATTCAATATTTAAAATAATATTTTACATCATTAATCGCAAAATAATCGAGGTCTTCGGATGTGATCGTAGCTTAGTAGAAATTAGAAGCTTAGTAGAGTTCGTCTTGAACTAACGCTGGTGGTACAAATTCAGCCGAAAAATGTTGGTTTTGTGATTTACAGTGTACTAAAAATATTCGATGAACTTTCAGATTTTTTAAGCATCTCTATTTTGATGCTGAAATGCCTAATTAGGACGACAGCCCCAAAAAAAGTAAACAGAAAAAAACCACTATCAAAATATTTTTTTACTATTTTAACAAAAGATCGAGTTAAATAATCCTCCGCGTCATTGCCGACCTCCACTGCCCCGATTTACAGAATGCTAACTGCGATGCCACTTTGGATGGCGATAAGTGGAGGGTTCTTCTGTGCCGAGGGCTGTATTCGATCGCCTACTTACTCATTGAGCCTATCATAATTTGGGTTTCAATATGTCGTTGAAATATAAGCAGCGTTTTCGTCTGAAGCTTGATTATTTGTAAATGAACTAGACTTCGGGTCGGTAACCCACCATCCTCGCAGAAGTAGGCCAGAAGGGTTGTATACTGTGGGATTTCCGCCCACGCACACCCTCACTCCCCGACGCGGGATAACACCCGACCCCTCCTTGACAGAAGCCGCATAGGTGTAAAAGTCCGCCGCCGACGTCCTGGGGTTGTCATCCGAGGGCGTACCCGGGAAAATTGTCCAAATGCGAGTCGAACTCGTGCACAATGTGTTCTGTACCATTATCTAGAAAAACTTTGAGAGGTCCTTCAAGGAGGTATAATGGGGCCAAAAACGGCAAAAAAGTCCTGTCTGTTTTATGGGAGCCCCCTTAAATATTTTTTTTAGGGAAGTATTTAACCGCTAATCAAAAAACCTTCCTTTTGTACAAATAAAATCCATTTTCTAAACGAAAATACTGATTAAGCGAATAATTAGGTACCTACCTCCAAATATTACAATCTTAGCAACAGTTTAAGTTCGTGCCACATAGCCATTTATTTAAAATTAATAAGCTAACCTAACCTATCCAAATCAGATTGATCTAAGACCATTTCTAGGTATTTGAAAAAAATAACTACGAATACAAAATTAAATTAAAATTATTTTATTTCAGACATGTCCATAGATGGTTAGTAACAAAAATCTTATAGCCTGTGTTAGTATAGTTCTCAATTTAAAATTTTTAGTTATCGGTAATATTTATCAAATTTAAATTAGCACATTATATTATTATATTATATTTATTTAATTAAATTTAAATTTAAATAAAGGTACCAAAAATAAAGGTTCAGCTCCCACCTTAATCTTCTAATTTAATCTATCCAAGTCATTATAACGGTAAAGAAATACATCATATGTGCAAATTTGAACTGGCCAACTATCACGGTTCATGAGATATAGTCTGGTGAAAGACGCACTTACAGGCAGACAGACGGACGGACATTGAAGTCTTAGTAATAGGCTCGCGTTATACTATTTGGTTACGGAAGTCAGATTTCGTAATCTGTATCGTGTTAGATTACACAGCAACATCTATTACCAATGTTTCCTGTGCCCATCACCATTAAGCAAAATTATATCGTCGCAAATTAAAAATATGTTATTTGCAAAACATGTTTAATCTAATCCTGCTGTTGATGCATCCCTGGACTGTAAGTAGATAAAACAAGCCTATCAGTTTCCTGTTGCATTACATAATTAACATTACGCTTATATCCTTGCTGAGGGAGGGCGCTGCTGTGCCACGGTACACTTCGGCTCTGTAATTAAGTAAATCAGTTTTAAAAAAACATTTAAGTTCTAATAATGTGTAAAAATTATCAAATTATATCAGTTGTGCTTGAAATTAACGGAATTTAATGGAAAATACAAAGAAATACTGGTAATAAAAATTGTTTAAGTGATTTTCAAGGGACACCGTGTGTGTGTAACAGTTTTGTACCGACATGTAATAGAAATTATATATGCAATTAAGTGACTGTGAGATATTAGTGAAACTGGATAATTTAAAGCAAATCAAATAAATGGAAATATTTTCTTCGATTTTCATAAATTTTGTGATGTGGGTGGACTGTGAATAAATAATCATTGGACAATAACAAATAAATAGTAATTCCAGCGACATCTATTGACCACTAGACACAAAAGCGACACGAGCAAACAAATATTGATGTAGGTATTCCATGAACATTACATTTTATATATAAAATCACGTCTTTGACCACTGGGGTAGGCAGAGACCGCGCTCCTCTGCTACGTTCCTGGCATATATGTATATTTCTTTCGCTTCCTATTATTATAATATTTATACAGTTTACATATTGTGTCTAAAATGAGTGAAATAGAGAAGTTATTATTGGAAATGAGGCGAGATATAACACAAAAGTTTGAAGTAATTGAAAACTCAGTAGCAAGTTCCGAAGAAAAAATCACAAATAATATTAACAGCAACATAGATCGAAAATTCGAGAAATTTAATTGCGAATTAAATTCTCTGCGGGTACAAACAGGGGAGCAGGAAAGGCGGTTAGACAAACTGGAAAGGAGACTAGTGCAGAAAAATCTGGTGTTTTTCGGCATCAAAGATGAGAGAGAGATGAGAGAGAATCATACTTACAACTATTAGAAAAAGTCATGGATGGCATTAATAAGTATCTGAGTTTCAAGGTTTGGGAGACTGAGATACAGGCTGTCAGAAGGATTGGAAAATCTGGACATGAGTCAAGACCTGTAGCAGTTACCTTTACCACTCTGGGAACCAAAATTAAAATTCTTAAAAGTAAAGAATATTTCAAAGGTACAACAGATATTTATATACAACACGAATTCCCGTTTAAAATACTGAAGGTAAGGAAAGAACTTAAATCTCAACAAAAGCAGGAGTCCGAGAACGGTAACGAGGCGTTTATACGATACGATCGACTAATAATTACTGGAAGGAAACAAATAAAAAACGAACAAGCACCATCATCATCAAATCAGCCCAAGATAATTCAGAATCACCGGCATCACTCAAAGTTTACAAAAACATAAATATTTACTAATGATTTGAATACAAGAAACAAAGATGCACAGATAACAGGGTGATAACATACATGAGCTCCCTCCTCACCAAAATGATTTAAAATGCTAATAAGTACAAAAAAGTTAAAATAAAAATCTCCCAATGGTCGCCGTGGGAAGATTAGACCAAAACCCTCCTACCTCGTAGGAGGCCTATGCCCAAATATGGGTACTCCACAGATGAGATGCTGCATGATTGTTTTATTTAAATTTAATTATTTCGAATCCTTTAATTTATTTTTATCTAATTTTGGATGAACTTTATCTAATTTTATTTTATTATTTTGAAATATTCTTATAATACTAAATATACTTTGAATATAAATGGAATGAACTCAAGATGAACTGAATTATTGATTTAATAATACATTTAATGCTTTATAGTTTATACCTACTCGTAATCAGCATGAAAACAGTTATTTACAGAAACAAATAATTTTTATAAATACAGAAACAAATAATAAATATATTTGTAATATAAATAATACCTATCTTATGCATGTAGTTAAGTATGTACCTACAAAATTTTCTTTTTAAGTTATTTTTTTTATCTAATGTGGGTAATGCATGATATAAATTATTAGAACCTATTTATTTATTTTAAATTATTTGAATTGTTTTATTTTATTTATTTTTGTCTAATTTTGTGAAATGAAAAAATTTTTTTAATACATATTTTGAACTGTTAAATTTAATTTAAACTAAATTGTAATGTAATAATGTGTAATGTAACTGTGGAGAATAAAGGCTTTATTATTATTATTATAATATTGAGCGTGTAGGTAGAAGTTGCTTTGTTGCCAGTAGTTTTGTCGGTCCCACGTACTAGAGGGCAAGCGTATTGTTATGACTTTAGTGTTGCAAGCTTATAGCTATTTAAAAGCGGAATGAATAATTCCACCCACTTTTATTCGTTAACACTTTTACCAGCACAAAAAATAGATAGTGGGTACTATATTTTTTGCTATGATGCATTCTATTTTGAAAATAATCTTGTCTGGCTCTATGCTCTATTGGAGAATTTCGTTTATTTGATGGTCGCGGTACCTGTATGTCACCTACCTCAATGTATTTCAACACAGCATTACAAGTAACTAGTGGGTATAATTATTTGGCAGACACGATATTACTGTTCCATTTTTAATGTTCCCGCTGAGGTTCCAGTATTACATTATGTACTCTTGAATTATCGTATTCTTAGTACACTGCGTACGTCATTTTAATGATTTACTGTTGAATACAGTGACCTGGCATTTGTAAATAATGACTCATAATTCTTGATCATTCACTCTTCCAGTTTTCGTTTCCTTGTTAAACAATTTCCTCCTGATCTGTGGGGTTATTGGGCCTAAGGTCAAGGGTGTGATCGCTGACGAACAGTATAGTCGAAAGGAGTCTCCTTAAATTAGAAAGTCCTTGTACATGTCGCTGGAAGCCACTTGTTGCAGGTCGCACAGGACTAACTGTTGTGGCAATCTTTGATAGAGGTCTATACCCAGCAGTGGGCGGTAATTAGCTGATGATGAAAATTAGAAATGCTAAACGACTAATACGAAACCTGGTCCTAATTTACGTTTCACACATCAGGTCTGGAACCTACGTGAAACCTGTGCTAGTGACACAAAATAAGATAGCAATAGCGACTACGGGATGATTTATCGAATCCGAGACGGATACTTTTTGAGTGGTTTAGAATAAGACAGCAGGAAGCTAATTAGAGCATGATCAACTGTCAATCCATAACTTTTCTACCAATCAAAAGGCAGAAAAAGCAATCATTTGATAAATAAATTGGATAATATTGGTCAAAAAGACGCGAACAACCTATTGCTATTACTTTCTCTACCAATCAAAACGCAAAAAAACAGTCTTTTGTCGAAATAATCGGACATTATTGGTCAAAAAGACGCGAATAGCCTATTGCTACTGCGAAAGAAAGCCATAACATTTGCTGGTGTCGACTTCCTCTGCATGTTATCGTACATTATCGATAGCAAAACCGCTATTGTTTTCCTTCATTATGTGGTAATATCCAGCCCATTGTTTATAATGCCAGTTAATGTCTAGAGTCTTTTTTAATTTTCATTATAATAACTACACAGCTAGGTCGTGACCTCCTTGAGTTTGTAATAATAAAATTAAATTGAATACAATGTTTGGAAATTAAAAAAAACAAATTGTGTACAGTTTAATCGTATTTATAACCTACTTTAATCTCAAATTAGAGAGTACATAGTATTAATTAGAGTAAAAAATTGCAAGAAACACGTTTCTACGCGATATAAGTAGCGTGCCTCCGCTAGTAAAGTATAAAAATACATACAAACTTTCTCTGTTTGATTGAAAATCATTAGTCTGCTTGGCTAATGGTCCAAAAAGAAATATATTCCAGTTGGCAGGTGACCTTGGAAAGGACAAGGTCGCACGAAATTCAGTCAAAAAATCGTACTTAAGCCTAATACCTTCAATTAGATTAAACGATACCGCGGCACTTTTGTGTGTCATAAAAAATGTAATAAATGAAAAATGGTTGCATGCAATAGCGTGGTATTTTATTATCTGTGAAAAAGAGTTAAAATTAACTCTTTTTCACAGATAATAAAATACCACGTTCTAGCATTATACTTAAAATTAAGTATAATGCTAGATTGTGAGCGCGATAAGGATTATATTATGGTAGGAAAATAGCGGCTAAATACATAAATATACGAGGGTGGATTGAAAAGTAGTCGGCCTAACACTGATCCATTTAGTTCTAAAAATCAAATCTAACCACATTATTTAGTTCAGTTCGGACCTGTTAATTGTGTGAAGTTTGAAACGTGTGCGATAATTAGTTTTAATTTTTATAAATTTATTAACAAAGCAATCTGACATCATTTCCGCAAATGGAGCAAATCGCGTGCTGTCATTAAGTACCTCTATAAGAAGGGGCTGTCATCAAAAGCCATCCATGATGATATGGTCAGTACATTAGGGGATTGCGCTCTTTCATATTCATCCGTCAAAAAATGGATAGCAGAATTCAAGTGTGAAAGACGAACCCCGCTCTGGAAGGCCTTCGACGTCCACTACTGACGAAAATGTTAAAAAAATACTCGACTTAATTATGGGAGACCGCAGATTGAAAATTAGAGAGATAGCCGAGATTATAGGCATCTCTTATGAACGTACTCAAAACATAATAGTCAACGTGTTGGGTTTCCACAAGGTGTCTGCGAGGTGGGTTCCGCGACTGTTTTCAGTTGAGCAAAAAAGGATGCGATTGACTATTGCACGCGACTGTTTGGAGTTATTTGAAGCTAGTGAATGTGATTTTTTGAATCGTTTTGTTACTATGGACGAAACATGGGTTCATTACTGTACACCGGATACAAAACAACAATCAAAACAGTGGAAAAGACCTGGTTCACCACCCCCCCCCCTTCAGTATTCTGGGACTCGAAGGGTGTGATTACGGTTGATTATCTTGAAAGTGGTCAGACTATAAACTCTGATTATTACTGCACCTTACTACGTCGTTTACGACAGGAAATAAAAGAAAAGCGTCCAGGAATGAATCAGAAGATAAGTCCTGTTTCATCAAGATAACGCTCGTGTTCACACGTCTGTCCAATCAATGGCAGAAATTCACAACTGTGGCTTTGAACTGTTACCGCATCCACCTTATTCACCTGATCTGGCACCGTAAGACTTTTTTCTGTTCCCTAACCTAAAAAAGCACATGGGAGGTCAAAGATTTTTGACAAATGACGTGGTCAAAGCAGCAGTAGACGCATATTTTGACTCTAAGGAAGAATCATTTTTTTTTCAACGGGCTAAATGCTTGGAAGGGAAGATGGCAAAAGTGCATTGAACTTGATGGTGATTACGTTGAAAAATAAAAATATATTTCATTTATTATGTATTTATTTTCTTGGTTAGGCCGATTACTTTTCAATTCACCCTGGTAGTATATTTTTTCCGTGTTGCACATACAACATCCATATAAAAATTTGATCACTGATTAGTGATTAGTCTAGGTCTTATTTGCCTCTGGGCGTGGATATCCTCTCGCTGGAAACCATGCTCCAAGCCATGGTCTCCAGCGCGAGTAGGTGGAACGCGGCTGTGTCCTTCTGCGAGCAAGTCGTGCTCGCGAAGGAGGCGGCCGAGTGGGAGAGGGAGCGTACCCTCCCCGCCGAGTTTCGTAGTCAGCGGCGAGGGCGCCGCAGACTCATCTACGCCCAAGACCAATGACCTCCATAATCGGGGCCTGAGGACGGCGGGATCGCCACGCGTCGTCCTTACAGAAGCAGGCTAGAAGGGTTGCGTGCTGCGGGACCTTTGCCCCATAGCACGCAACCAGATTCACTCACTGACGCGGGATAAAACCCTACCCCAACGACGCGGGATTCTCATCCCGACCAAACCCCCGCAGATACCACAGAGGTGGTCAATGTCCGCCGGGCGCCACTGGAAATACCTGCTTGTAACCAGAGACGCCCGGCAACAGACGTTAGAGCAGCCGTAACCTTGAGCCGCGGAATTAAAAAAAAAAGGTCTTATTTGCCTTAGTGTACTTAGGGACTCTGTCAAAATGGAATGGCTTTTTTATATCAAATTGAAATAAGTACCTGTGTACTTATTTCAGTTTAAAATAAAAAAAAGTTTTAAAAAGCAAAAAATTTTGTAATAGAAAAGTTGTTATGTATTTTGGAATTACAAACTGACACTTCAATGTTATATTTTTTATGTATGATTATGGCGTAGATTAATATAGCAGGTGATATCGCTTCGGCCGCCCTCGTAACTACAGGTTCGTAACCAGTTGAGAACGAGGAAAAAATGATCCGTGTTCGAAACTAATTTCGAGAGAAGAAGGTTTTTTCCTTACTCGAAACCCAGTGGTTACGAAAATAAGTAATTAATATTGAGGAATCAATGAATAATTAATATTAGGTCTTTACCTATGAAATTGCCGTTTTTTATGAAAAAAATTAAACGTTATTTGTATTAATCGAAGTAATCACCCATGCAATCAATGCATCTTTGCCAATTTATTAGAACGATTGTCTAAAGAGACCAAAATTACGGATGTCTTCAAGAAGCGCACCAAAAAAGCGGCGAACTACATTGAAATAGATGAAGAAATTGATCATTCAATAATGGAATTATTATAGTGACATCTCGATATCTAGATTTAGTCTGAGACACCCAGGACTTTAAAAGGCTGTGCAATAGCGGCTGGCATGTAAGATTTTGTTGCCTTTAATCAACATTTCATCGCAAGGCAACGGAATCCAATTTTTATTTTTTTAAATTACAGTATAGCTGCTACTTTTTATTAAATTCATTCGGCCATTTTGGACATAACCCATTATAAATATGCCTGGTGACGGCAATAGGCTGGTTAGGGTGTCGCAAAGAGGGTCCCGGACATAGCCGAATTTCCGACTGATTTTTGTATGGGCCAGACACTTGTAAAAATACGAGTACCTAGTTAAGTATTGCTTTGATTCACATACTAGCGAATACCCGCGTCCCCTGTGGACTAGTTTTCTAGATACCAATTCCCACGGGATAAATAACTAACATCAGTTATCTGTAAAATCGGTCCAGAATTGTAGTGTCACAGTGTTAGTTACCATACTCCACCGAAACGGCTCGACCTATTTTAATGAAATTTTATATGCATATTCAGTAGGTCTGAGTATAGACTACTATCTATTTGTCATACCCCTAAGTGGTAAGGGTTGTCCACCTCTAACATTTATTTTAAATTTCTAGACAATTTTCTTTTTAATAATGTGGCTTTATAAAATACATCGATATTAATACAATACATCCTAAATTAAAACCCCTCTATCACCAACCAAGTCATTTAAGTAATTTAAATTTCTCAGAAATAATCTATATATTTAATACGACAATTTGTCTGTCTGTCTGTCCGCATGAAATTTTTTATTTTTTTGTGGCGATATAAAGTTCGTCGGGATAACTAGTTTATATTTATATTGCAAAACATACTAAATATACATAGAAAATACCCTACTCCGAAACAAACATTTGTGGATCAGAAAAAAGAAGAATGAAGCATGTAAATACATTAAATACATTGTTTTATTCCCACGTGAATTAAGACGTAAAACGTCTTGTTTATTGTTTTTTAATGACTTAAGCACACGTGTTGGCATTATGGTGCCAAGATCATTCCTTTAGTTCATATCTTTACATATACCTAGGATAAACATAGTTGCTCCCGCTGTCTGTAAGTACGGTTCTTTAAAAAAATACGCAAAAGATTTAGATGCAGTTTCAGGTCCAGCCATTTCAGAGATTAACTGGTACAGATAATATGTATTTCCACATTTTACCAGTCAATGTTGATTTCGAGTAATAGATGACGAGCTTATTGTCGCTTTGACTATTTTTTTGGGTACAATGTTTTCTATCACCCCGCGAGTTATACTGTTCGACCATATTTATGGGCATAGATTACTTTCTCCTTTTCTGTGATATGGGCGACCACTAGTACTTAGGTAGGGATATTAAATCAATATCTTGCAAAAAATCTACCCTCAAAATCGAGATCACTTCTCTACCAGACCCAATTGGCACATAGCCAAGTCGTTACTTTTTATTATCTACTCCGTCCGTGACATAATAACTATGATTCAAAAGCCTTTTGATGTTAGACCATTAATTTTATGAGAAGCTTGACCTTTATGCAAAAGTATGCCCTTATGTTCAGGGGAGGGGACAGAGCCGTTTTTTATATTAGTTTGCATTTATGCTAAAAAATAACACGACGAGAGCCCACATTTTAATCCACTTCATGATTTTTTTCAAATGCTTCACGCGAACCGTTTAAATTTTAAAATAAAACATGCTCTTTAAAGCTAACTATCTCGCAAACGGATACTTTTTAGCAACCTCTCAATATTTTTAAAAGACATATCTAATAATATCTCACATGATGAGGTAGACGCGAGAAAAAAATGTCGTTCCCAGTTTACGTGTAGGGGAGGTACTAATAAAAAAAAAATTCAAATTTTTATTTTAGCACTTTTGGCACTTTGTCGCCGTAGTAAATATACATGTTCATGCAAGTTCCATGTTTTTAGCACTAACCGTGGAAAGCCGATGTCGGACCGAACGGTCAGACATGACGAAACTATAAGGGTTCAGACATGACGAAACTATAAGGGTTCAGACATGACGAAACTATAAGGGTTTAGACATGACGAAACTATAAGGATTCACACATGACGAAACTATAAGGGTTCCAAGACTTTTACTTTGTAACCCTAAAAAGGTCAATTATAAAACGGTCATTGGAAACAGTAACTTGAGGTTACTTTGAATCCCGGGAACATTCACAGGATAACACAATATTTACCCGCTGGAATTGGTTACCAGCAAACGTTTCCACGCGAGCGGAGCCGGGGCTAGTAAGAAAAATATAATGTTACACGGCAACATTTATAATTGGTTTAATTGGTAACACTATGACCTTTTGGAGCGTCCCAGTGATATTATGTCATCGATACGAATGCTCCATGTGACACAAAGTAGGTTACACTCCCGACATGCTAAACCTGTAATTACTGAAGCGTCATAGTTATAGGCACCTGCTGGTTTATGAATATAAATAAAAAGTTAAAAAAAACCGCCAGGTGCAAGTTGTACTCGCGCACAAAGGGTTATGTACCAAAACGGCAAAAAAATCACGTTTGTTGTATGGGAGCCCTTTTAAATATTTATTATATTCTGTTTTTTTGTATATGTTGTTATACAGGGTGTTACGTAAGGGTTATATCAACCCAAAGACACCCCCATCAGCTGGTCGACCAGAACCCGTTTCGATATGTTTCGACCGCGAAACAAGAATAAAAAAGTTCATCATAAAAAAGTTATATGCGTTATTTCAAATCAAAACAAACGTGCCCCAACAATAGGACTTGTTTAGTGTTTTATTCGGTAATAATGTTTTTTTTTCTGTATGATTTTTTTGACGTGACGACGTCTTATAATTAGATGGAGCCGGCTGCACGCACGAAAAAACATGACGTCATGCGGCGTTACCTCGCTCTGAGGCTTTCCATTTAAGGCTTGAAGTGCAAGCGAGAGCGCGGAACGAGCGACAAAGAGGCACAATCGGCCTCCGCGTTCGGCAGTTATGACGTTGTCACGTTCAACTATCGTCAGTAAACCGACTTTCCAGACAACCGATTTTTTTTTCTTGTTTGGCGGTCGACACATATCGAAACGGGTTCTGGTCGACCAGCTGATAGACACCCTGTAGAGGATTAATTTCAACTTTCTAACTATCGCGGTTCATGAGATACAACAGCCCAAGACAGACAGACGGACAGCGAAGTCTCAGTAATAGGGTTCCCGTTTTACCCTTTGGATACGGAACCATAAACGAGTGTGCTTTAGACCACACGACTGGAGTAAAACTTCTTAAGAGAAAGGAAAAGTGTTCTCACACCTCTCTCTCTTGCCTCTACTGTAATATACGAAACGTAACTCTCTTTATATCTTCACTAACATATATCTCCCTCTATTTTAAGACTACTAGTACTTATAGCAATTTCAATTATGTGTTAGGTACTAGTAATGCTTCAACCTAACCTTGCATTGCTTATTTACAAAAAGATACAGCATTTACTGCACTATATAATCTACACAATTAGGTTTAATACCTAAGTTTACTGTTCTTCAACAAGGTCAGATGCCGTATGTGACCTTGAATAGTTGACACACGTCGATCCCAAGATTTCCTAGATATACTCTTGTCTAAATACTCGTGACGTGGAGCTGGAAATTGTAAATATTTTTGTACAATCTCACACAAAGTCATCTAACCCGAACACAACGACAACTGATAAACATAATTATATATTTCTAAATACATTCAAAATATACATAGAAAACACAAATATTTGATTCGACCCCGGAATCGAACCCGAGACTCTGGAGTCGTAAGCCGATGCACTACCGACCACGCCACCGAAACAGTTAAGTTAATTTAAAAAAAACGACAAGTGTCGACAAGCCGTGCTCGCACTGCTGCTGAGTTAAATGAAATGTTATTTTTTTTCGTCCAAATCTATCTTGTGGTTCGACCGTAGTACGTAGGTCACACTATAAGTTTTGCGTAACTTAAAAAACAACATGTTAAAACCAAAATATTATGTTTATTGCTTTTCAAAATACTCTCCTTTACTTTTTAAACATATTTTCATGCGATCGAACCATTTTTTAAAACAGGAGGACCACAGATCTGAAGGTATGTTTTCTACGTGCTGATTGAACGCTATCACTGCCTCTTCGGACTTGGTAAAAGTGAAACCTCTCATCAAATCTTTGATTTTGGGGAAAATACAGAAATCACAGGGTGCTAGGTCGGGGCTTTGCGCAGGATGGGTGACGAGTTGTACTTTTTCGGAAGCTAAAAATTACTTTATTTGTTGGCCGTGTGTGAAGAAGCGTTGTCATGATGTAGGAGAACGCGGCTTTTGGGTCGTCTTTCGCGAATTTTTTCTAACACCTGGGTAAACAATTGGTAAATTACCACTCGGCATTAACACTCTTTTGATCTTCAAGTGGAATTGTACAGATGGAACCCGTAGTTGAGAAAAAAAACGCGATCATTTCTTTACCAATGTTTCTCGCCTGCCAACTTTTGTTGGCTTGTTCTCATTTTCAAACACCCATTCCCAAGATTGCTGTTTTTTTTTCGGGTTCAAAACAATATATCCACGTTTCGTCTCCTGTGACAATGTCCTAAACAGCATTAGAATGTCCGTGGTCGTACTTCAGTAGTATCTGTGAGCACCATTCCACGCGAGCCCGCTTCTGCTCCGCTGTCAGTTCATGAGGGATCCAAAGACAACAACGTTTCCGAAATTTCAATTCTTCGTGTAAAATTTTCTGGATTTGACTCATACCAATCCCCAATAGTCCTCGAAATGTCTCATAGGTAATCCGCGGGTTTTCTTCAATTAACCGCTTAACAATAGCCACATTATTTTAGTTGGCGGCAGTTGAAGGCCGCCCTTCACGAAATTGGTCATGTAAAGAAACTCGACCTCTCTCAAATTCAGCATACCATCGCCTCACGGTGCTCAAACAAGGTGCTTCTCTCCTAAAAGCATTTTGAAGACGAGCGGCACAGTCTTGCGGAGAGAGAGAACTTTTTAAATCATAAAAAATCATCGCGGTAAAATCTTTTCGACTTAAGGGCCCAGGCCGCGCACGGATAAAGTCGATTTTGAGCGACAGCAGCGCTATTGTTGCCCGAATCATCCGACGGGCGGGTGAATGACCCAGAGAGCGCGATTTTGAAAATGTTTTGCGACAAACGTTCCACGTTGAGTTATTGTTATTGAAGTTGAATATTTACAGCATAACAAAAATGTTGAATTATTGGAAATAAACGACTGCCTATTTGTAAAATATTCCAAGAGTAGTTTTCGTTATAAAATGATCCTAATTACTAGATAAATAAATAAGAGTAGTTTGAGACACAATTTTTATGATTTTCTATTTATAATAAACAATCAAGAGCAGGTCGACCTTTTTGTATTCTACTTACCTAAAATTCCAACTACGAGTACCTATGTATTTATTTGTAATTTTACTACCAAAGTTTATTCTTATTTCGTAAAATTTTCATTCAATAAAATAATTGCAAATTCAGTAGGAAGTACGGTCGAAATAACATCACGCCTTTCCTCGCTAGTGTTTATATCTACGCAAGTAAATGTGCCTATTGCGTAAACTCAAATACTTTTTGCTTACGATCACCTCGCAATCTAAAAAATCTTCTAGGGTTGTACAAAAAATTGTCAATAAATGAAACACAAGTATAAAAATGGTTCATATAATTAAAAGTAAACAAAATATGAGTCGCCACCTAAAAAGCGTGCTAGGGTTGTACAAAAATTAGTTATAAACAAACATGAAATTTATAAATTATTCATATACTTAATTAAACGAAAGTAAACAATAACAAAATATGAGTTTAAGAGTTTCTAATGTTTTTTTCATTTTAATGATTACTGATCAAATTCTGATTTCTACTAATTTGATGATAAAATCAATTGCTATTGCAAAACCTATCAGAATGAAAATGTTACCAGCTGCCCGATTCACGTAATAAAAACCCTACGGTGTGCGTAGTGACTTAAAAATGTCACTGCGCACACTTTTTAACCGACTTAAAAAAAGAAGAAGATTCTCAATTCGCTGTATTTTTTGAACCGATTTTGATGATTTTTTATTTTTATTTGAAAGCTGGTGATCCCGTGTGGTCACATTTTAATTTCATTAGGATCGGACCTTGGGTTTACACCAGGTAACTCTTCAAAATCGTATAGGAATTGTATAGAAATTGAGCTATTGGAAGATTTATGACAATCCAAGACTAGATAAGTAAGTGCGTTAAAAACAGAAAACCAAAAGGCGATTTCTAAGTTTCTAAGTTAAAACGACTTTTGAACTGGCGTGTTTACGTGAATCGACCGGCTGGGTAGTTAAGTTACCTCAGTCTCTTTCAAAATCATTAGACGTTCTTCTCTTTCAAAACACGTAAAGCTCTTTCTTTCCTCTCTTTCATAGCCTCTATGACATTGGGCGGGTCACGAATAGGCATGCTTCGTGACTGCCGAGGATCAACTAATTCTGGAAGGAGGCAATCGTAATAAAATCTAACTAATTTCATCTCCATTTTCTCCTTCCAAAATTTGTCGTCCTTTTCCATAATATAAACTTTCATAGGTACAGTAGCACCAAACCAGATGCCAAGCATGCAAACGTTTCTTTTAGTTATATGTAGCTGTCCCTGAATTTGGAAATACCAGTAATGATTTTTATTTATGACATAACCCTTGGAAGCCTTGTCCTTAACCCAAAAGGTATGTTTGGCCATTGCTTCATCAAGAGTCATGCCAGCTAAAGAATGTGGGCACTTAATTTCAATTAAACCGTTTGCATAAATGCCATCTGGTGTAGTACCAAGAAATTCATATTGATCGTCGACGAACAAACCGCAACCTTGTATACTAATATTCTCTTGAATTTCTAACTGTCTAATTGCAGTTTCTTCGTTTTCGATACCGTACCGTACAGCAGGCAAACTGGAGATATTACTACCATAAACGATTTTACAAACAAGAGCAGCACAACTTGTGCTCTCTCGTTTTTTACAAACTTCCCCGAACGATGATGAGGTTAGTAATTTTCTCCTTGTACTCATCCACTCAGCACTACTTCTTTGCAAATGGGTCGACCTTTCAAGCTCCTCTCTTTCAGCACAAGACAACTTTAAATCAACTAAAAAAGATGACTTGGCTTTCTCATATAATTCTGGACTCAGATCAGGTTTTTCGCAGTTTGGTCCATAGTGAGCGTCTTTCGATACAGCGCTGTGGCTTTTTTTCAATCTTAATTTAGGTTTAGCAATTAAACGGTTTCTACGATTACTATTTTCCACTTTCGCGATCAAAGGATTAGGACTAGATTTAAATATGACTTCATGAGTTTTACTATGAATCGATCCCGTATTAAAAGACACAACAGCAGCTGCGCATCGGCCCGCATAAGAACCACGGGAAGAATAATTTACACGCTTACCCCCAACTAATTTGGCAATTACTCCGTTAAAACTTTCAACTATATTACTTGTGCAATTATGAATTAAACTTCTAGAATGATATGACAGTCTTTTACTTAAAATTTCTACCGCGTCCATTAATCCGCATCCAACAATTGCTGGAAGTAACCCAACAGGTTCTATTCGACGAGTGTCAGGTCTACAAAAATTCTACTACAAAAATAATAAAAATAGGCCCCGACTGCTAAATACGCTATATTACAATGGTGTTGTTATTTATTTTTATTACACATTTTCATTTTTTAATCTGTCGGGTTTTAACATTTTTATTGTTTATTTATTTATATTCATAACTGACGAAGACAAATATAAAAGTGCAAAAGAATTCATACAATATTATGTTCGTGATGAACAGAAATTATAAATTTCCTTTACGCTATACGTATTGGTTTTTTATGGCGTCACTTATTCTATGTCACTCGGGCTTAGAAGACAATTCTAATGATACTAAAAACATTAAAATCGGTTCAATAATTTTGAACTTATCGTGCCACAAAGATATATTACTTAGTATACATACATACATACGTACACCAGTCGCGTAAAAGATAATATTTTACAAAAAATAATATAATATTTTGATAATATTTTGCAAAAAAAAACTGTAGGTACTGAGATTTTGTCTTCGCCCATCACCAGCTAGTTTGTTTATTTATGTAACAAGTCTACAAGAATTACGTATTCATTTTCAGTACTGGAAATATTATTCATCAATATCCACTTTTTATTTATTTTGTAATTTTTGTACAACCCTACGCCAGGCACGGCGCGCGCGCGCCCGTGCAATTTCTGATAGGAAACATACCTACTTCCACTTCCACATATTTAGACATGATGAACATGAAAACTAATAATACTGTAACTAATAATAGTGTAAGCAAACTCATTGCTTTGAAATACATAAATATATGAAAACTAATACTATATTATGTAATAAAATTTATTATTATGAAAATTGTTCCTATAGAAATTGACTTTATTACTTATATAGATATTGAAATTACGTAATTATTACCTACTGGACATTGTAATTTTTCTTCTTAGACTGACATACCTAATTGTGTACCTATCTAATTACATGTCAAATCAATATTTACATGCTGTTGTAGGTATATGTCTGAATCAGGCGATCTAAATCATTGTACCTATTTGCTTTGTAATGTACCTACCCTGTTCAAAATGCAAATAGATTATATTATTATTACTACTAAGACATGATAAGCATACACACAAATAAAAGTAATAAAACTAGGATTTTTACTTGACACTAACACAAATCTAGTAAATTTTTTCTAGGTATTTAGGACAAGACGTAGTCAAGTAGACAGGTAAATAAATAAGTAGGGAGGAACTTACATTTTATTCCGAGATCTTTTGGCTTTCACGTTTTTATAATGCGTACTAAATTTTCTTTTCGCTGGCATGGCACTCAGCAAATTATCCTGCGAAAAGAGACCCTCGATTACCAATTACGTTTATGATACCTATTGCCTTTATCATGTTGAAAAATCTATGTATGTCGTGCAGAGAACTATATACCCCGCCAGTTCATATCTCGAGAAAATAAGGTGGGCAGGGCTTTGATTGTTTCAAGCCTGAATTGATACCTACTTTACAAGGTTCATAAAATGACCTACGCAACAAAGTAAATAATTTTGTATTTCTTACGATTTATATCTAGTTCCATCATGGTTTTCTTTCAGACTTTCATTATATCGGTACTTTCTATTTACTGAAAGTAAATTAGTTATAAAAATATTGTACTTACAGTTTTTCACAAAAAACACAAATTCACAACACGTAATTTTGCTGTAGCATCCGACACGCGTGGAGTCACTTTGAAATTCTATGGCGCACTGGCGATTAGTTGCGACGATCGTTCTATCGGGACGCGTTTGAATTTGCATACATTTTTCTATGGAGAATTTACGTAAAACATATCTAGATTTTAGGGCTTTAAAAGGGGAAGTCTTTGTTTGTAAAGGTACAAAAAAAAGTACATGGTTATATTTATTGGCTTTTTCAGTGTTCAAAAAGTGTTTCTTTTTATCAATTTGTGTTGATTTATTGGGTTAAATCTGAAAAATACGAAGGCAGGTTTTCGAATTTTTTCTCAATTTTGTGCGTTTGTTGACGTTTATTATATAACAACTACAGGGTTTTAAGAGTTAAAATTAGCACTAACATCATTTTTGGTCTTTCATTTTAATATATACAAATTATCGTTGTTATTAATCATATGTAAATAGGTTAAATATGAAAAATCGTAACACTCTTTTCGGTGATTTTCACGATCTGGGCCCTTAATTCTATTTTCGTTGCATACGTAGAACTTTGATGTGTGATAAAAAACAATTGACAAATGATTTCCCGCCAATTGTTTTTTTTTATTACTAAGAAGGTTGCAACGTTTAAAAAAATATAACATTCGAAATTCAAATAATTCCGATTAGCTAGAAGTGCAAAACTTTTTGTGTGCCCCACGTAGGCTTTGATCAGATGTATAATGATGAACCTACAGTATCTACGCTAATCTGACGCGCTCGCGTAACTACCGGAATTCCTTTTAGGCGTGCCCTACTATTATTAATTTACTTAAAACTATCTAAGTCCTATTAATAACCACTGTTCTTCCACCTGCAGATAGCTGAGTTAGCCATTTACTTAGCTATTTTTTATTCGACAAATGTGTTCCTGTTCCTGTGGTAACTGAGAACTACAAACTACTCCAGTCTTAGGCATCACCTAGCAACATATAAAAATAGTCATCTAAGTACATTTAATGTACTTGCTTATAAATATTAATATGTTGTATCAATAAAATGTGACAGGATGAACAGATTTAAAACATCCGCTAAACACTCGTTATCTGAACAGGCGTCTGTCTGTACCAGTATATACTAAGTGGTACAACTTAGTATGTAAGGTATATATGTAATATTAGCGGTCACCGCGACTTGATCCTCCTGCTAATTTGGAAATTTTCCCGTTCCCGTCGCCTGTAATTATCGTTCCCGTCACGGCGCCAGTAGTTAAATCTAACTTCGCAAATAATTATTTGAGATTTGATTTCCATAATTCGGTACAAACGTATCTGTCTTCACACAAAGTTCTGGCCTGCTTCAGGTCCCGTTCATGAAGGTCGATGGTCTTGCGCATAGATGAGTCTGCGGTGCCCTCGCCGCGTACTTTGGAACTCAGCAGGTAGGGCACGCTTCCTCTCCTTTTCGGCCGCCTCCATGACCATGGCTCGTAGCATAGTCTCCAGCAAGAATGTAATCGGGTTCCTGGCGCTGACTCGCCAACCCTGAGCATTCCACCAACGTGTGTGGAGTGTCGTATCTTCGCCGGAAGCCTCGCAGTGTTGTCACTCGGGCTTGACCTCACGATGAGTGCGGAACATACTTACCGAAGCACGAGTGCCCGGTAAACATCTGTGACGCACAATACATGAGATCAACATGGTGCCTTTGCAGCCACTCGTCCATGATCGGTATCACCACCGCGATTGTGGTTCCCCACCTTGGTTGCTCAAGTTGCACCCTCCATGTCTCCATGAGATCCTGGCGGAGGTGGGACCGCTGAGCGTTGATTTCTCGAGGCGCCTATGGTCACGCTCCAGTGCCAACAAGGAAGCCTTTGTGGCATTGAATCAATGACGCAAGGGCTCTCGCTTCCAGGTACCCTGGAGGGTCCCGGATAGTAAATCTAGCTTAATGCTATCTATTTTGATAAGTTCTTTATGCAATATGTCCTTTGGTGGATCGATGATGAGTATGATATTATAAGAAATTTATCCACCTTGACAATTTCTGTGATTTTACCAATTTTAACTTCGCAGTTTGTTGTTCCTCTTCATTCCTCTGAATTTTCTCTGTTCCTCTAAAATTGTGTTCGTTAAATCGTTTTCACAACATCCAGTAAGAAAAGTGTAAGAGCTTGTTAAGTAGATTCCATTCTTGCCATCTATTTTCAAATGTTTACTATCGGCACTGCTCGTTTGACGATCGGCAGAGCTCAGCAACTATAAATTTAGCGAGCAATTGGTTTGAAGCGAATCAAAATATTTAGAATTTTGTGACTTTTATTTTACGAAACATAGACCACGATTCTACTGAAAACAAGTTCTGGTGTATATTAGAAATAGAACTAAAAGAAACTTAGAAATAGTAAATTTACTGTGGTGTAGCATAAATTATCAGTTATGCAAATGGTCTTGTTTTCTGGACGTCATTGGATCATGTCATTTTATTAAAACCCTTGAGTTTCATTGTCTTTCAGTGGCAGGAGATCTTTGTACAGGCAGGCCTATGTCACTCGCCTAACAATCGCAAAAAATACGTGACGCCAGCAACAACTTAGTTGTAAGTCAGTAAGGGTTGTCTCTTGTTTGTGATATGGCATTGACCATAGAGTTGATATTGAGGCATTAACGTCATAATTATTGGTCAAATTATGCTGGTACTTTCCTGACAACTCTAACGTTCGAATGATTTTCTATGTAAACAAAAGAATGGTTTTCATTAACGTCGGAGTGCAAGTTTTGTATGTAAGTACTATTCTGTGGTACAGGCTTCAGAAAAAGGAAGAGGATTTGCTTGTTACCGACTGTGTGAACAGATTTTGATTTCGTTTTTAAAATTGAAAGCTACTGCTATTTGTTTGGTCCCATTCTAGTAATTTGAAGTCGGTTTTTGTGTCAATGATTGAGGTGTTTTTATTTCTCATCTGTCTGTAACGCCCGAGAACCAGTGACTAGGAACTCATAAAAGCCTCTAGACTTAACCATTCGATAGTTTAAGCAGTCTTGTTTAGAAGGTACTAACATGATAATCTTTTTATCTTTTGATCATCGTATTATCATAGTTCTCGATATATCCGAGATCTTCAGGGTCCGCTTTGTATGTAGCCCGTTCTTTTCTCTTGCAGTTCGCATCCGTTTATTTAAGTAGGAAGTATTTGGATTATGTCTGTTATTGACTACTCGTAGTATCTGAATATCGTGCTTTTGACCTCCTTAGGTTTGTAAAAGTAGTAGTAATTGTACCTCTATCTGGTATTTAACTGGCGATACCCAGATCCCTATGCACCCGGATCCTATTTGTATAAAATGTAACAAACAGTTTTCAGAGGTTTAAAATACGTAGGTGCCGATTGTCATAAAAGAAAGGGACACAATCTGTTTACTTGTACACCTGACAGAGACAGAAGATTCTCTGGAGCTCTTCTGGATTTAAACAGATCATTTTTAAGTAATAACATTTTTATTTTTAACCAATAATAGCTTTTCATTGTGAATAAAGGGACAAGATAGTTATCTCATTATAGCGTATGCCCACTACTTTGTTCGGGGTGCCGGTTTTTTAACATTTTTCATTGCTGCTCCGTTCCAATTGGTTGTAGCGTGATGTTATTTAGCCCATTGCCTTCCTCGAAAAATGTACCATAAATATAACACAAAATATTAGTTTATTTCAAACCAGTACTATTAGCGTGTCCAACCAAAATCTCTTCAACTTTATAATATTAGTTATTTTATGAGACAAATTATCTCAAACAAATTCCAACCTTATGTACTTTTAAAAATAGCTAACTTGTGCGACCCTGTCTCGACACGTGTTCCATAATTATACAGTTACACCTAATATACATATTTAGTCATGTCAAATCGCGTGTTTAACATACATAGATGCAATAATGGCGGTGGATCGTGTTATCTTCAATCTATATTGGCCAGTATTATCAGGTCATTCTGTTAGTCTGTATTTCTAGACCTGAGCATTTACTCGTAACAGAACATCTTAAGCAAGCCAATGAGCGTTTCAGTGTATCATTTTGTCGAACCGGTGAACGCAAGGTAGAACGAAATGTTACATAGTTTGTTGGTTAAGGAGCGCTGAGCATTCGCTCGAACGGTACATTACATAGAAAAGCTTGAGGAAATGTTTAGAACCTATCGACTTTTATATTAATAGCTGATATCACCAAATTATCAACAATATTGTGGTTTTTGTTGTCGAAATGTTTCATATTCAATGAGACACTCAAAAAGAAATGCAAGTTTATCAATAAGCTTGCCAAGGAAACTGGAACTTTTTTTTTTAAATATTTTTGGACATTCTCACACAATGTCATCTAGCCCAAATTAAGCTAATACAAGCTTGTGTTATGGGATCTAGACAACTGACAAACATACTTATATATTTCTTGAATACATACTAACGATACGAGTACATAGAAAACACCCATACTCCGAAACAAATATTTGTGGATCACACAAATAATTTGATTCGACCCGGAATCGAACTTGGGACCTCAGGAACGGCAGTCGCATACTCATACCACAGCGCCACCGAGGCAGTCTAATCATCGAACAATCAGCGAACTAATTTTATTGTATGCAAAAATGAAGTTTTGTTTTTGACGTCGTAGGGGACGGGACTTAATCTTAATAATTTTAAGGCGCCCTGCCGACTCAGATCGTACAGACGGCCGATTAGGTTAAAGTTGGGTACGGACATTAGTCTATAAGGTAGAAAATCGAACAAAAATACTGTTTGAACGATCTGTGCCTGCATTCGATCTGTCCGTGTATTGCTTTAAGGTAGGATACAAAACGTTTGCGGAGCAATCTGTATTGTACCTTTAAAATTATCCGGATTAAGGGCCCAGATCGTGAAAATCACCGAAAAGAGTGTTACGATTTTTCATATTTAACCTATTTACATATGATTAATAACAACGATAATTTGTATATATTAAAATGAAAGACCAAAAATTATGTTAGTGCTAATTTTAACTCTTAAAACCCTGTAGTTGTTATATAATAAACGTCAACAAACGCACAAAATTGAGAAAAAATTCGAAAACCTGCCTTCGTATTTTTCAGATTTAACCCAATAAATCAACACAAATTGATAAAAAGAAACACTTTTTGAACACTGAAAAAGCCAATAAATATAACCATGTACTTTTTTTTGTACCTTTACAAACAAAGACTTCCCCTTTTAAAGCCCTAAAATCTAGATATGTTTTACGTAAATTCTCCATAGAAAAATGTATGCAAATTCAAACGCGTCCCGATAGAACGATCGTCGCAACTAATCGCCAGTGCGCCATAGAATTTCAAAGTGACTCCACGCGTGTCGGATGCTACAGCAAAATTACGTGTTGTGAATTTGTGTTTTTTGTGAAAAACTGTAAGTACAATATTTTTATAACTAATTTACTTTCAGTAAATAGAAAGTACCGATATAATGAAAGTCTGAAAGAAAACCATGATGGAACTAGATATAAATCGTAAGAAATACAAAATTATTTACTTTGTTGCGTAGGTCATTTTATGAACCTTGTAAAGTAGGTATCAATTCAGGCTTGAAACAATCAAAGCCCTGCCCACCTTATTTTCTCGAGATATGAACTGGCGGGGTATATAGTTCTCTGCACGACATACATAGATTTTTCAACATGATAAAGGCAATAGGTATCTTAAACGTAATTGGTAATCGAGGGTCTCTTTTCGCAGGATAATTTGCTGAGTGCCATGCCAGCGAAAAGAAAATTTAGTACGCATTATAAAAACGTGAAAGCCAAAAGATCTCGGAATAAAATGTAAGTTCCTCCCTACTTATTTATTTACCTGCCTACTTGACTACGTCTTGTCCTAAATACCTAGAAAAAATTTACTAGATTTGTGTTAGTGTCAAGTAAAAATCCTAGTTTTATTACTTTTATTTGTGTGTATGCTTATCATGTCTTAGTAGTAATAATAATATAATATATTTGCATTTTGAACAGGGTAGGTACATTACAAAGCAAATAGGTACAATGATTTAGATCGCCTGATTCAGACATATACCTACAACAGCATGTAAATATTGATTTGACATGTAATTAGATAGGTACACAATTAGGTATGTCAGTCTAAGAAGAAAAATTACAATGTCCAGTAGGTAATAATTACGTAATTTCAATATCTATATAAGTAATAAAGTCAATTTCTATAGGAACAATTTTCATAATAATAAATTTTATTACATAATATAGTATTAGTTTTCATATATTTATGTATTTCAAAGCAATGAGTTTGCTTACACTATTATTAGTTACAGTATTATTAGTTTTCATGTTCATCATGTCTAAATATGTGGAAGGGGAAGTAGGTATGTTTCCTATCAGAAATTGCACGGGCGCGCGCGCGCCGTGCCTGGCGCCTACGCCAGGCACGGCGCCTAGTTGTACAAAAACCCTAGTTGTACAAAAATTACAAAATAAATAAAAATTGGATATTGATGAATAATATTTCCAGTACTGAAA
This sequence comes from Nudaria mundana, assembly GCA_963556515.1. Classification (NCBI taxonomy): domain Eukaryota; kingdom Metazoa; phylum Arthropoda; class Insecta; order Lepidoptera; family Erebidae; genus Nudaria; species Nudaria mundana. Next base: position 13,097,804 of record OY748312.1, read on the forward strand.
ATGAAGAAAACCTTCAGGCCGAGACTCCGAGCAACACTGCTACGCGCTGTATAGAGGTAAGTTGTTATACGTAATTCTTGTAGACTTGTTACATAAATAAACAAACTAGCTAGTGATGGGCGAAGACAAAATCTCAGTACCTACAGTTTTTTTTTGCAATATTTATTATTTTCATTGTGAGACAAACACATACTTCTCAATTACTTTCTCAAAAGAAAATTCACGTTCAAATCTCGTATTTTACCAAAATCAAGAATTTTTTTTGTAAAATATTATCTTTTACGCGACTGGTGTACGTATGTATGTATGTATACTAAGTAATATATCTTTGTGGCACGATAAGTTCAAAATTATTGAACCGATTTTAATGTTTTTAGTATCATTAGAATTGTCTTCTAAGCCCGAGTGACATAGAATAAGTGACGCCATAAAAAACCAATACGTATAGCGTAAAGGAAATTTATAATTTCTGTTCATCACGAACATAATATTGTATGAATTCTTTTGCACTTTTATATTTGTCTTCGTCAGTTATGAATATAAATAAATAAACAATAAAAATGTTAAAACCCGACAGATTAAAAAATGAAAATGTGTAATAAAAATAAATAACAACACCATTGTAATATAGCGTATTTAGCAAGTCAGGAATAAATATCTTTGAGCCTGTGAGGATTTCAATGGGTCTCAACTGTTGAATTCGATTTATTACAATAGTGTTCTTATTTATTTTTATGTAACATAATTCAAGACCGTAGACTTGTTTTCTTTTTACCTTTTGAGATTTTATGCATATAGTCGGATTTATTAAATTTATGACGTGATAACGTCTTATAAATCGATGAACACCGGCAACACGCACAAAAAAGTGTCACATTATGTCACGCTAGGGTCAAGCGAGAGCGCAGTACAAGCGATGGAGAATAATATTATGACGTTATCCGATAAAATTATCGTCCTTAACCGACTTTACAAGCAACCAGTTTTTTATTATGTTTATTTATTCACTTTCATAATTGACGAAGACTGATAAAAACGTTTAAGATTTTGATCTAGTGTTCTGTGTTTCAAAGATGTATTCTAAGGGAGTTCTTAGCTATGTTTGAAGAAATTTGGCCCATACCTTTTGAATTATTTTTTATAATAAAAATCAAGCCATTATCTTTCTTTACAGGAACTAGTTATTGACAACCGTCAAGAGGGAAAGGTGGATGAAGTGGAAGTTGGGCGTAGAGTAGTGGATATTTCTTTTTTTTTTAAAGCTCTTCAGGCCATAGGGGACCACGGTCCAATGGATTGTAAGTTAAGTTACCTCAGTATAATAGGTGAAGTAAAAGTTGGTCTGGACTCAAAACTCATCATAAAATGTAGTATGTGTAATATGAAATTTACTGTGTGTTTGGTTGAAAAGAAAGAAGATAGCATGGAAGTGAATCATCAAATTGTGTCTGGTATCATATCATCTGGTGGGAGCTACTCTCAGTTAAAAACATTAAGTGCCGCAGTAGCCCTACCAATCATGTCACCTTCATTGTACAATGAAATTAATAATACGGTTTGCGATTGGTGGGAAAAGACAGCAGCACATTCCATGGCAGAAGCTGTCAAGGAAGAAGCGGAGTACGCAGTGTCTATAGGTAGTGTTGATAAAAATGGTACACCATTAATATCTGTTGCTGTTGACGGTTGTTGGAGCAAGAGATCTTATGGTAAGAATTTTTCCGCCTTATCCGGCGCAGCTGCGATAATTGGCATTAAAACTAATAAAGTATTGTTTTTTGGAGTTAAAAATAAATACTGCGTAGTCTGTGCACGAGCCGCAAAGAACAACAGTCACCCCCCGGAACACCATTGTTTCAAGAATTATTCAGGATCATCTACCGGGATGGAATCGACCATAATAGTTGAGGGGTTTAAACGTTCCTTTGTTGATCACGGTGTAATTTATAATAAATTTGTAGCAGACGGCGATTCCAGTACTTATAAAAAAATATTAGATTCGCGTCCGTACGATAATCTAATAGTAGAGAAAATTGAATGCAAAAATCATCTTTTACGAAACTACTGCAATAGCTTGGAGAAATTGTCGAAAGACACTAAGTATCCTTGCGAGTTGCGGAAATTCCTAAAAGAAAGGTATTTGCGTTTAAGAACGGGTGTAAAATGCGCGATTAAATATTGGGGGGATCAAAATCAGTCACTCGAAGAAAAAATAAAAAATCTTAGTGAAGATATTCTAAATGGTCCACAACACGTATTTGGTAATCACCAACATTGCAAGGAGTATTTTTGTAGACCTGACACTCGTCGAATAGAACCTGTTGGGTTACTTCCAGCAATTGTTGGATGCGGATTAATGGACGCGGTAGAAATTTTAAGTAAAAGACTGTCATATCATTCTAGAAGTTTAATTCATAATTGCACACGTAATATAGTTGAAAGTTTTAACGGAGTAATTGCCAAATTAGTTGGGGGTAAGCGTGTAAATTATTCTTCCCGTGGTTCTTATCCGGGCCGATGCGCAGCTGCTGTTGTGTCTTTTAATACGGGATCGATTCATAGTAAAACTCATGAAGTCATATTTAAATCTAGTCCTAATCCTTTGATCGCGAAAGTGGAAAATAGTAATCGTAGAAACCGTTTAATTGCTAAACCTAAATTAAGATTGAAAAAAAGCCACAGCGCTGTATCGAAAGACGCTCACTATGGACCAAACTGCGAAAAACCTGATCTGAGTCCAGAATTGTATGAGAAAGCCAAGTCATCTTTTTTAGTTGATTTAAAGTTGTCTTGTGCTGAAAGAGAGGAGCTTGAAAGGTCGACCCATTTGCAAAGAAGTAGTGCTGAGTGGATGAGTACAAGGAGAAAATTACTAACCTCATCATCGTTCGGGGAAGTTTGTAAAAAACGAGAGAGCACAAGTTGTGTTGCTCTTGTTTGTAAAATCGTTTATGGTAGTAATATCTCCAGTTTGCCTGCTTTACGGTACGGTATCGAAAACGAAGAAACTGCAATTAGACAGTTAGAAATTCAAGAGAATATTAGTATACAAGGTTGCGGTTTGTTCGTCGACGATCAATATGAATTTCTTGGTACTACACCAGATGGCATTTATGCAAACGGTTTAATTGAAATTAAGTGCCCACATTCTTTAGCTGGCATGACTCTTGATGAAGCAATGGCCAAACATACCTTTTGGGTTAAGGACAAGGCTTCCAAGGGTTATGTCATAAATAAAAATCATTACTGGTATTTCCAAATTCAGGGACAGCTACATATAACTAAAAGAAACGTTTGCATGCTTGGCATCTGGTTTGGTGCTACTGTACCTATGAAAGTTTATATTATAGAAAAGGACGACAAATTTTGGAAGGAGAAAATGGAGATGAAATTAGTTAGATTTTATTACGATTGCCTCCTTCCAGAATTAGTTGATCCTCGGCAGTCACGAAGCATGCCTATTCGTGACCCGCCCAATGTCATAGAGGCTATGAAAGAGAGGAAAGAAAGAGCTTTACGTGTTTTGAAAGAGAAGAACGTCTAATGATTTTGAAAGAGACTGAGGTAACTTAACTACCCAGCCGGTCGATTCACGTAAACACGCCAGTTCAAAAGGCGTTTTAACTTAGAAACTTAGAAATCGCCTTTTGGTTTTCTGTTTTTAACGCACTTACTTATCTAGTCTTGGATTGTCATAAATCTTCCAATAGCTCAATTTCTATACAATTCCTATACGATTTTGAAGAGTTACCTGGTGTAAACCCAAGGTCCGATCCTAATGAAATTAAAATGTGGATGTGGGGATCACCAGCTTTCAAATAAAAAAAAAAATCATCAAAATCGGTTCAAAAAATACAGCGAATTGAGAATCTTCTTCTTTTTTTAAGTCGGTTAAAAAGTGTGCGAAGTGACATTTTTAAGTCACTACGCTACGGTTTTTATTACGTGAATCGGGCAGCTGGTAACATTTTCATTCTGATAGGTTTTGCAATAGCAATTGATTTTATCATCAAATTAGTAGAAATCAGAATTTGATCAGTAATCATTAAAATGAAAAAAACATTAGAAACTCTTAAACTCATATTTTGTTATTGTTTACTTTCGTTTAATTAAGTATATGAATAATTTATAAATTTCATGTTTGTTTATAACTAATTTTTGTACAACCCTAGCACGCTTTTTAGGTGGCGACTCATATTTTGTTTACTTTTAATTATATGAACCATTTTTATACTTGTGTTTCATTTATTGACAATTTTTTGTACAACCCTAGAAGATTTTTTAGATTGCGAGGTGATCGTAAGCAAAAAGTATTTGAGTTTACGCAATAGGCACATTTCCTTGCGTAGATATAAACACTAGCGAGGAAAGGCGTGATGTTATTTCGACCGTACTTCCTACTGAATTTGCAATTATTTTATTGAATGAAAATTTTACGAAATAAGAATAAACTTTGGTAGTAAAATTACAAATAAATACATAGGTACTTGTAGTTGGAATTTTAGGTAAGTAGAATACAAAAAGGTCAGTCCGGACCTGCTCTTGATTGTTTATTATAAATAGAAAATCATAAAAATTGTGTCTCAAACTACTCTTATTTATTTATCTAGTAATTAGGATCATTTTATAACGAAAACTACTCTTGGAATATTTTACAAATAGGCAGTCGTTTATTTCCAATAATTCAACATTTTTGTTATGCTGTAAATATTCAACTTCAAAAACAATAACTCAACGTGGATTCATTCACCCGCCCGTCGGATGATTCGGGCAACAATAGCGCTGCTGTCGCTCAAAATCGACTTTATCCGTGCGCGGTCTGGGCCCTTAAGTCCCGTTTACCTATGTTCCATAAAAATATCTACTTGTTTCATAAATGCGGCGATAGGCTGTTTTAATTATATTTGACTATAACATTCTAGTTTTTATATGCTAAATTAAATTGTAGCTTTGTAATAGAACTCATTGTGCCAATAATGTATTGGTATATAGTGGAACCAAAAACGCTAGAATCTCGACTGATTTTGATGTAGGAAGACGTTGGTGACAGTGAAAGACTTGTAATTGTAGATTTGTTAAAAAGTATGTGGAACGTAATGGTACAGTCAGCGTCTAATAGTTAGTAACAGTCAAGGTACTCTTATCTATAGGCGCAACCAAATAGTCAATAATATCGGTACAAACAAAGTTTCCTTATTGTTGACAACGATATAGTCGCTTCAAAGGGCGAGACGTTTAAAGTGTCACATAGATAGGTTCAGTCAAAGTGTTTAAAAATATCGTAACATGCTAAATGAGACATCAAATGCGCACGCATACTTGTCTCTTTCATTTCGAACATGACGTCATAGACTGGTTTTTGTTTATACTCGTAACAGTTGTAAATAGTGGTATAAAAGTAACTATGTTACGTCTGTCGTTCAGTTCAGAGGCACTAATTTAGACATTATACAAATATCTAGAGCGTCAACATTAAAACGCAAAACTCTTTTTATTGTAGTTCGACCTTTGTACGAATGGTGTCATAAAAAAATAAGTTGAATTTGCATAGATTTATTGAGTTAAAAGTAGATTTACATTCTTTGAAGTCGGTTAATGCAGTTTTACTGCGACATAAGTAATTAAAATCGTGTGTAGCCTCCATCTGCTAGAATTACATCGGTGCCATTCATTCTTCCTCCAACCTCCACTAGCTCTTCTGGTCCGCTTTGAGTCATCCATCCCCAAAATCCTAAGGTGATTCGACCACTGCGGTTATTAGGGAGGACATTTCTTTCATCATATCTTGTGTTCAATATCCGGTATAGAGATAAGCGTCTCTGGGCAGAAGAACAAAAAACTTTTTCATCTACAAAGATCACATTATCAAAATTAAAATTTAAAAAAAATCGAGCTAACTGTAAACGCTGCGCTTTATGCCTCGGTGTTAATATAGGTTTTTTAGCAGGCATACGATGGCGTAACCCATGTTCCCGCGGACGTCGTCTTATTGTGCTCTGTGATATGTCAAATTTCACCGACATGCTCCTGGAGTTTATAAATCGATTGCTAACAGTTCGCTGCACTATGTTTCTATCTTCATCTGTATTTGTTTGACGTGGACGACCAAACGAAACATGGTTCCGCGAAGCCATCACTTTGCCATCTCTCTATCCAACGGTATACTGTGTTTCTCTAAATAAAAAAACAGAATATATGTCAGTTATGTATGAATAAAAATTAGTAAGATTCAGCAAGATGGGTAACTGATCTAATTCTAATGTGAAACTTACGGATATTCCCAGTTCATTTGAAATATCTGTTATGGAGACACCTTCCTCTCTCAAATATATTATTCGATGTTTTTTAGTCTCGCTAATACGATATGTAGCCATATTTATGTAATTATTGGTTCAATAATAGTATTACTATTTCTAGTTCTAGTTTCTATATTTAAAGTTAAACGTGGACAGCGCGAACTTGACGATGTAAACATTGCCCTCTCTAGGATAGTCCACTGGTTTTGTGCTAATAATTTATTATTAAATGAAAATAAAACTAAATGTGTAAGATTCACCTTACCTAATGTAAGACTTGTTAAAACCAGTGTTAAGGTTAGGGATGATATAATAGAATTGGTCGATGACACTGTCTTTCTGGGCATAACGTTAGACTCCAAATTGCAATGGGGGCCTCATATCGGGAAAATTTCGGCCAGGCTTAGTTCAGCAGCCTATGCTGTCAAAAAGATCCGACAACTTACAGACATTAAAACGGCGCGTCTTGTCTACTTCAGCTACTTCCACAGTATCATGACATATGGCATACTACTGTGGGGTAACGCTGCCGATATTGAATGCATCTTTGTGTTGCAGAAGAGGGCTGTCCGGACTATCTATGGAATGGGGTCTCGGGAGTCATTAAGAGATAAATTTAAGCATATTAACATCCTTACAGTGTATTCACAGTATATTTATGAAATTTTATTGTATACCCACAAGAACAAAAGTAAATTTGTGAAAAATAGTGATAATCATAATCTAAACTTAAGAAATAAGGATAAACTGGCTGTTCCTAAATTTAGGCTTCATAAAGTGAGTAATTCTTTTGCGGGGAACTTTATTCGAATGTACAATACATTGACAACCGAAATAGCAAATTTATCTGTTAATAAATTTAAAAAACTAATAAAACGTAAATTGTGCCATAAAGCTTAATATAGTATTAATGATTTCTTAGATGACAAGGCTGCCTGGTTGTAACACGAATTGCTCCTTTCTAAATAACTCTGTATTAGATTTAAGATGAAATATTTTGGAAAAAAGCCGAACTGAGTTTCTTGAGGGCTCTTCTCAGTCTCGTTGCATTTTGGAACCCTCGGTAGAGTCACACCAACTTTTGACGAATCTCAATAATTTTCTAAAAATTTCAAAGATAATAAACGTTATTTTATTTTTATTTTATTTTATTTTATTTAGTTGGTTTTATTGCACTTGACGTTAATATGACTTATAATATAATACTAGACTATATTGTCTAAAGAGGTTTTTATCTAGGGAAACCGTTTAAGTTTTAGTTGGTTGGTTTATGGTTTATTTCCATTACAAAATATGCTTTATTTACAATTGTTATAAACAAAAACCAGTCTACGACGTCATGTTCGAAATGAAAGAGACAAGTATGCGTGCGCATTTGATGTCTCATTTAGCATGTTACGATATTTTTAAACACTTTGACTGAACCTATCTATGTGACACTTTAATCGTCTCGCCCTTTGGAGCGACTACATTGTTGTCAACAATAAGGAAATTTTGTTTGTACCGATATCATTGACTATTTGGTTGCGCCTATAGATTAGAGTACCTTGACTGTAACTAACTATTAGACGCTGACTGTACATAAATAGACGAAACAGAGCGAATGCTCAATAAGAACGTCCAAATTTACAAGTAACGTGTCTCGTCCTAAGCATAAAACTGCACTGACACGGGAAATTTTTACAGCAGTATTGCTTGGCAACACGAATAGATAAATCTGGAGTGAAGCAATATTGTTGTCGCTACAAGTTGCTTCAGATTGATCAATTCATGTTGCCTGGTAGTTATTTTTTACTAAGTCCCTGTGTAAGCGCAGTTTAAAGATTGTCAATTGGCTGTACACGATTGTACATGAGAAGCGGCCAGTGCACACATGCCCGGCGCTGCTTGTAGTGGTGCGACTGATTACGAAGCTGTAGCTCTGTACCGTATATTTACTCATGTGGTAATGTGATACAAATGAGATTTGCATGCTAGTAAAATAAATTAGTTGTAGAAATATGTACTATCTTGATATTAGTGTTACTCACGGCTCACGGTTTGTTATGAATGTATGAAGTTTTGAAAAATTTTGTGAAAATATTTTTGTCGTAAGTACCTCATTATTATTAAATATAACTTAAATGATTCTAATGTACGTTTTCGCTGTTTAATATTGTAGTGACTAAGGGCCGGCGCACGGCACGGCATGGCATGGCAAAGAATTTTATTACTAATCAAGTTATATTGAATCTTATTTCAATGAGTTTAGAGTTCATGTTACTTTATTTCGATACCACAATGCCGTGACATGCCGCGGGATGCTGCGGCACGCCATTGCATCTCGCGAGACGTATGGGTCACTTTGTGTCGAGGAATTATGATTGCTAAGCTAGTTGAAATAAGGTTGTAACTTGTGCGGCGGTCATTTCGGTTAATGGGGCGCAGTCCGGTCGGTGCGCGGGGGCAAGGGAGGGAGAAGACGCACTGTCGCGCGCGCTTTTTTTGTCTCTCACACTGATTGAGCGTGGCAAGAGATGCATGCAGGCATGCCGAAGCACAACCTACCATGCCACGGCATGAAAGGGAACGCCGTGGGATGCGGAAGCACAATCTGCCGTGCCATGCCGGCAGTGAGCGCCGGCCCTTATTGGCCACCGGTATTCTTTACTATCGAATCGTTTTCGAATAACTTCGGAGTGTGAAGTATGAATACTTCACACTCCGAAGTTATTCATCTACTTTTCTTTAATTATGATCACATTAGTGTTTTATAATGCTGTCGTTCTGTTTCGCCTCTTTACTCGTGTAATTGATAGTTTATGGATGATTATTCGGTTAAGTATAAAAATATATAAAGACAATGTAGCACTGATTAAAGTTATAGATTATGTTATGATTTCGTGTGAGCGTGGATTATCCGTTTATTTTCACAATTTTTAACCGACTGCCAAAAAAGGAGGTGGATCTCAATTCGACTGTATGTTTTTTTTTAGTTTTTTACCTCCTTTGGACTGAGATTTTGATTTTTTTAAATTGAAAGCTAATGCTTCCCGAGTGCTCTATAATTTGGTCCCATTCCAACAATTATTTGGTCCCATTTCGGTATTTTGAAGTCGGTTTTTGTGTCAATGTTTGATATCTCAGCCAATCTACAAACAAACACATATCACATCTATATCCCCGAAGGGGTAGGCAGAGCCGCATTACACCCACAATTTGCCAGTATTTTTAGTCCCATGTAATATTGCCGTCACCGGGCACACATATAAAAGGTTATGTCCAAAATGGCCGAATGAATTTAATAAAAAATAGCAGCTATAAAGTAATTTTGAAAAAAAAAAAAGAAACCCGTTGCCTTGCGATGAAATGGTGATGAAAGGCAACAAAATCTTACGTGCCAGCCGCTATGGCACAGCCAATTAAAGTCCTGGACATCTCGGACTATTAAAGTCCTGGGCGTCTGGGACTATCTCTGGGCGTCTCGGACTATCGGCCAATCTAGTATCAATATATTATTTTTTAAACAGCTAAGCTTTCTTTTTGAAAACTTGGAAAATTTGGTCCAATTTCGGTATTTTGAAGTCGGTTTTTGTGTCATTGCTTGACGTGTTTTTATCTCAGCCAATCTCATATCAATATAATTTTTTGTTAGACATTCTAACACAATCTATGACACATTAATAACACGATCGCGATGTAATTAAATTATATTGATGACAATCGTTATTCCTGTATTATACTCAATTAGTGAAAAAATGAAATGAAATGAAATAAATAAATCATTTCATTTCATTTCATAGTAATTGAATTTTCGTCAACAAGTTGTGAAATTAAAAAATATTAACACAGATCATTTTTAACCGACTTTCAAAAAAGGAGGAGAATCTCAATTCGACTGTTTTTTTTATTTATGTTTGTTACCTCATTTCTTTGGACTGAGTAAACCGATTTTGATGTTTGGACCCAGTTTAATTTGGTCTCATTCCGACAATTATTTGGTCCCATTTCGGTAATTTAAAGTCGGTTTTTGTGTCAATTTTTGACGTGTGTTAAATTGTAGTAATAAAGACTGCGAATATGGCAAAATCTTACCATACTTGGTATAAAACAAAGTCGGTTTCGCTGTCTGTCCGTCCATTTGTATGCTCTTTAAAACTTCGCAACGGATTTTGATGCGGTTTTCACTAATGGATAGAGTAGTTCTCGAGAAGGTTTTACCGGGTGTCCGCTCGTTTAACTTATTTGAATCGAAGTGAATTTGCCCTGAATTAATACAGTCATTGTTAATAGTGTTTGTAACTAAATATAAGTTAAATCAAATTGTTTCTGTGATGAATTGTATGTAAATGCGGGTAGTGTACTTATAATTGTATTTAAGATAGTAAAAACGTGTTAAACATGAAACTATTTATTTATTATTAAGTAAATGTTAAGTAGATAAGAGCGCTATTGCTGTCAAGCATTTTTCCTTCCACCAGTGTGCAGATCTCGCCCGCAATGCGTGTCGATGTCAATGTCAAACTTACAATTTTGTTTGATAACTGACGGGCCGCCCGCACGCCGCCCGGTTGCTATGGTAACGGGGCTAGCCGCAAACTGATTTGACGTTGACATCAAAACGCATTGCGGGTGAGATCTGCACGCTGGTGAAAAAACGTATGACAGAAAAAGTGCCATAAGTGTAAATGAGACGTATTAATGTGCCTATACATGTCATTAATGTAAATAAAATTATTATAATGTGTTAAAGAAACTTGTTTTTTATTTATTTTTATCTATGTTTTGCTTGCTCTCGTAAACATCTATACACCTAGACATCATCTCCGCTCGAGACCATTGTTTTTCTGTTACCTCTGTCACTCGCCTAACAACCGCGAAAAAATCGTGACGTCAGCGACAACTTGAAGTTGTAAATCAGTAAGGGTTGTCTCTTGTTTGTGACACGGCATTGACCATAGAGTTGATATTGAGGCATTAACGTCATAATTATTGGTAAAATTATGCTGGTATATATTTTACTTTACTGACAACCTTAACGTTCGAATGATGTTCTCTGTAAACAAAAGAATGTGCTTTAATTAATAATAATAAAATAATAAATAACAAATATGTTAGGACAATTCACACAACGCCATCTAGTCTCAAACTAAGCAGAGCTTGTGATATGAGTACTAGATAAACTGATCAAGAATCAAAGAATCAATTTCATTTATTCAGTTTAGGCACATAAAGAGCACATATGAATGTCAAAATTTTACAATTTTATGTCAAGCAATATTATAAAAATACTAAATTAATTACATAAATAACCATTAGAAAATGATTCTTTCGCTGGTTCGGTAAGTTGGTTCTCCTGAGAAGATACCAGCAAGAAACTCAGGTAGATTATCCATTTTCTTTTTAATAATGTTTTGTTTACATTGTGTTACAATTTGTATTGTACGAGTGGCCAACAACAGCAGATTAGGGTGACCATGCATTTTTATCATTAAGATATTCGTCTACATTATAATAGCCTTTCTTCATCAAACGTTTTTTCACTACTATTTTAAACTTATTAAGAGGCATGTCAACCAGATCCTGCGGAATTTTATTAAATATTTTATACATTTGGACATGATGGAACATGTTGGTACTTAAATCTAGCTAACTGACCTGAATGATCTGAATTAATAAAATGTATTATTGATTTCTCATCTACATCGCTGTTAGAAAAAATATTGTCTAAGCAGGTAGCTGATGTGGCTGTGGTGCGAGTTGGTTCACAAAAAAGATTTTGTAAGTTAAAAGATTTAAAAAGGTTGAGGAACCTTATCGCGTTCTGGGAGTTTTCTAAAATATTAATATTAAAATCGCCACATACCACTACAGTCTTCTTACATTTACATACTTTTTTTAAGGCTTCTTCCATAATGGACTCAAACAAGTAGTAATCTCCAGAAGGAGGTCTATAGACGCTAATAATAATATATTGTTCTAGCTCTGCACATGATAGTTCAATATTTCGCTCACTTGTGAGTGCTACTACGTCTTTTCTGTCTTTCGATTTTAATTTGTCATTAATTAAAATGAGAGACCCACCTCTTAAAGCGGAATCTCTAGTAAACGCACTGATGATTTTATAATTATCAATATTAACTAAGAGTTCATGTTTTTTTAACCAGTGTTCAGTTAAACAAAGTACATGGATATGTTTTTTTATTTAAAAATAATTCTAGTTCTAACTCTTTGCCAGAAAAGCCTTCAATATTTTGATGAATAATATTCATGAACATAGACTTTTCCTTTGTCCTTAAATTTAATTTGCTAGGGATTTCCTCTATTGTCCTACAACTAAGTTTAAATTATTGTCACCCTTATTTGGAACAGATTCCAAGGTCACAAGACAAACATTGTCATTTTTCTGCTCAATAGAAGCAGATTGTTTAGCCAAGTTTTTGGCTGAATATTTAATAAAATATGATAGCGAAGATGCTATCTGTCTCCTAAAATATCTATTCAAATAGAATTTATCGTCCGTCAATAACAATTTATTTTCTAAATACATGTTTATGTCAATCAGATGGAATTTATTTGGATTATGGAATTATTAGTACGATTACCTGTGTAAAAATCACTCAAATCACATTAAATCCGAGTTGACAAAGTTTATAAATTTCTATAAATCACTTTTAAAATTATCAAACAGTCATTGACTTTTAGCCGGTAAACCAAAATCAGCAGGACGCAATTTTCACTAATTACTTATTTATTTTACACTGGTTTTTAACTAGATACACTTTGATAATAGTAAGATTGTGTTATGTGATGAATTTTAGCCCCAATTATCGAAAATACCAATAATAAATTAAAATAAATACAAGACGAAATGCGAACAGATGTTAGCCGTAGTGTTGCCACAAGCCAAAAAAGATATAATGATATAAATACTTATATACATTTTTGTTTGTAAATGCATACATATTATACATAGGAAACATCCAGACTTCGGTACAAACGTCTTCACACAAAGTTTGTCCCGACCGGGAATCGAGCCCGAGACTCCGGCGTCGAAAGCGGATGCACTACCGACCACGCCACCGAAGCACTGAAATTAACGTCGGAGTGCAAATTCTGTATGTAAGTACCTACTATTATCTATTCTGTGCCTCTGTTGCCACCAACTACCACCAAAACAGCTTCCTATACCGAGTGTGCGCCAATTACAATAAGGTTGTCCTTGGTTATCCGGAACTAGATATTACGCATTCGATATCTAAGACTTCTTTTAGGCGTAAATTAAGTAAAATTACACTGAACACTAGCAGGTAAATATCATTAGACTATTGCTATGTCCGCAGGGTTTTAAATAATATCAATATTATAGTCAATAGGCCTCGGAGAGCACGTTAAGCCGTCGGTCCCGGTTGTCATACTAACATCTATGGCAGTCGTTAGGGGTAGTTGGAGCCCTAAATCAAAAATCCGACCGGTCTAACTACAGAACTTCGATGTCGCCCATGGGTTGTGAAGGTCAGATGGCAGTCGCTTCACGAAAAATATCGAAGTTCAGCTGAATCGCAGTTAGACTGGAAAGCCGACCCCAACTGAGTTGGGAAAAAGGCTCGGTGAATGGTGAGTCAATAGGCCTTATGTTTCATGTTATATTGTCGTAGATAAGCTCTTTTGTCATAATATTACTTTGTCGCCACCTGTGGGGACTTATTAATGGCTCAATGTTACTTATATTTATGTTACGTTATGTATTTAGCTGATAGTCCTCTTAAAATTCAATAAACTAGGTGCCAAAGATGCAAAAAGATCGGTCCAGTCGTTTAGGAGGAGTTCGATCACGAACGAAATACACGAGTCGTCTAAGAAAGAGCTTCGTAAACTCCGCTCAATACTTAAATGTTTTTTGCGAGTAAAAACGAAATTTATTGTTTTTACATAGGTTTTAATTACTGTAGGATTTAACTGCTTCTGTGGCGTACACTGGTAAAATTTTTTACATAATTCTTGGGCAACTTTCGTTGCCCTAACCTTTCTGTATTTTTACATAACTATTTACATGACTATTACATAAATTTACATAACTATTACATAAATTTTATGTAAAACTTCATGAAAATTGGCGATTTTAAGGAAAAAATGTAAAATTCACGAAAATTACGTAAAATTTCATATTTTTCCGTAAGTTTCCCAGATTTTAAGGGAATTTTACTGGTTTATGTAAATTAAATTAGGTTCCGGGTTCAATCCCCGGGTGAATCTGCAAATATTTGTTCCTAAGTTTGATGTTTTTAGCCAACCTCAAAAAAGGAGGAGGTTTTTCAATTCCACTATGCTTTTATGTTTGTTATATTATTATCATAACCAGTCTAACTTTCGACCTAAGTGATTTTGATTTTTTTAAATTGAAATCCAGTGATTCCCGTGTGGTCCCATTTAAATTTGGTCCCATGATCCCAAAAGTAAGTATTTATGCATTTACAATTATTTATATCAGTTATCTAATAGTGATGTTAAGACCTCTGCTATTTTGATACCAGATGGCGTAGTAGCGTATCATTTGGCTGGACCGATTTCAACGGGACTTTCACTGACAGATAGCTGATGTTAAGTATAAGGACTATAGAAACTATTCTACGAGGGCGAAGCCGTAGGTATCAGCTAGTATGTATTAAACCTAGTTTTTAGGGTTCCGCATAACAGGACCGTATTACTAAGACTGCGCTGTCCGTCTGTCACCAGGCTGTATCTCATGAACCGTGATAGTTAGAAAGTTGAACATTTTTACAGATAATGTATTTCTGTTGCCGCTATAAGAATAACTCCTAAAAACCGGAATAATATAAACTAGTAATCCCGACGAACTTTGTATCGCATCAAAAAAAAAAAAGAATATTTTAATATTTCATGCAAATGTATTTAAATTGGAAAAACGCGACGGACGGACAGACAGTCAGACAAGTTGTCGTATTAAATATATAGATATTTAGGAGGGCTCCAATACTATAGACATGAATTTTTGCCGTTTTTAGCCCCATTATACTTCCAAACACTTTTCCAAAAACTTTAAGGAGTCCTCCAACTCCTTAAAGTTTTTATAGTACCTTATAATATTAAGAAATAAATTATAAACAGATCGGTCGGTATTGGTCATGGTAGCTCAGTGCTCAGAGCATTCCCCCTGTTAGGAAAAGGGTTCGAGTCCTGCCGATGACATCGGTTTTTGTGATCTATTTATAATTTCTTTCTTAATATTTTAAGAATAGTTTATGCTAACTCATTGCTTTGAAATACAATAAAGTACAAAGTTATGGTAAATAGAAAAACGAGGCATTATCAAGACTGTCTCAGAGAGAACAGCGCTGTTCTCTCTGAGACAGTCTTGATAATGCCTCGTTTAGAGGCGAAACAATTGTCGACGTTTGTTTGTCTTTTTTAATTTTGCGAAAAATTAATGTTATTATTATTTTGAAAGTTTTTAACATCTTACTTACCATTACTTTGTCATGGATTTTCGCCAAGTAACGCCTGCTTCAATCCAACAATAAAGTACAAGGTACTTTAGACGGTTTCCGTTGACTCAACAGTTTGCAGGTATATCTAACTGTGTCTAAACGTATTTGGAACATTACGCACTGCCTACCGAAATGGTCAGTTCCTTAACGCCCTGGTAGATGGCGCTCTGGCAAACGCCCGTAAAGTTCGGGATAGTGATACAATCTGATCGCATAAAGAGGTCTTAAGGGCCCCATATACGGTACGATTCACGTTACGATCCGTCGTTTCAGACCGATCGAAACGACGGATCTGCAATGTATGCTTTTTTTTTGTAGTAAGTATACTTAATTCGTCTATTGGCTCGTTCCAAATTCAAATGTCATTATTCACTAGTGAGTAAATGACCGTTTTATTCACTGTTATCGATGAATAAATTTCACTTTTTTGAGGGGCAATGTTATAAAATGATTTTTATTACTAAGTTACTCAACAATACGTTACGTAAATCACAAAGAGACATTTTGTTGAACAAAGTCAGAGGTGACCGTTTGTTGTACTATAAAGGCCGAGGTTCTTATATCAAATAGAGCATGAATTTTCTTGAACAAAAACTCTCACAGGTCAATGATTTATTTAAAAAACCAGCCAAGTTCGAGTTGGATTCACGCACCAAAGGGTTCCGTACCATTATCTATACATTAGGCACTATAATTATCATAACTAGTAATCACGGCGAACTTTGTATCGCATCAAATATAAAAAAAAAATTATAATAATAAAGAATATGATTCTATGTTATGTTACATATCATGTAGTTTATTGATGGTATGTATTTTTTTTTAAGTATTTCAGATAGTATATGATTAAGTATACCGTGTATGCACCTACCCAGTACATTCTCTGCATCACCCTAAGGTTGACTGGTAGAAAATGCCTCCGGCATTAAGTCCGCCTTTGTACATTTGTTTGTGCATAAAGCTTTATAAATAAAAAAAATAAAAAAATATTTCATGCAAATGTATGTAAATTGAAAAACGCGACGGACGGACAGACAGACAGACAAGTTGTCGTATTAAATAATTATATAGATATGTATAAGATAGTCCGAGACGCCCATAACTTTAATTGGCTGTGCTATAGCGGCTGGCACGCAAGATTTTGTTGCGTTTCATCAACATTTCATCGCAAGGCAACGGGTTTCATTTTTTTTTCAAAATTACAATATAGCTGCTACTTTTTATAAAATTAATTCGGCCATTTTGGACATAACCCATTATAAATGTGCCCGGTGACGGCAATAGCCTTGCCCCCTATTACGTGGGACTAAAAATACTGGCAAATTGTGGGTGTATAATGTACCTCTGCTTACCCCTTCGGGGATATAGGTGTGTGTGTGTGTGAAGTATAAGATACTTTTTTTAATATCGAATAACTAAAGTGTAGGTACCCTTACATACCATAAACGTGGTTTATATTTACTAATCGTAATTATTTAAAAAATACATTTATCACACGGCAGTCGCAATCGAGACCGTCATTGTTAAAGCTCTACTTAGCTTCAAGCTTACACCGTGGAGCAAATATAAAGCTCACACACAATTATCAATAATTTAGATAGTAAATACCTTAGTATTATATTGTGTTGACTTTGTTTATAACCGAATGAACAAAGTAAATCTTTGATCTACTCAAATAAGCTCCCTACAGAAAGGAGATCTAATACTAAGAGCGCTTTTCCTGTCAAGCGTTTTTCTATTAGCGTGCGGATCTCGTCCGCATTTCGTGTGGATGTCAATGACAAATTTCATACAAATATTGGATAGAAACAGGCGTTACTTGGCGAAAATGAGTCTTGATAATGCCTCGTTTAGAGGCGAAACAATTGTCGACGTTTTGTTGTCCTTTTGATTCTGCGAAAAATTAATGCTATTAATTAATGCTAAAAAGTTTTTTCTTAAAAAAATTTTTACTTACCATTGTTTTAAATTTCATACAATTATGAAATGCGTTAGCATATGGGTTTTTGCTGAGCGCGTGGCTGGTTGCCTTTTAGGTTACCTCTGGTGCTGGGCAAAAGTCTAGGCCCAAACGCTCAATTGCAATACCGAACAACGTTTCCTTGTCCCGCAACGCGAACTAGTTCAGAGTAACTAGTTCTTCTGTGCGGGAAAAATCAAGCATTACCTTGACATTGGCGAAATCATCGATGAATATCGATGGAGCCACGTTTTTTAAAAAAGAAGAATAAGAAATGCGTTTCATGTCACGCGGGCAGCCCGCGCTCCGATTGCTATGGTTACGAGCTAATTACGAACTGATTTGACGTTGACATACACACGCACTGCGGACGAGATGAACACGCTGGTGAAAATACGCATGACGGGAAAAGTGCCCTAAGCAATCCATGGAATCATCGTGCGGGTGCTGAGGTCCATAGTATGATACAGTGGGGAATACATCGCAGGCGATTGACGACTGAGACTTGCGACGCAGTTGTAGGTTTAGAGTGGTCACCAAAGAGTATAACACATATTATAATCACTACGTTTAGTGCCCACCTTGCTACTAGTCAGCGCTCAACTGCACCAACTTGTCCCCCCCTCTAACTGAGCAAATTTGGTAAGATCCTAAAGGTACGGGCAAACACGTCCGTCACATGCGACGTACTCCACGCTGTCTCACGCGTCACCGCGCGGGACTCGCGTGTTCCCATGCTATCCCACGCGTACGACGCTGTCACACACGTTTAAAGTGTCATAGCGCGTAGATAACGTAAACGTCAGACGTCATAAGACGTAGGACCAGTGTGTCGCTGTTTCCCACGTCGCGTGGCATACGTCGTATGTGTCAGACCAGTGTGTTTCAAGCTTTACAGTGCTGCTTTGGATATTCGCCATAGTAAAGACTTTGCAGCAATTGCTTTGTCGGCGACAGCAGCGATAAGTATCTTACATACGTACAGCGCGTTAGAATATTACGTGTAAAAACTTTTTCGTTCTGAATTCCCTCGGGAAGACATACCGGGATAAAAAGGGTCGCGTTCGAGTAACGCGCACGTAGACCGCTGCGTTAGCGCACAGCAAACGCGAATGAATCGCAGTCACGTTATTGTGTAGGCACCCTTACTTAATAAATGGTTTTTGTTAGACAAGGGTTTTTTTTTATTCCGCGGCCCAAGGCTGCTTCCGCTCTTGCCGGGCGTCTCTGGTTACAAGCAGTACGTAATTCCAGTGGCGCCCGACGGACTTTGACCACCTCTGTGGTCTCTGCGGGGGTTTGATCGGGATGAGAATCCCGCGTCGTTGGGGTAGAGTTTTATCCCGCGTCAGTGAGTGAATCTGGTTGCGTGCTATGGGGCAAAGGCCCCGCAGCACGCAACCCTTCTAGCCTGCTTCTGTAAGGACGGCGGGTGGCGATCACGCCGTCCTCAGGCCCCGATCATGGAGGTCGATGGTCTTGGGCGTAGATGAGTCTGCGGCGCCCTCGCCGCTGACTACGGAACTCGGCGGGGAGGGTACGCTTCCTCTCCCTCTCGGCCGCCTCCTTTGCGATCATGACCTGCTCGCAGAAGGACACGGCCGTGTTCCACCTACTCCCGCTGGAGACCATGCTTCAAGCCATGGTCTCCAGCGGGAGTAGGTATCCACAAAGGGTATCCACGCCCAGACCCACTACGAGGTTCCGGCGCTGACTCGCCCGCGCTGATCACTCCACCAACGTGTAGAGTGCGGTATCATCCTCGGAAACCTCGCAGTGTTGACACCGGGGTGTGAGCTCACGACGGATGCGAAACAGATAGCTACCGAAGCATCCATGCCCGGTAACGATCTGCGTCGCACGATACGTGAGGTCACCATGCTGCCTCTGCAGCCAATCGTCCATTATCGGTCTCACCGCCGCGATGATGGTAGTATCCCACTTGGGTTGCTTAAGTCGCACCCTCAATTGTTAGACAAGGGTTCTATAAACAGAAATTATATTGATGTTTAGTGAAATATTCATTACAAAAATAAATAATTTAATATAAAAGTTGTGTGAACTTAGAAAAAGTGATGATACCTCTGTCTAGTAGCTTTCGCTTAGAAGAGTAACAAACATCTATACAAACAATCGTGTTGTATTAGTAGGATAAAACTTAGTAATAATCGAATATAGCACATTACCTAAAATGTATTAAAATTATTAAAACTACAAGTACCTTGGTACCTACCTACCTACTGTAACACACATGTAGGGTTCCGTACAATTAGACACTTTTTTTATTTTTTAATATCGACATACAATAAAAGGGGTTTTGGTATCTTATTTCTCTGTTTTTAGTATCATATTTTAGTGGCAACAAAATAGGTATATGTAAAAAGGAGTAAGCTGAGCTTTGTATTTGTGTGAGTGCAGTGTACGTGACCGTATAATGTGCTTTACACACACAGCCTTTTCGTGATCACTCACACAAATACAAAGCTCAGCTTACGCCTTGTTACCTATACATAATCTGAAATTTAGCTGTTTAGCTATCACAGTTCATGAGATATAGTTTGGTGATAGACAGACAGGTATTGGAGTCACTTGAGTAGGTACGCAACCCTTTAAATTATTCTATTTTAGAGTATTATTCCTAATTATAAGCAGGCAGGAAAACTAAATTACAATTATCCGCAATTTAGGTGGACGAACAAAATTGATTAGAAAACGAATATAAGTTAACACCACAGACATACAAGGTAATACTGAGAGACATACGTCACGCCTATATACCCGAAGAGGTAGGCTGAGATGCAATCATAATCATATTTAGAACAAAATGTTACTAACTATTGTATGCCGGGATTAACTTACTATAACATTATAAAAAAAAAAAAAAATTGTAATTTAAACAGCAGCTATACACTTTTAATTTTGGTGGGAGATAGGGGAAATGCAGACAGAAATTTAATTGTAAATTGTTTAGAATTACTGAGCTTATTAGATGTTAAAAAATTTATTTTATTCACACTTCCTTATAGCCGTAGCTTGTCTCAGGCCGAAAACAATCTTAGATATAAGCTAAATCAAAAAATACATACATTGACATTTCATAATCCAAATAAATTCCATCTGATTGACATAAACATGTATTTAGAAAATAAATTGTTATTGACGGAAGATAAATTCTATTTGAATATATATTTTAAGAGACAGATAGCATCTTCGCTATCATATTTTATTAGTTATTCAGCCAAAAACTTGGCTAAACAATCTGCTTTTATTGAGCAGAAAAGTGACAATGTTTGTCTTGTGACCTTGGAATCTGTTCCAAAAAAGGGTGACAATAATTTAAACTTAATTGTAGGACAATAGAGGAAATCCCTAGCAAATTAAATTTAAGGACAAAGGAAAAGTCTATGTTCATGAATATTATTCATTAGAACTAGAATTATTTTTAAATAAAAAAACGTATCCATGTACTTTGTTTAACTGAACACTGGTTAAAAAAACATGAACTCTTAGTTAATATTGAAAATTATAAAATCATTAGTGCGTTTACTAGAGATTCCGCTATAAGAGGTGGGTCTCTCATTTTAATTAATGACAAATTAAAATCAAAAGACCGAAAAGACGTAGTAGCACTCACAAGTGAGCGAAATATTGAACTATCATGTGCAGAGCTAGAACAATATATTATTATTAGCGTCTATAGACCTCCTTCTGGAGATTACTACCTGTTTGAGTCCATTATGGAGGAAGCCTTAAAAAAGGTATGTAAATGTAAGAAGACTATAGTTGTATGTGGCGATTTTAATACTAATATTTTAGAAAACTCTCAGAACTTGCTAAGGTTCCTCAACCTTTTTAAATCTTTTAACTTACAAAATCTTTTTTGTGAACCAACTCGCACCACAGCCACATCAGCTACCTGCTTAGATAATATTTTTTCTAACAGCGATGTAGATGAGAAATCTATAATACATTTTATAAATTCAGATCATGTAGGTCAGTTAGCTAGATTTAAGTACCAACATGTTCCATTATCAAAAAATATTGTTTGTAGACCAATCACAACTTATAGATTAGAAAAATTTAAAGAAAACATTAAGAATAAAGTACCTCTTTTGGAGTTGAATAATGATAAAAACCCGAATGATCATTACGGAGATTTGTTCGGAGTAATCAAATACGAATGTGATAACATTTTCACTAAAAAAAACAATAAATGTAAATCAATTCAAAATTAAATTTAGTGATTGGGCTTCGCTTGGAATCTATAAAAGTAGAAGGAAATTATATGAATTATACGAGACAAAGGCATCTACTAATGAGCCACAAGTAATTGAACAGATTAAAAAGTACTCCAAACTATTCAAAAAAGTATGTTCAACAGCTAAATCTAATTATATACGGGCTAAAATTGAAAAATCTGATAATAAAACGAAGGCAATATGGAATGTTATTACCAAAGAAACTTGTAAAGCAAGATCACGTGATCGATCCTTCGAGTTAAAAATAGATGATAAACATATTAAAACTGACTCTGAAGTGGCCAATGCATTTGAATCTTTTTTCATAAATGTTCCAATCACCACTACAAATAAGTTAAATTCGTCAAAAAACGTAGCCAATTCTCTTCTTAAATCTAGTGTTGATAAATTTAGAATTAACTTTGATTTTCAGTATATTGACTCTGTCACTATACTTAAAACTTTTAAACAACTAAATATAAAAAATACTGAGGATCTTTGGGGCATTTCAACTAATATAATAAAATCAATAGTGCCCGCTATAGCGCCTCACCTTGCATTCATATTCAATAAATGTATAGATGAAAATCGTTTCCTAATCTTATGAAGTACAGTAAAATCATTCCTTTATTTAAAGCAGGAGACAAAAGTGATCCTTCAAATTTTCGACGTATTTCCATACTCCCAACCCTCAGTAAAATTTTTGAAAAAATAATATTTCATCAATTGCTTTCACATTTTACAGACAATTAGTTACTTCGTAACAAACAGTTTGGTTTCACTAAAGGCAGGAACACAACGGATGCAGGAGTTGCACTTGTGAAACATATATTTGATGCTTGGGAGGAAAAGCAGGATGCCATTGGTATGTTTTGTGATCAATCAAAAGCTTTTGATTGTGTTGATCATGAAACTTTGTTACTTTGATGGCACCGAGTCTTCTGGCGCCTCATTAGTCATGGGAGTACCCCAGGGCTCGATATTAGGACCCCTTTTATTCTTAGTATACGTAAACGATCTTCCTATTTCACTAAAAATCTTTGTGATTATTTGCTATGCTATTATTTGCTGATGATACATCATTAATTTTTAAAAGTGATAGACAAAAAGTAGCACTTGACGATGTAAATAATACCCTTTCGAAAATATTGCATTGGTTCACAAGTAACAACTTGCTGCTCAATGCGAAGAAAACAAAATGTGTAAAATTTACTATGCCCAATGTTAGACAGGTGGATACTCATATTACTATGAACAATGAATTAGTTCAAATAGTCAATACCACAGTTTTTCTTGGGATAACTCTAGATAGTAAACTACAATGGGGTCCTCATATCACAGCCTTGGCAGGAAGACTTAGCTCAGCTGCCTATGCGGTTAGAAAGATAAGGTCACTGACTGACGAAAAAACGGCACGATTAGTTTATTTTAGCTACTTTCATAGCGTTATGTCATATGGTCTGCTGCTATGGGGCTCAGCTGCCGATATTGAGACAATATTCATATTACAGAAACGAGCTATACGAGCAATCTATAGACTCGGACCCCGTGACTCGCTGAAAGAACTATTTAAAGAAATTAATATTTTAACAGTTGCTTCTCAATATGTTTACGACAACATCTTATATGTACGGAAGAACATAGATCTCTTCAAAAAAAAATCCGATAACCATAGTTTTAATACACGAAATAAAAATAAACTGGCAATGACAAAAATTTGACTTCATAAAGTTGGTAATTCGTTTGTAGGCAAATGTATAAAAATTTATAATAAAATTCCTCAGGATTTGGTTGACATGCCTCTTAATAAGTTTAAAATAGTAGTTAAAAAATGTTTGATGATGAAATATAATATATATAATATGTTATTCTCAGGAGAACCAACTTACCGAACCAGCGAAAGAATCATTTTCTAATGGTTATTTATGTACTTACTTAATTTAGTATTTTTATAATATTACTTGACAAAATTGTAAAATTTTGACATTCATATGTGCTCTTTATGTGCCTAAACTGAATAAATAAAATTGATTCTTTGATTCTTCTTTGATTCTTTTAAAAAATCTAATGATGAGGTTTTAAGTTTCATCAAAATCGGGCTCGTGACTCCTTTGAGCATTTTTCGCTATTCCTTATAGTTTCGGATTTGGCCATCCAAGCCCTTTTCAAAAATTCACCCTGTATAGGGCGCTTAACCGTCCCGCGCAGTCGGGTTTTTTTTTTTTATGTACAGCTTTTTAGTTTGAGACACATACTTTTTTTTTTACGATTTTTCATAACAAATTACATTGAAACATATTATTATAAGTTGTATAATGTTTGAAATAATCTTTAAAAACTCCTCATTTTGATACCCCACTCGATAAGTATGACCAACTTGTTTTTCGTATTTTTTTGCGCAAAAACGTCAGGGTATATTTTTAATCACATTTTGAAATCACACTCGGCAAATAAATACCTTTTATTTGATACCCCATTCTTCAAATCCACGCAGCCGTTACCCGACCCCAAATATGCGGGGTAACACTCGACCACACCACGCAGCGGCCACACAGGTGGCCAAGGTTCGCCGGGCGCCACTGGGAATTCTTTCAGTGCTTACCGGAGGCGCTTGGCAATGGACGTAGGTTCGGCCGAGTCTGCGAGGCTGCGAGGCTGCGTTATGCCTGTAGAGGGGAACAAAGAAACATACAAACACACACTAAAAATATAACCCTCGCTGACGCATTCGGTTAAACAGAGGACTGACTTCGGATCGGCCCTTTTGCGATTGATATTCTGAAATATCTGATTTGATGTCGTATAATTCTCTTACAGTACGCTCACGAGGTAGGTCACCGCGTGTGCGTGACGCAACCGCGCGTGACCGCAGCGGTGTCGCTCGCGTGTCGCGTCGCGGAGGAGCGCGGCGAGCAAGTCGGCGAGCGTGTCGGGTACGCAGCCGCTATGACCAGTCAGAGAAATGTTGACACTGGAATTGTTGTAAGTTATATAATCTATAAGTAATTTTAGGCGACTCATGTATTTCGTTTGTCCGCATACTCCTCCTAAACGCCTGAACCGATCTCCTTCAAACTTACCACAGTGATAACGTGTGGCGTGAGGATGGTTTAGAACAAAAAAAATTGTAATCGGACATACCTTCGAGGAATAATCACCGAAAAAAACAATGGTTGTCGTTCGAAAATTTAACACTTCGCTTAGTTTTTTGCAACAGCAGCATGCATTGCATACCTAGTTATTAAGCTTTTTTATGTACTTATTAAACGTTAACCGAAAACTTTGTTCCTGCTCATCCCTTTTCATGAAAATTGCGCGGACAGAGGAGTATGAAATTTTGTTCACTAATTATAATCATAACGACATAGTATAAAACAAAGTAGCTTCTGTCCATATGTATGCTTAGATCTTACAAACTACGCAACGGATTTTGTTGCGGTTTTCACCAATGGATAGAGTGGAAGGAGTGCAGAATGCTAATATGCGTGTCGGGATACGCATAGAATAGGGTTCCGTAGTCAGCCATAACAGCCTCAATAACTCCTGAACTAACAGAGTAATACCATCCGTACCATAATTTTAGGGTTTCGTACCCAAAGGGTAAAACGAGAACCCAATTACTGAGACTTCGCTGTTCGTCTGTCTTGAGCTGTATCTCATGAACCGTGATAGTTAGACAGTTAAAATTTTCACAGATGATGTAATACCAACTAGAGGTTCTGTGAACAGTAGACCTCGCGTTATTTTCGCATTTACTCCCATTTCTCCCTCATTTTCCCCTCAATCGAAAAACCCCTTCGTCAAAAGTTGCGCCTTGCAACAAAGAACACTTGTGCCAAATTTCATGAAAATCGGCTGAAAAATGCGGCCTGTAGACCGGAACTGACACACATACCAACAACGCCAAATCGGACAGTCCTCGAGTTAAAACTGAGACGCTTCGCTAGCTTCGCTCGCTCGTTCAAAAAATACTTAAAATAATATAAATATTTAAGGGTGCTCCCATATAACCGTTTTTGCTGTTTTGGTACGGAACCCTTTGTGCGTGAGTCCGACTCGCACTTGACCAGTTTTTGTTAAATAGGTAACCTGTTTTTTTTCTGAATGAATCACAAAAACCAGCGTCTGCTCTCTTTCCAGGAGGAACGTTCTACCAACTGTCCTAGACGTCCACTTTTTGTGATTCATATTGTAAAATTATATGAGAAAAAGCTAGCATACTTCATTGCTTATACAATATACTATATTCATATCTGTGTATGTTTCAGTTTATGACGGAAGGCGTGTTATTACGCGAAATGTTCGCTTCACCATTACTTATGCAGTATTCCTGTATTATACTTGACGAGGTAATATATCTTCACTTAGAGTGTATTTAGTCTATGATGTAGTTTATACTAGAAATCATAATTTTGTGCTTTGTATGTTTAGATCTTTAAAACTACGCAACGGATTTTGATTTTGTTTTCACCAATGGATAAAGTGGTTCTCCAGGAAGGATTTTGTATATAATTTATCCAGCGGCGTCCGCTTGTTATAAAAAAATCACAAAAACCGAAACGTCATCGCCAGGACTCGAACCAGTCATTAGACTTCACTAATTACTATTTTAAATCGTACTTGAAAAGACGTCCTAACGACCTTCATTATACATTAATATAAATATATGAAATGTATGTAAGTTAAATTGGCGGTTGGCGGTGTTTAATACAAAAATATATACAAAAAAGTGATTTAAATTCCTAAAAGAAGTACCAACCGACCTGGCAACGTGACTAACCAAAGTTGTATAAAGTCTTTGTGTACTACTTCCTAGAAACTATTAAACTATAACACAATAGAACATAAACAATGTTTTCTATACTACTATTATAAAGAGGAAAGATTTGTATGTTTGTAATGAATAAACTCAAAAAGCTGAGAGGAATATACTTGCACTGTAGAGAATCATTTAGTGGTTTGTAACATCTGTCCTCCTTGTTGGAATTATTATTGTGGTTTGCATTATAATAAATAAATAAATAATAATAAATAAATATATTTGGACATGTTCACACGTCATCTAGCCCAAACTAAGCTATAAGCTTGTGCTATGGGATCAATTATTTTTTTTTTCATTTATTTATTTAGAAACAAACCTTCATATAGTTGCAGACTTACAGTTTCCTGTATTTTAGAAAAAATAAATAACTAAGTACATAAAAATAAAAAAAAACAAAGAACAAATTTGCAAATTTAAAGTTAATTAAATTACAACATTATACCTAAAATTACACCTAAAATAAAGCTATAATCTGACAATCTGACAAAATTAGAAAAATATACGTAATTAGAGTCAGATCTATATAATATAGATTCCGTAGTAACTAATAAACATATGTACTTAGAATCAAAGAATCTGTTTTATTTATTCAGTTTAGGCACATAAAGAGCACATATGAATGTCAAAACTTAGATATATATTTCTAAATACATACATGATGTTCTATAGTTGCTGGTAACGGCTAAGATAGGCTTGCCCCTTATCACGTGGGACCTATAAAATTCCTGACATAGTGTGGGTGTGTTCGTAGTTCCGCTTCAATCATCATTCAAAAAATCAAGAGAAGAATTTATGTTTATTTTTCATTCACTGTATTATAACTTACCTATTTAAAGAACAAACGCGGGATTAATGCTTAAATCACTTCCTGTCAGACAACCAACGATTACGACTGAAGTAATAGACAGGGTCGTTTATTATTATCACTGTTAGATAGCAAATGTTAAAAGGAATGAAATAAATAATATCTTTTTTTGGACATTCTCACACAACGTCATCTAGCCCAAACTAAGCCACAAGTTTGTGCTATGGAATCTAGACAACTGATACACATACAATATAGGTATTTCTAAATACATACATAATATACATAGAAAACACGCAAACTCCGAAATAAACATTTGTGGATCACAAACATATTTCATTCGACCCGGGGATCGAACCCGAGACTCCGGAGTCGAAAGCCGATGCACTACCGACCACGCCACCGAAGCAGTTGAAAACTGAATAATTTTTAATCCCGGGAATGCGTTCCCGCGGGAAATGATAACAATAAAACTATTTCACGGAGGCGTCCGCTATACTAAACTTTGAGGCAAACTTTTCCTGTCATGCTTTTATTCACTAGCGTACGGATCTAGCCCGCAATGCGTATCGATGTCAACGTCTAATTAGTTCGCATCTAGCCCCGTTGCCATACCAACCGACGCGCGGGCGGCCCGCGCGACAGTAAACGCATTTCGTTATCGTTGTAATTTGACATTGAAATCGACACGCATTGCAAAAAGCGCTCTTGTCTCTTTTCTAACAAATGGCTCACTTTGATATTTCAGGTCCATGAGAGATCACAAATGACCGATGTTTTGATGGGACTTTTGAAAAAGATTATTAAGGTAAGCTTACGTGATATATTTTTCCTGCTGACGTTGGAGTTATTTGATATTGGAAATGACTGTTAACCATGTTATTGGTTTTATCCTGACCTGCCAAGAACCAACCCTTTTTTTTTTTTTTTAATCCGCGTTGTCGCGGCCACACCTACGTCCATAGCCGAGCGCCTCCGGTAGAGACTGAGAGAATTCCCGGTAGCGCCCGGTGGACCTTGGCCACCCGCATGGCCACTGCGTGGTGGTCGGGTGTTACCCCGCATCTTTGGGGTCGGGTTTTATCCCGCGTCGGTGAGTGAAGGCGTGTATGGGATGCAGCCCCACATCACGCTGACCTTCTAGCCTGCTTCTGTAAGGACGGTGGGTTGCTAATCCATCGTCCTCAGGTCCCGATCATGGAGGTCGATGGTCCTGGGCGTAGTCACGTCTGCGGCGCCCTCGCCGCACACTTCGGAACTCAGCGGGGAGGATACGCTCCCTCACAGGAAACGGCCGCGTTCCACTGACTCCCGCTAGAGACCATGGCTCTTAGCATGGTCTCCAGCGAGAACGTATCTACGCCCAGGCCCACAACGAGGTCCCGGCGCTGACTCGCCCATGCCAACGTGTGGAATGCCGTGTCTACGCCGGAAGTCTCGCAGTGTTGACTCGCGGGTGTGACCTCACGAAGCATGCGAAACAGATACTCACCGAAGTTAAGAACCAACCCTAGAAGAACAAAGTAGTGCTGTAGATGCCATCCAGCCACTGTCTAGAAGTACCCATACCTTCTTCTTCTTGTGTCCTGTCCTCATCAGATGTCAGTGACTATCTCTCGGAACTTATTCCTATCCTGTGCCTTCTGCTTAGGTTGACAGCGTCGTTAATATTTGCCCAGCTTTAAATATTATCCATCCAGGCTAGCTTCCTTCTTCCTCTACTTCTTTGGCCGTCCGTATTTCCCTTCAGTATTCTTCTCAAAATCTCATATTTATTGTTACGATAAATGTGTGTTTCGTATTTCAAAATTTCATATTTTGGACTCCCATACCTTACAACTGATTAAATGAGTTAAGTCTAATAACGCAAACTGTATATTTAATAAGCCCAGTAGAGTGAGCAGTTCAATTCCAAGCCTCTGTTGGGAAACCAACATGTAATTTACCAACGGTATGGTCAAATTGACCTTTAGCCATATCGGTGTTAGTACATAAGAACGTATGTGGTGTCAACACTGCAGAAATATGTATCCGTTTTCACTTCTCTCGTGTACGTGGTTCAATATAGACGTGTGAAAGTTGTACGCTGTTGTTTCACTGGATCTGCCCCTATCTTCAACATAATACAGTCCACTACAACTCCATCTGGGCACGGCTATTAGGAGAAGGCTACATTTCCTCCCTAAGGCCACTTTTTCCTACAGCCTCTTTATCTATCAAATAATTGGGAATATAAAAAATAATAAATAAATATTGTTGGAAATTCTCTCACACAACGTCATCTAGCCTACACTAAGATATAAGTTTGTGCTATGAGATCTAGACAACTGATAAACATATTTATTTATTTTTAAATACGTAGACACCCAAACTCCACAAATGTTTAATTCGACCCGGGAATCGAACCCGACACTCCGGAGTCGAAAGTGGATGCACTACCGACCACGCCACTGAAGCAGTAGTCGTGATGTATTTACATTGTATTTAAAAATTAAAACGTATACTATGAAACTTGAGATCAAAATGAATAAATGCATTGTTTTAGTATCCTTCAACTTATTTTAATATGTGTACCATTGTTTTTTCTAAAAATAAATTTAAGGAATTAGAATAATGAAAGTATCTTATCTGATACTATTTTCAGAAAAGAAAGAATCTTAAACTGGTGATATCGTCAGCCACAATGGACGCCGAGTTCCTGAGGGACTTCTTCAACCTCAAAGATAAAACAGTTCAGGATCGAGGCAGTACTTCTGTCATCATGTCTATGCAGGGGAGGACTCATCCTATCGACCTGTTTTACTCTTCGGGTAGGGATTCCAATCTTTGTTTTCTCAATGTATATATTTTATATAAGCAATGAAGTAATGCTAACTTTTTCTCATATAATTACTCTCATACGACTCGTGGCTGATCTCGACCGTAACCTCGACAGTATCTCTCAATGGGGTACCGAGAACCTGGTCGAGTTCAATGCCCGCAAAACACAGGCGTGTGCATTTACTGCGAAGAAATCCCCTTTCCTTCCCCTACCCTCTCTTCAGAATGCATTATTACCAATGAAGGACAACCTTGATATCCTTGGCATAGACGTTCGTCGAGAGCTCAATAATAAAAACTACATCGAAAGATGTATAGGGCTAGCTTCGCGGAAACTAGGAATACTGAATAAGGTAAAGAGATTCTTTACACCGCACCAGAGGTGTCTGCTGTACAAGACGCAGATTAGACCCTGCGTCGAATACTGCTCTCACCTCTGGGACGGCTCCGCGAAGTATCTGCTGGACGCTCTCGACGCTATGCAGCGACGGGCTATCCGTATTATTGGTTGTCCGGAGGTAACGGGAAGCCTTGAGCCGCTAGCTCTGCGCCGAACAATAGCTTCCTTGGCCGCATTCTACCGTATTTACCATGGCGAGTGTTCTGAAGAGCTCTTCAATCTGATCCCACCCTCTTCCTTCCGATCCCGAACGACTCGTGCCGGGCAGAGATGCCACCCCCACACAGTGGATAGCATGTTCGCGAGAACCGAACGTTTTAAACGTTCGTTTCTCTGCCTCTCGATAGTGGCCTGGAACGCCCTGCCTGTGCACGTGTTTCCTCCCACATATAATCCTGGGTTCTTTAAGCGGAGCGTGAAGAGGCACATCAGTAGGTCGTCAAGTTGAGGGCCACTCTCAATAGTAATGTGTGCTGTGAGAGTGGCCCACAATCGCTAGACGTCGTCACGACTTACCACCAGGCGGGCGGCGTCAATTTGGCGAACCAAATATAAAAAAAAAAAAAAAAAAAAATTTTACAAAATGAATCACAACAATTTAAAAATATGGCAAAAATTTGCCATATATTTTAGAGTTTTTGAAAGTTTTTTCATAAAATCTAAAAAATGTCACATGACATGAAGTTCAACATCATTTTAAAGGTCTTTGACCATGCTGAGTTGATTGCAGCTGGTCTTGAGTCTCTAACTATTACCGTTCTCGATTTGACCTTCACCTTGAGATCAGAGGTCAAAGGTCAAGTTCATTTTAGTGGTCTATGATCATGCTGCGTTGATTGCAGCTGGTCTTGAGTCTCTAACTATTACTGTTATCGATTTGACCTCGTTTTGACCTTGACCTTGAGATCAGAGGTCAAAGGTCAAGTTCATTTTGAGGGGATTTTGACTATGCTAAGTCGATTGGCGTTTACACTGAGTCTCTAGCTCTTACCGTTCTCGAGTTGAAAGTTGTTCACAGACGGACGGAAGGACATTACTGTAGTATAAGAGATTTTCGTTTCGAAAACTCTAAAAACTATAGTCTTGGGCTGGACACTAACCAGCGACTGTTCCTTTTCCATTTTCCAAGAGGAACGTTTTACCAACTGACCAAGACATCACTAGCCCAAGACCTCTAATATTGGGATCTCTATTATATCAATATCGCGACTTACGGCGTCGATACAGCGCCATCTACCGGTAGTTGAGGAACTAACCACTATTGTAGTAGGCTGTGTGTAATGTTGCTATTACGTTTAGACACATATCTTTTCTCGGAGTAGTTTGTAACATCTGTCCTGTTGTGGGAATTTAGGTTCCAAATTGTCTGTCTGTTCCGGTTAATCTCTGAAACGGCTGGACCGATTTTAACGTAAATTATTCACTTAGATAACCAACTTAATAAATAAACCCTATTTCCAGAGCCAGTGGCCGACTATGTGAAGGCGACAGTGGATACTGTCATCAAAATACATGAAAACGAACCGCTCGGGGATGTTTTAGCATTTCTTACTTCACAAGTAAGTAATATCTTAACCAGGGGGGGGGGGTTACTTCATTGAAAATCAGTGTATTAAATTAACGCATAACGCGTGGTGTATTAGTTGCAGCATCTGTCCGTCCGTCAACAACTTTCAACTCGAGAACGGTAAGAGCTAGAGACTCAGTGTAAACGCCAATCGACTTAGCATAGTCGAAAACCCCTCAAAATGAACTTGACCTTTGACCTCTGATCTCAAGGTCAAGGACAAAACGAGGT
Organism: Nudaria mundana; assembly: GCA_963556515.1. Lineage (NCBI taxonomy): Eukaryota > Metazoa > Arthropoda > Insecta > Lepidoptera > Erebidae > Nudaria > Nudaria mundana. Next base: position 13,130,431 of record OY748312.1, read on the forward strand.
CAAATCGAGAACGGTAATAGACACTCAAGATCAGCTGCAATCAACTCAGCATAGTCAACTACCTCTAAAATGATGAAAATGATGTTGAACTTCATGTCATGTGACATTTTTTTAGATTTTATGAAAAAACTTTCGAAAACTCTAAAATATTGTTTGTTAAGTACTTTTATCTTTCGACTGATTAATTGTAAGTTGAGTGTCTCATTTCAATTTGGTCCCAATGCTACAATTATTTGGTCCCATTCCGGTAATTGGAAGTTGGCTTTTGTGACAATGTTTTTATTTTCAAGGGTGTAATTTCTTTTTAATCACTTTCATTCAAAAAGTGGGGATTTGTTCCTACATAAGTGCGCCTGAAGTAGCTCTTTTTTGTTCAAAGACTTTTTAGCGGGAATAATGAGATTTGTATTTCGGACATGAATCTTTCGATAGTTAATCCAACCGAAAAAAAGAACAAAGCGCGCGAATTTTTTTTCTTCGCTAGTAAATTTCTTTTTATATTTTTCAAAAATAATACATTTTTGAAAAAAACTCACTCATAAACTATTCCACAAATATTTTTATTTTTGGTAAACCCTGACCGATTGACTGATATTTTTGGTAAAACCTGAGTAAACACCTCTGATGATGCCATCAGGCGAAACCGGACAGGATTTAACAAAAAAAAAAATTGTGGAATAGTTTACAAGTGAGTTTTTTTAAAAATGTTTTACTATAAGTTCCATCAAGTGCCGACAATCGAAAGCATCAATTATAGATTAAAAATAATATTTCAACTCTCGAGGGTAAAATTATTTTTTCTCAGGCGACGTACTTTGAATCCCTCGTACATTTATCCCCTTGTCATAAAATGTACTATATATAATATGTATGTCTTAGAAGTAGATAACATTAACTTCATAAAAAAACTTAATTGTTATAAAGTTTTTTCACTTATTACAGGAAGAAATTTTAACCGCTCTAGAAACTCTCCAAACGTACGCAGACCAGAATAATAGCTCAAACAAGCATCGAACCCACTACAATTCCGGTATCAAAGCGGCTGATATGGCAGTGTTGCCAATGTATGGAAGTTTGCCGCATTATAGGCAAATGAAGGTGTTTCAAAGAGCCGATAGTAATGTTAGGAAGGTGTTGCTAGCTACGAATATCGCGGAGACTAGTGTTACTATACCTGGAATTGTTTATGGTAAGACGGACGTTAGAGCGGCCGCGGCCTTGCCCGCGGAATTAAAAAAAAAAAAAAAGGCAACGGGTTTCAAATTTCTTTTTTAAATTACAATATAGCTGCTACTTTTTATTAAATTCATTCAGCCATTTTTTGGACATAACCCATCATATGTGTGCCCGGTGACGGCAATAGGCTTGCCCCCTATTACGTGGGACCAAAAATACTGGCCAATTGTGGGTGTGTGATGCGCCTCCACCTACCCCTTCGGGGATATAGGCGTGATATATATGTGTGTGTGTGTGTGTGGATTTAACATATTTATTATTATAAATACGTATAATTCAAAAGTCAAATTCAAAAGTAAGGCCAATGAGACGAGATGAAAATATAAACAAACGGGTCGTTACTGAGTTATATTGCGACAGCGAGCGGTTATATCATACTAGTATGGTGTCTTGCGCGGTGCTTCGAGTCGCACCACGCCATAGGTTTTGGCCTATAACTTACGACCCCTTAGGGCTAGGTCAAATTTTCGATTTTATGGCTTGCCTTCAGATCTAGGGCTATCCATAGAGGGGTCAACCATCATTGGAGCATAAGCAGTTCTCGAGAGCTAAGGGGGGACAAAAATAACATTCACCATCTCTATATATAAAAATGAATCCCTATTTCCCTTGGTCACGACATCACGCGTGAACGGCTGGACCGATTTGGCTAATTTGGGTCTTAAAATATTCGTGGTTCTTCAGGGAAGGTTCATAAGCAAAATTTCAGGCGGTACGAAGTTCGCCGGGACCACTAGTTTCTATATATAGATGATAAACTGGGACCTCAGGGACGGCAGTCGCACACTGATACCACTGCGCCACCGAGGTAGTCTTTGTTTGTTTGCATTGAATATTCTCCGAAACAACTAAATTAAAACCATCAAGACGAGATAACTTTTGTCAACAAACGAGCCGTTACTGAGTTACATCTCTGATCTCTGCCCTTACGACTCGTACCCAGTAATGACATAAGTTGGTCGACGAGAGCTGTCTGCGTGTTTCGTGGTAAAGGGCTACATCTAGTACCGTAGTTGTCAACCATTTGATACAGTAGATAGTTGTGTCATTAAGTACGTCTGATACGGATTCTTCCAACAAATAGCGACAGCGATAAGAATAGGGAATTTAAAGAAGCATATAATTTAATTAAATGAACTAGTTATCCCAGCGAACTTTGTATCGCCTCAAATATAAAAAAAAATTAAATAAATAAATATGTAAATTGAAAAACGCGACGGACGCACAGACATATTGTCGTATTAAATATATATGTTACGGCTAATACCCGAAGTGCGGCTGCACCTAGTTTTAGCCGGTTAGAACTAGGTGTAGCCACTTACTCTTGGTTAAACCTACTATGGATAGGTTAGGTTAGGTTAAAACTGTGACCACCTACGCACGAGCCGAGCTAGCGAAGCGAGCGGTGCCGCGGCAGCGGCCGGCGAGAGCCAGAAACTTGCATTAATAAAAAAAAGAGATTAATCCCAGGTGAAAGTGACAACTGGACCTAGTTGTAGACGGCATGATGAAGGCTAGACCTAGTTTTACCTGAAAACAATCGGCTCGTACTAGGTTTAACCAAGAGTAAGTGGCTACACCTAGTTCTAACCGGCTAAAACTAGGTGCAGCCGCACTTCGGTTATTAGCCGTAACATATAGATGAACAAACGCGTAGCCATTCCCTAACTGGAATGAATGCTCTGAGCGACGATAACCTATACCGACAATAGGAGCTTGTCAATAAGCTTGAGCGCTTGCAGAATCTGGGAATCTGCTTCGTCTAATGGCCTTCGTAAATACGATCACGTATCTTTTTTTTTTTTTTTTTTTATTTTTTATATTTGGTTCGCCAAATTGACGCCGCCCGCCTGGTGGTAAGTCGTGACGACGTCTAGCGATTGTGGGCCACTCTCACAGCACACATTACTATTGAGAGTGGCCCTCAACTTGACGACCTACTGATGTGCCTCTTCACGCTCCGCTTAAAGAACCCAGGATTATATGTGGGAGGAAACACGTGCACAGGCAGGGCGTTCCAGGCCACTATCGTTCGGCAGAGAAACGAACGTTTAAAACGTTCGGTTCTCGCGAACATGCTATCCACTGTGTGGGGGTGGCATCTCTGCCCGGCACGAGTCGTTCGGGATCGGAAGGAAGAGGGTGGGATCAGATTGAAGAGCTCTTCAGAACACTCGCCATGGTAAATACGGTAGAATGCGGCCAAGGAAGCTATTGTTCGGCGCTGAGCTAGCGGCTCAAGGCTTCCCGTTACCTCCGGACAACCAATAATACGGATAGCCCGTCGCTGCATAGCGTCGAGAGCGTCCAGCAGATACTTCGCGGAGCCGTCCCAGAGGTGAGAGCAGTATTCGACGCAGGGTCTAATCTGCGTCTTGTACAGCAGACACCTCTGGTCCGGTGTAAAGAATCTCTTTACCTTATTCAGTATTCCTAGTTTCCGCGAAGCTAGCCCTATACATCTTTCGATGTAGTTTTTATTATTGAGCTCTCGACGAACGTCTATGCCAAGGATATCAAGGTTGTCCTTCATTGGTAATAATGCATTCTGAAGAGAGGGTAGGGGAAGGAAAGGGGATTTCTTCGCAGTAAATGCACACGCCTGTGTTTTGCGGGCATTGAACTCGACCAGGTTCTCGGTACCCCATTGAGAGATACTGTCGAGGTTACGGTCGAGATCAGCCACGAGTCGTCGTCTCTCCTCCTCAATCTCAGATCGCCCCGCCGTCGTACGAACCGAGTAACTCCCGTGCAGTGTGCTGTCATCTGCATAGCAATGAATGTTCCCGAGGGATAGCATATCATTGATATGCAGAAGAAAGAGAGTTGGTGATAGTACGGACCCCTGCGGTACCCCGGCATTCACTTGCAAGAAGCGAGAAGCCTGGCCATCGCAGAGGACCCGCACTCGGCGCTCGTTTAAAAAGCTGGCAATCCAGCTGCACAGTTGAGGAGGTAGACCATATGCCGGAAGCTTGGAAAGGAGCGAAGCATGCCAGACCCTATCGAAGGCTTTGGCGATGTCCAGGCTAATAGCCAAGGACTCGCCGTGCCTTTCCATAGCCCCACCCCAGACATGCGTTACGAATGCCAGAAGATCACCCGTTGATCGCTTTGGCCTGAAGCCGTATTGTCGATCATTGATTAGCGAGTGATCGTCTAGGAATTGCATGAGCTGCTTATTTATAAGGAGCTCAAGCACCTTGCAAATGACTGAGGTGACAGCTATGGGTCGATAGTTGCCTGGATCGGACCGATCCCCTTTCTTGGGGATCGGTTGTACGTTCGCCTCCTTCCAGACTCTTCAGGGCTCGTGCCGGAGGCACGAGCCCTGAAGAGTATGACAGGCGGTACAGACGCGTTAATACTGGAGACAACTCAGCTGCACATTTTCGTAGCACCACCGCCGGAATGCCGTCAGGGCCACTGGCTTTCCGCGTGTCGAGTGACCGCAGCACTGCCCGTACATCACATTGCCTGATAACAATATCAGGCATTGTGTGGCCACAGTTGGCGATGGCGGGGGGCTGCAGGCCACGGTCGTCGACCCGGGAATTAGCCGCAAAGAGGTCTGCGAGCATATCCGCTTTCTCTTGGGCTTTGTGAGCCAGTGTTCCATCTGGGTAACGCAGCGGTGGCAGCGAGGGCTGACAAAAGTTAGATTGCACGGCTTTGGCCAGTTGCCAGAATCCACGGCTGCCCGTGGGATGGGAAGTGAGCTCCTGACCAAGCCGCGCGACGCGCTGGGCATCCGCTCTCTTAAAGGCCCTCTTACTCGACTTTGTGGCCCGGCTGGGCGACTCGTCAGCAGTAGATCCAGCAGAGCGGGCGCGTGATCTGACCTGTCTGGTATCCGGGTGATCCCGCATACCATCTGGGTCAGACCGTGGGAGAGAGCGAACGCATGGGCGGCTCTACCCGCATGATCAGTCTTGAGGGACCCCAGTCATTCAATGTGATGGCCATTGAAGTCCCCCAGAAACACTAGGTCAGCGTTCGGGAACCGCACCTGCGCTTCATCAGCCGTCTCGCTGAGGTACTGGAAGAGCTTTGTTGTCTCAGAATCCCCTGTGTGGGATCGGTAGACGCACACGTAGATCTGGCTCATAGAGCCATGGTCTACGTGCAGCCAAAGGACGGAATTGGAGGGGTTCTCTAGGCAGCGCAACCGGCGGCAGCAAACATCCGCCCTAACGAACACGCACACCCCGGCTTTGTCTCGAAATTGTTCCTCGATGACATAGCCGGGGTAACACAGGTAAGACGTGTCGTCAGGGCGGCGTATTTGTGTCTCCGTGAGGAACATCACAGCGGGCCGTGCCGTCTCAAGGTGGTGGTGGACGGTATCGAGGTTCGCATGGAGTCCACGGACGTTAGTGAACTCCACCTCGAAATGTGAAGTTGTGGGGTTTCCTAGGGCCGCTGTGTAACGTTTATTTCTTTTTTGTTGCACTGCCATTGTAGATTTTGAAGAAGAAGCGTGAAGACAGGGCGACATTTGGTGCAGCAGTAAGTGACAAAGCGTAGGGGCTAGCTTTGTCTAGAACCGTGTGGTTAGGTCGGAGCCGACCCGCCGGACGGAAGGGCTCCCAAACCCCCCTGATGCAAGGCCGCCGCTACCCCACACCGGTTACCACCCGGAGCGGCGATCCCACATCAGGATTATGCGCAACATGTGGGGCAGCCTCCTGGGGTGGTTGGCCCCAGGCGGGCCCCATGACTGTGTTGCGGGCGGCCGCGGCAACGCCGTTGCTAAGGGTCTCCCTGGCCGGCGAATCGACCCACACCACCCACACTAGACTCCGTTTCGCCCCCACTGGTCCCATGCCTGCTGCACCATACATCGCCCCGGGCCCGGCGGTGCAGCTGCTGAACCCCTAACGCAACCCAGCCTGGGCTGGGTTACTTGGGAGGCTTTAGCACAGCTGCACGGTGGTACCCCCCCGGACCAACACTGTTGTACCACCTGGTACCCACGTAGGGGCCGAAGCCACTCCATAGGTACCGTAAATTAACGAGCCTCGTCCGTTTATCAGCAGGTGCGCCACTAGCAGGTGAGGTCGCTGGGGCCCTATAGATGTTGGTAGAGCCCCTTTGCACCCAAAGTATCTGAATTCCGGCATAGATTGGGGTGGCTTCCTATTCGGCAACGTCGTAAAGCTCATATCCTTTCTCTTCACTATACTATCCTTCACAATCCTAATTCTCCTACCTATCTGCGTGAGCGTTTTGAGTATTTGATGCCTAGAGACAAAGCATGTCGTGTTTCCTTATCCCTACTTCTTCGAACTCCTGCTCATGACTCTAGTTGTTATGACAATTCGTTTACAATTCAGGCTGTCAGATTATGGAACTCACTACCACATGATATCCGTGCTAGTCGTTCATTGGATTTTCAAGAAAAGGGTAAAGGAGCATTTCCTTTCCCAACTATGATTTTCCATAATTATTCTTTTGACTTTTATTTGTTTCATATTATCTCCTTCTTTAGTAAGTATATTTACATCTGTATGTAGCATGTAGGTATTTAGCTTTAGTCTAATATTATTAAGTTCTTATGTGTATGTATTTAATGTCTGTTATATGTATTACATTTATTAGTTTCATTTTCTTCTTGTATTATATGTAATGTTGTATGTGTACGTGTTTACACTTTCCTCTTCTCTCTTTACTATTATTTATCTCCTCTATACCTCTAAGGTCTGCTGGAAGAAAAGCCATGACTGGCTTAAGCACGCCTTTGTACATATTGTTTGTTTTGTGTTTTGTAAATCTGTACAATAAAGAATAAAAAAAAATCTAGTTATTGTCTTGAGCTGTGTCTCATGAACCGTGATAGTTAGAAAGTGGAAATTTTCACAGATGATGTAATAAATATTCAAGATGTTTTTTTAAAATTATTGTTACCTCATCTCTGAACTGTTTGTTTGTTATTTCATATCTTTCGACTGGATGAACCGATTTTGATTTTTTTAATTAAAGCTCATGCATCCCGTGTGATCTCATTCAGGTAATTTGATATACGTTTTTGAGTCAATAATAGACGTGTTTTTTTTTTACTTATTTTTTCATGATCCAGTAATAGACAGTGGTTTCCACAAGCTTCCCTACTTCGACCCTCGGGTAGGAGTTGAAAGTTTGTCTGTCACACCCATATCTAAGAACAACGCGACACAGCGAGCGGGTCGGGCGGGCAGGACTAGTCGCGGGAAGTGCTATAGGTAACTATTACTATACTAATCTTATAAGGCGGAAAGGTTTGATTGTTTATTTATTTATTTATGTACACACAGTATATATAATATAGTGAAATTGGAAACATTATATACATGTATACAATGGCGCCACTTATCTCTAAAGAGATCTCTTCCAGTGGGCCTAGGAGTGGAGAAGTGAGTTCAATCAGACGCTGGTGTGTGTGCAGGTTGGTACGGTTGTTAAGGTTAATAAACTTACATACACTATAACTACATAAATACACAAATACATACATATTAACTTATCATAAACATACATAACATACAAATAGTTAAGGAAGGGACGCGAGATGGTGTTCCTTCACTTTCTTCTTGAAGACATATGCAGTTTATTTGTTTTCATTGAATTTGGCTCCGAAACTTCTGAACCAATTTTGAAATTTCTTTCACTAATATGTAGCATTATGTCTGAGTGTTATAAGCTTGGTAATGTGTTACCGCGGGAATTGGAATTGCGAAAACTATATTACACGGACATGCCTAAGCAAAATTCTGGACTCCAATCTTGCTTAGGCTTTGAAACGGCATCGTCAACGAAATCGGTGCAGTAGTTTCAACAACAAAATCTTTCCTCTCCACAGTTTTTAGTCCTAAATATTTAATATAATTATGTAATGACAGGTTATACACAGAGGAGGAATACAGCAAGCTGCCCTCGAGCCCCCCGCCCGAGCTGGCCCGCAGCGCGCTCGCCGGCGTGCTGCTGCAGCTGCGCGCGCTCGGGATACACAACCTACTCAGGTGAGTCGCTATCGCGATCTAGCTCGCTACTGGGCACGCCATCTACCGGGATACTCTCGAACTACAATGTTACAACCTATAAACCCATGACTTGGGAGGCAGTGGCAGAGTATGTCCTCAACAAATTAAGAATGGTCTTGCTTATATCTCCGGAAGTAATCACAACCTACACTCCATACCTCACCTTTTATCATCATCCATCAGGCCTTTTCCCAACTCAGTTGGGGTCGGCTTTCCAGTCTAACTGCGATTCGGATAACCCTAGGCGATATCGAAGTTCTGTAGTTAGACCGGTCGGATTTTTTGATTTAGGGCTCCAACTACCCCTAACGACTGCCATAGATGTTTGTATGACAACCGGGACCGACGCGACAATGTGTTAACATGTCCGGTTACCAATTCCCAACCTTTATAATGTGACGTAAGTCTGGCTGTCACAGGCTCTCGGTGTACTTACATGATATTTTTATGATTTTGTTTTAATTTGCTATACTTATAATAAATCTGTAGAAGTGAAAATTCTGTACATTGAAATTATCAAAAAAATAAATGGCAGAGGGTGTTAATAGACCGACACAGAACACAAATATGTGATTAAAATTTTTTTTTGTCTGTCTGTCTGTTTGTTTGTTCGGGCATCGCGCATATAATTATTCTTTAATATCCTGAACACCTACTGGCTTACTTTTATCGCGGAAAAGTATATACAATAACAATATTTAATTTTGCGGTTCGATCCCTAGACCCGATTACTGTACCAACTGCAAATAATAAGTTTGTCGTATGTTACGTCACCCGCAGTGGAGTTCACTAAGGGGCGTAGCACACGGCTAAGATACTATAATATTTTATTTTAAGATACAATATCGCTCGCCATACAATTCAATGGACACACGACGAAGATAATACTCGTAAATAATATTTCATATTTTCGTATCTTAAGATGAATTTGTATGGTATAATAGAGAATATAATAGAAGATATAATAGAGAAACTGTTGTAGGGGGGCTTTATGAACGCAATAAATCCCAAAACAATGGTTTTTAGAACTTTTGTCTGTTTGTCTGAATGTTTGAACACGCTAATCTCAGAAACGGCTTAACCGATTTGAATGACTTGAATTTGCGGTTTTCAGTAATGCGTTGTGGTTTATTCAACTTAACATTTAAGGTTTGGTTTTAAGTAGATCTAAAGTAACACGCAGGCGGAGCTGCGGGCAACAGCTAGTGACATACTATATACATACTAATGGTAATATACTATATCTGATGGTAAACCTTCGTCTGCGTAAAATAGTTTTCTCGGTCTTAAAACATTACTAAAATGAAAACCTTGGCATATAATGTCGTAATCCCGCTACTTCTATATCAAATTTCGTCAAAATTGGTCGAGCTAGTTAAATAAAACATTTACCAACATTATATTTGAAGTCCTAATGAGGATTAATAAATTCTGTAATTTACGCCGGTATAGTTTTCCCCACCAAAGTAGTAGGCATAAATTGAGCGACAAAAAAAAATTAAAAATCCCCTTTTTTTGGTGGAAAAATTGAAAGCATAAAAATGAAAATTTTCACTTTTATAATATTAATTTTGTTATAATAAATCCAGATTCACCTTCCCAACGCCACCTCCAGCAAAGTGCATTCTCTCTGGTCTAGAAACTCTATACGCGTTGCAGACCATCGACAAGAATGGACAGCTGACCGAATTGGGACAGAAAGTGGCCGAAATGCCTCTCAGGCCCATGTGTGCCGCCATGCTGTGTCACAGTGGTGAGATATCTATATATTTAATACGACAATTTGTCTGTCCATCTGTCCGTCCGTCGCGTTTTTCAATTTACATACATTTTTTTTTTTTTTTTTGATATTTTATATTTTTAGTCTATAATTATGTTTATTTTGTATATTGTAATTGTTGTTGTAAATAAATATTTAAGTTTGTCAAGTTATTATGTAAAAATTTATATTGTATATATATATATTTTATTTTTTTTGTTTTCTATATATTTTTTTTTGTTTTTTTATATTTAAGCGATACAAAGTTCGCTCGGGATAACTAGTAAATACTTAATGTAATAATAGATACCTATTATAAAGAGAAAAGGCGTAAAGGAAGGAAGTATGATATGAAAAGGGTTCCAATATCTCATGGTGGGTCTCTTTTTTTTGTTTTTTTTTTTTAAATTTCGGTGGTGCCCGGCGGACGTTGACCACCTGTGTGGCCTCTTCGGGGATTAGGTTGAGTACTTCAAATGTCAAAATTTATTCCTGAATTTTGACATTTGACATACTCAGTGGTTGCTCAACTTAAAATTCAGAAACCGGCCGTCTGGGTCCCAAGTCCACCTCACTTGCAAGTGGTGCACCTGCCGGTCAACAGACGGTCTGACAAACATCAAAGTTCCCGATAAGCGGCAACAGGCTCACCACCAACACCACTTATCAGGGACCATCAAAGTTACTGGCTTCAGTGGGCGTATAACATGCCCTTCTGGGAAACAAATGTGGTTTTATGTACCTACTAGTACGGTGTCTCGCACCACGCCATAGGATTTGGCCTATAACTTTTGACCCCTTAGGGCTAGGTCAAATTTTCGGTTTTATGGCTTGCCTCCAGATCGAGGACTATCCATAGAGGGGTCAACCATCATTGGAGCATAAGCAGTTCTCGAGAGCTAAAGGGGGACAAAAATTACATTCACCATTTCTATACATAGATGTATACAGAGAAAAAGTTTGATTGTTGTTCGTTTTGAATATTCTCCGAAAATTAAAACCATCGAGACGAGATAACTTTTGTTAACAAACGAGCCTTTTCTGAGTTACATCTCAGATCTGTCGTTATCACTCGTACCCAGTAATGACGTAAGTTGGTCGACGAGAGTTGTCGTTGCGTGTTTCGTGGTACAGGTCAACATCTAGTACCGTAGTTGTCAACATGTCGTACTTCCACCGACTCTTCTTTGTCTGATTCAGACGACAGCGACTAATTAAGACGCATGATTGTATGTATGCATGTATGTATATTTTTTGAATCATTGTTCATTTTAAATTAAAAAAATTACAAAATGTCGTTTAAAAATGCTGGCTGTGTTGCCACGTTGGATGGCGATACTTATTCTTTGGGACAGAAAATAGCCAGCCTTCTGGTCCTGAGAAGCATCGATTAAGCGTTTAGCAATGTCTCTTTACAGGCGGTGAGCGCTCGGACCCCATGACTATTGTATATTGGGAACTCTTAGCTTAACACTAATTCCTGATATAATTGTGACAGGTGAATACGGGTGCGTGGACGAGGCTCTCAGTATATCCGCCATGTTGCAAGTGGACAGTGTGTTTGTCAAACCTTCGGGAGGTAAAGAAGCTTTAGCGGCCAGAGTCTCTAGGAGAAACCACTTTGAGGTTAGTTTTACACAAAAAACGACTTCAATTTACCGGAATGGGACCAAATTTAAATGCGACCATTTGGGAAGATGTAGCTTTCAATAAAAAAAAAATCAAAATCGGTTCATCCAGTCGAATGACGTCATGGCAACAAATTGAGACCCTTCTTTTTTAAGTCGGTTAATTTAGTTTAGGTATAACTATTTGTTTGTACCTATTGTGTTTTTTATAGTCCGAGACGTCCAGGACTTTAATTGGCTGTGCCACAGCGGCTGGCACGTAAGATTTTCGTAACATTTCATCGCAAGGCAACGGATTTAAATTTTTTTCAAAATTACAATATAGCTGCTACTTTTTATTAAATTCATTCGACCATTTTGGACGTAACCCATTATAAATGTGCCCGGTGACGGTAATAGGCTTGCCCCCTATTACGTGGGACTAAAACTACTGGCAAATTGTGGGTGTGTAATGCACTTCTGCCTACCCCTTCTGTCTAAAACCATAAGTTAATTTAATATTCCGTGCGTTGACCAATCAGTGGAACTACGCTGATTGGTCGTTGAGTGATTTTGAGTTATGGCGATATCCAACATTTCTTAAAGTTTGTCTTTCTCAAAATGCCTAATCGTATGAGACTAGATAAAGTGGTGCACATAACTAGGTAACTGGACATAACTAGGTATTAAAACTCGTTTCTTTAAAACTTACTCGTGTTCAATATCCTTCTTTATGCGACAGTTTCATTATATGATTTTTTTTTTGAGAAATACAAACTTGGAGAAGTTATCTACAATAAGGCGGCAAAACTCAATAAGGCGGTATGGTCCAAAGACTTTAGCCTGTTATTGCAAGTAAAATGCAAAAAGTTATTTTTCTTGCAAATCTGTATCGAAAAGTAACGACAATATGGCGGCAAAACTGGACAAGACGGTATGGTCGACTGACCTTAGCCTGTAAGTAGGATATTATTATAATGTACTATGATTCTGTCCCAACTGTGTTTAAATAGTTACTTTACGATACAGATTTGAAGAAAATTTCATAAAAAAAACTGTAATTAAATGTAACTTTTTAAATTTTTATAGTACTGGTGTCATACTTATATAAGATCTATTATATCAACTTTTGAATGATATATTTCGATTTTTTAAGCATGAGAGTATATAAAATATACAAGGTTATTTGTAATTAACTAGCATCCTCCCAGGGGTAGGTAGCTGACATCATAAGTAACAACGTTTGTTCTACGACTTTTTATAAAACTGAATATATTACTTAGAGAGAGAGAGAGAGAGAGAGAGAGAATATAATGAGGTTTCAAGTTTTTATTCTTATAACGTGACACCAATAAGTCTATGTTTCATTTATAAACTGAAGTTCGACGCACGCACGTTCGCGCGCCTTTGGTCGGTGAGTTCTGGACACGATGAAGATGGAACGGATATTTGCCTTCGTTGTGTGTGAATGATACTCCACGGGAAGAACTGGGATACATTATACCGTAGCGCGGCGTCATTGGTACTTGCGGCGGGATTATCCTCAAATAACTCCAGTATCCTTTCTTGTTCCCGTACTGAGTGCCTCGGTGGACGACCACTGTCACTGAGGGTTGGAACTGTCCGTAATCGCTGTGTGGCAGATAACTTCGTTGCCCGGCTCGGTGTAGGTAGATTTGAAAAACCTTACTGCATGTTGGAGGCATGAATTGATAATACGAGTTTGTTTACCTAATTTTTACGATGCGCGTAAACTGCGGCGTAGAGTTAATAACTGTTAGGCTGAGATTCATAAACCGCACTAAGCCTTTACTTTGTAGCAAAGTCGCACTTTGACTCAAAATAATGTTTCATAGTCAAGCCCTTAAGCTTTACTTTGGGAAACCCTACTTTACTTAGTAAAGTACTAGTGCACGATATCGTCGACTTTACGTTTCAAAGTAAACTTTGAATGATTATGCTACTAATTTTAATAGTCTTGTGCCTCGTGCAAAATTTATAATATATTGGTCTATTTAATCTGGCCGGGTTATGAGCTCATAATTGTCAATGTGATTCCTGTGATCTGTTTGTTTGACATGAATAAACAGATTATACAGAAAGGCTCAAAATTACGTTTCTTTACTACATATTGAATATTTCAGTAACGCAGTTTTATGTTAATAATATTATAAATGCAGTGACAATCATTTTTATGAGCTAATGTTTTCAAAATATTTAATTTTTTTACGAGAAATCTAGCATTATTAATTAATTTACGCGTGTTAATTAATACAAACTTTGCGTAGAACGAATTGATGTTGTAGTTTACTTCGGTTTTACTAAGCTACAGCAGCTACAGCGTAGAGCAGCACTTTCCTTAGTAAAGTCCGAGTGCCGACTATGAAATTGAAATCCGCCATAGTAAACTTTGAGATTTGAAAGTACACTTTCGGAAGTCTACTTTGATACGAAGTAAAGTTCTGTTTATGAATCTCAGCCTCAGACGCAAAACTAAATTAACATTTATTTTGTATGAAAGTAAAATTTAACGAATTATAAAAAGTCGTAGAACAAACGTTGTTACTTATGATGTCAGCTATCTACCCCTGCGAGGATGCTAGTTAATTACAAATAACCTTGTATAAGTACTATGTTTTAGGTCGCAGAAGGAGATGTAATAATGTACTTGAACATATTAGAAGCCTACCTCAAGTTGAGGAGTGGAGATGACAAGAGATCTAAGAAGAAATGCAAAGAGTGGTGTCAGAAGTATTATATCAATTATAAAATTATGGAGAAGGTATGTTTTTAGCTGACTTATATACAGGGTGAATTTTTCAAGTGGGCTTGGATGGCCAAATCCGGATCTATAAGGAATAGCGAAAAATGCTCAAAGGAGTCACGAGCCCGATTTTGATGAAACTTAAAACCTCATCATTAGATTTTTTAAAAACCTATAATCCTAGCTGGGAATCGAACCCATTGATTTAGAAAAAAAATCACACCCTTCATTATTACACCATACGGTAGTGTTGCTGTTAAGGATCAAATTCTGAGAAGTAATGATATACGGCAAATTTAAGGAAAACTTAGAATTTTCATAAAATATATGTGTATATATGTATCGCTCGGACTGTGTAGGTATATGTAACATTTGTCCTGGCTGTTGACGAAATTACTGGCAAAGTGTGGGTGTGTAAGGAGTGATGTGTGTCTGTCTGTGTATTTTGTTGTTGAATTTCTGTTGACTTCATGGTGCTTGTAACATATTGTCGAAATATCGTAATCTCAAGAACAGAATAAATTTACATGGAAAATTTTCCTATCTGCCGATCTGCCAACTGCCGTCCCTGAGGTCACGGGTTCGATTCCGGGTCGAATCAAATATTTGTGCTATCCACAAACGTTTGTTTCAGAGTTTGAATGTTGTCTATGTATCAATATGTATGTATTTAGAAATATATAAGTATGTTTATCAACGTCATCTATCCCAAACTAAGCTATAAGCTTGTGCTATGAGATCTAGACAACTGATAAACATACTTATATGTTTCTAAATACATACATAGAAAACACCCAAACTCCGAAACAAACATTTGTGGATCACACAAGTATCGGTTGCGGTTATTAATATTAATAATATTTGCGGGTAGAATATAACTTGTTGGACGTTAATAACAGCAATATCTCAGAAATGGTAATTCCTAGGAAAAAAGTTGTTAGGTCATTTGTGTAGGTTATTTTATTATCTACAATTTTGTGCAAAACTATTTTTTGATATAATTCACTGTTTACGAGAAAAATCCAAAAAAGTGAATATTTTCAACTTTAACCTTGAATAACATTTTTAGCACAAGTCGGAGCGATACGAACTTTTGATATTAGATTTATAATGATGTACTTAACACCTGCACCACTTTGCAGCTCTATACAAATTAATCCAACCTTACAATTTTGTTCCGAACATTTTAACTGGATAACTCTGTTAGCTATCTGATTTGAGATCTCTTTTTGAGATATATGTGGGAGACTCGGTAAAATAAAGCTACTGACTTGACTGCTTCGGTGGCGTGGTCGGTAGTGCATCGGCTTTCGACGCCGGAGTCTCGGGCTCGATTCCCGGTCGGGACAAACTTTGTGTGATGACATATGCGTTTGTACCGAAGTCTGGATGTTTCCTATGTATAATATGTATGTATTTACAAAAAAACAAAATGTATATAAGTATTTATATCAGTTTATCTAGTACTCATATCACAAGCTCTGCTCAGTTTGAGACTAGATGGCGTTGTGTGCATTGTCCTAATATATTTATTTATTTACTTACGAAAAATTTGTTTGCTGTTAATCAATATTTTTCAATGTTCTTCGGCCCACGTACTATATAGGTTCACTAGCCAGAACCAATGTTATATTTATATTAATATTCTCAGTACTCCGGAGCAGATTTATTGATTGTCGAAAAATGGCCTCCGTAAATATTGTTTCGTAAATATTGTTTTTCTTTTTATATCCAGGCCTGCGAAATAAGAGAAGGTTTAGAAAAATTTGTGAAAAAGAAATTCAATATAAAAAACCAACCCGTGGAAGGATTTGAATTGACTACAGGTACATTATCCTTGAGTGCTATAAAATATATAGAGGCTAATTTTTAGGGTTCCGTACCCACATGGTAAAATGGGAACCTTCCATCCGTCTGTCTTGCGCTGTATTTTATGAACCGTGATGTTAGAAAGTTGAAATTTTCACAGATGATGATATTTCTGCCGCCGTTTCTGCCGGTTCTGTTGCCGCACGACAAATACTAAAAAAAGCAAAATTAAATAAATATATAAGGGGGCTCCCATACAACAAACGTGACTTGTGCGCGAGTCCGACCTTCAGTTGCCCGGTTTTTCCTTCCTATAATGTGTTCCCGGGGGAATTGGGAATTTCAAATCTCGTTATTTATTTTCAGATAAACTATCTCGCATAATGAAATGTGTAGTGTCGGGGTACTTCAGCCAAGTGGCCTACCTGGGCATCGACTCCACTTACCGCGGGGTCCACGGAGCGACGCTGCACATATCGCCGGACAGTTGTTTGTTTAGAGTACAACAACCTAAATGGTAAGTATCATAAGATAAGATGAGATGAGATGAGATACGAGTTATGAGATGTGAGATTAGAGATTAGAGATTAGAGATGTGAGATGAGATGAGATATGAGTTGTGAGATGTGAGATTAGAGATTAGAGATGTGAGATGAGATGAGATATGAGATATGAGTTGTGAGATGTAGGATTAGAGATTAGAGATGTGAGATGAGATGAGATATGAGATACGAGTTGTGAGATGTGAGATTAGAGATGTGAGATGAGATGAGATATGAGATATGAGTTGTGAGATGTGAGATTAGAGATTAGAGATGTGAGATGAGATTAGATATGAGATATGAGTTGTGAGATGTGAGATTAGAGATTAGAGATTAGAGATGTGAGATGAGATGAGATATGAGATATGAGATATGAGTTGTGAGATGTGAGATTAGAGATTAGAGATGTGAGATAAGATGAGATATTTATTTGCAAAAAAACATCTGTGTATAAATTGTAGATCTTAATTTAGGATTTAGTGCCAATATGTTTAACCATTATCATGGTGCACAAATGATGCTATGACATATATATACCGTGTTTTCCAAGACCGTGCGTAATGGAGGGAGAGTATCTTAAATATATCTGACTGCTTCGGTGGCGTGGTCGGTAGTGCATCGGCTTTCGACTCCCGGAGTCTCGGGTTCGATTCCCGGGTCGAATCCAATATTTGTGTGATCCACAAATGTTTGTGTTTTCTACATACGTTATGTATGTAGAAATATATAAGTATGTTTATCAGTTGTCTAGATCTCATAGCACAAGCTTATAGCTTAGTTTGGGCTAGATGACGTTGTGTGAGAATGTTCAACAATATTTATATATTTATTAATAATAATATTTTTAAGAGGGGCTCGTGGTCTAGTGGTAACCGACAATGTTAACACATTGCAAAGGTTAAGCAACATCGACTCAGGCCGGTCTTAGGATGGGTGACCATTTCTTAAGACATTGAGACCCCTCCGTGTCTCGGAGAGCACGTTAAGCCTTCGATCCCGGTTGTCATACTAACATCTATGGCAGTCGTTAGGGGTAGTTGGAGCCCTAAATCAAAAATCCTAGTGGTCTAACTACAGAACTTCGATATCTCCCATGGGTTATGAAGGTCAGATGGCAGTCGCTTCACGGAAAATATCGAAGTTCAGCCGAATCGCAGTTAGACTGGAAAGCCGACCCCAACTGAGTTGGGAAAAGGCTCGGTGAATGATGATTAGTTTATTAATTTGGAAATACAAACACACTTCCATATAAATTTTATTTATGGCAACAATTTATAAGTCATACCAAACTTTTTTTTTGGACTTGGCTTGATTTTAAGGCCTTTAATCCAAATATACTTTACCTACTAATTGAGCGGAGTTTACGAAGCTCTTTCTTAGACGACTCGTGTATTTCGTTCGTGATCGAACTCCTCCTAAACGACTGGACCGATCTTTTTGAAATTTGGCATGGTCATAGTGACTATCACCGTGAGTGCATATATCTGAATTCATAAAGATCGGTTCAGTCGTTTAGGAGTTAGACCCGGATCGACAAACTCAGCTCAATTATTATTACCTAATATTGTTTTGTCCTCAGGGTAATATTCTGCAGCGTCCAAAGTGTAGGCAACAAGACATACATGAGAGATCTGATGACCATACACAAACCTATACTGTTAGATATCGCGCCGCACTATTATGTTGAAATTTAATAATAAATATGTTTATTTATATTAATTGTGGTTTTATTGAACGAAGCGAGCGGAGATCCTTATCAGGTGACTCAAATGTAACTCGATGTGAAATTGTTTCTTGACAACTACCCAACCGATTATCATGATTTTATCAAATATTGGATAGAAACAGGCGTTACTTGGCGAAAATCCATGACAAAACAATGGTAAGTAAAATGTTTTTAAGAAAAAACCTTTTAAATTTATATAATAGCATTATTTTTTTTTTTTTTTTTTCTGTTTTTGCTGTTCTCTCTGAGACAGTCTTGATAATGCCTCGTTTAGAGGCGAAACAATTGTCGACGTTTTGTTGTCCTTTTAATTCTGCGAAAAATTAATGCTATTATATAAATTTAAAAGGTTTTTTCTTAAAAACATTTCAAGCATTCTAAGGAGCAGGTTTTGTTCGAGACCGAATTTTGATTTATATGACAATAGTCCCTTCGCTCATTTGCATGCTGCAGCGCAGCGACCGTAGCGAGTAGTTATTTTTAATACTAAACAGACTAAACATCTAGCCATGCCGGTCTTCGGATGGGTGACCATTTCTTACATTCAAGACCCCTCCGTGCTTCGGTCCCGGTTGTCATACGAACATCTATGGCAGTCGTTAGGGGTAGTTGGTACCCGACCGGAACTACAGAACTTCGGCAACTCCCATGGGTTGTGGAGGTCAGATGTCGGTCGCTAATATCGAAAATATCGAAGTTCAGTCGCAAGCAGTTAGACTGGAAAGCCGACTCCAACTGAGTTAGGAAAAGGCTCGGTGAATGATGACTAAATAAGACATAGGATAAGGAACTCGTGACTAATATTAACTTTTTTACTACTTCGGTGGCGTGGTCATTAGTGCATCCGCTTTTAACGTCCGAGGAAGGGTTCGATTCCCGGGTTGAATTAAATATTTGTGTGAAATGAAATGAAATGATTTATTTATTTGTATAGGTCACTAAATGGGTCTTATAAACATCAGTAAGTACTTAAAATAAAAAATATCATTGCTTCTATATTTACATGTACTGCCAGATTCGCAAAGCAATAAGTGGAACCGAGAGAAAGAACCTGGCAATAAAACTCTCGGTCACTATTTTTCAATAATTGATACATTTACACATTTTCTTAAGACTAAATGTGGACGAATGTACATTGGTCTCGTGTCAAAATCAATAAGCGTGTATATGCAACACAAATGTAATGTCTGTAATGTTTGTTTTGGAGTTTGTTGGGTGTTTTCTATGAAAATGTATGTATTTACAATTTTACAATATGAATCACAAAAACTATAACCTTGGGATGCACCCCAACCAGCGATTGTTTCCTTTCCACGAGGAACGTTCTGACCAAGACACCACTAGCCCGAGACCCTAATATTGCAATCATATGTAATAAAATGCATGGAAAAATCCAGAACGTATCGTCAACGCACTTAGTTGGAACTTTAACCCGAGGTAGATTATATTAATAATAGAAATAGGTATATTTACCTCTAATTAATGACTTGTTTTCATACAAAAATGTGTCTGCTGATACAGAGACCCGATACTAGGTATAAAATAACAGGTTTACAAATCTGTAAACAAATAATATTATTATGAATAAAAAATAAGTCCTAATTTAGCATAGTTTTAACCTACCGTGAGAAGTGCTGAAACGTGATTGTTAGTTAGACAGTTGAAATTGATCGGGGTCTGAGGACGGCAGGATAGTCACCCGCCATCCTTACGGAAACAGGCTAGAAGGGTCGCGTGCTGTGGGACCTCAGCCCCATAGCATGTGGGACCTCAGCCCCACAGCACGCGACCAAATCACTCACCGACGCGGGATTCTCATCCCGAACAAACCCCTGAGGAGCCCACGCATGTAATAAAAGTCCGCCAGGCGCCACTGGAAATACCTTCTGATTGTTTACCGGACGGGCAGCGGAATTTTTATTTATTATTAACACATACAGCTATCATAACAGGTGACACCTAATGCGATAGTGCAGTTACTTAGTAAATAAGAAAACTAATTACCTATAAGTTATATATCTACAGCAAACACACTACTTAATCAATACTTTAACCAAAACACAATACGCTGAAGCAAGTTGGTGCGAGCATGCGGCACATGCGGCAGTGGAGGCCGCCGCCGACGTCCCACGTACTCATCAGCAACACACAATCCTACTGTCATCAGTACTCCAGAGTTGTGTATCTTACCGCGAACAATCTTAAATAGGTAAATGGCAAAAGCCACATCCCTTCTGATCTCCAGCCTATAATATCCCACCATGCCAAGCAAAAACAGTGTAGGATACAGCAGAGGATAACCAGGATACTGCTTTAAGTAAACAAATCTGAATTAAAAAAAAAGAGAGTTGAAATTGTCACAGTGATGATGTATTTATGACTGCCTCGGTGGCTCAGTGGTATGAGTATGCGACTGCCGCCCCTGAGGTCCCAGGTTCGATTTTGGGTCGATTCAATTATTTGTGTGATCCACAAATGTTTGTTTCGGAGTTTGGGTATTTTCTATGTATAATATATATGTATTTAGAAATATATAAGTATGTTTATCAGTCGTCTAGATCCCATAACACAAGCTTATAGCTTAATTTGGGCTAGATGACATTGTGTGAGAATGTTCAAAAATATTGATTATTATTTATTATTTCGGTTTCCGGTACCGGTATGATAACAGATAGGGAGCAACATGTAGCTAGCGTCCCATCCCATATGTAGAGTCCCATATACCCAAGTAGAAAATGGTGCTTACGGAACTTATTGATTTTCCATTCTTATTGTATAGTAAGTTATGTGATCTACAGGTGATAGATACTACAGGCTAATCTACTCCCTATCCCAAAACTACTCGTAACTATTATTACGAAAATAATGTTATTGCTAACTAGAAAACTATATCAAGAGGGCGAAGCCATGTTCACCAGCTAGTGCAGTATAAAATCAATAAATAAAAAATAAAAATAATAGGATGGCTCGTCAATGCAACGAAATCGCCAGGGATAACCCAGCCTTCGATGTATTTGTACCTAAACTGTTTTATTTGTAAGAATTGTAAAACAGCTTTTAATTCAGTGTATTGTGATTTGAAACTCCATTATGTTCTTTTTGTCAAAATTGTTTACTTTTAATGTTACTTCTTTTGTAAACACATTCTTTTGGAATGCAACCTGGACTCTGATCTTTCTGATTTGTATTTTCTGTATTTTTTCGGTTGTAATCTGTTATGTGTAAATAAATAAATAAATATCTTTCTGATGTTCTAACATAAATTACAACAGCCAGCAGCAATGCTGTCTGGGTTTTCCCAAAAAAGTGTTGCTAAGGGTATACCTACCTACCTTTACCTTACAGTGCTCCAGTGGTGACCTTGGGCAAGGCTGGGTAAAGCAGGATTAACCATCAAAAACTTGCCCACGATTACCTTAGAGATAGTAATGACTGCGTTGTTGAGTCAAGGATTGTCGCGATTATTATCGTCATTTTAAATGATAATTCCCAAAGATAATTTTATAACCTACACAGAATCATGACTTTATAAGGTATAAAGGGTAGGATCTCAAGGGGCAGCAGCGACTGATGCCCAACTTAAGGCAACGCTCAGTTCTGGTGAAGATTCTATTCACAGTATACGGGTGGTATCTCTACCCGGCACGTGTTGTTCGGAAAGACAATAGAGAAATTTGTTTTACTCTATGTCTTTAAATAAGCATGGCAGTATGTAGATACAATGCTAATATCCGTGATGTAAATGACTCACGAACAATTTAATTGACAGTCTTCTGACAGTCATGTGTTCAAGATTACTGAAATCAGTCGAATCACGCCATTATCGAAATCAGCCCAGTGTCATGCGAAGCACGACTCATAATTACCTATATATCTTTAGATGAGTCGAAAGGTTGGTAATTAAGTGACGACACTGTTATAAGGAATTTCCAAGTTGCTCTGCCCTCTGTTGCACATCGAGTTATAATGTAGGTACTAAGTTTATTACTTTTAGATAGTGTACATCTGTGGATCGAGAGTTGATTGTTATCTATATATAGAAATGGGGAATGTACCCCCCCTTAGCTCTCGAGAACTGCTTATGTTCCAATGATGGTTGACGATGGATAGCCCTCGATCTGGAGGCAAGCCAAAAAATCGAAAATTTGACCTAGCCCTAAGGGGTCAAAACTTATAGGCCAAAACCTATGGCGTGGTACAGCGCGAAGCACCGCGCAAGAAACCGTACTATTTGAGAGAAAACTCTAAGTAATTTCCTGAATATACTTGGTAAAACGGCTTAGATAAATACTAAGGGGTTTATTTTAATTTTATTCTAAACTTTGTGCACAAATAATGTACAAAGCCGGACTTAATGCCATAGCCATTATCTACCAATCAACCTTCGGGTGATGGAGAGAGAGGTATTAGGATCGGATCGTCTGCAAAGCAAAATGTTCATAATGTGCTTTTGTCTTCTCAAGCAAAAGGTCTATGTAAACAATGTTGACCACATGAAGAGATTGTCCTGGGAGCAAATCGTCCACAATTTATAAGTCAAGTAGTCTATAATTGATACTTGTAAATAAAGGTGGCTCGTCAAGGTGGAGATGTATTAATCGTGATAACTGTAGTGCTACGGTGACAATAAATAAAGAAAGAAATAAAATTCTCCGTCAAGTAGAACATACGTGCAAACCCAATTATATAAGAAATAATATTGATGTCGTTATGAATAATCATCATCATATCCTGACGTCTCACTGATAAAGCATTATCAGAATTCAATGTAAGGGTTTACATATATTACATAGCATCACGCCTTTTTCCCCGAAGGGGTAGGCAGGGGTGTGCAAACACACCCACATCTCGCCAGCTATGTTAGGTCCCATGTAATAGGGGGCGAGCCTATTGCCATTTACCGGGCACAAGTTCCAGACTCTGGGATAATTATCTGGGTAAAATTCTAAAGAGAATTATACATTATCCACCAGACCCGGGAATCGAACCCGAGACCTCGAGCGTGGCAGTCCGTACATAGTACCATTGTGCCACCGAGGTAGTCGAGGTAGTAAGGGTTTACATTACCCTTAAAGCATGATGTAGTAGGTAGTTAGGTGTGATTAGTCCTATCCCACACTGTTTCCGATTGTCGATTGTCATTCTACAGTAGTTATGTATTGTGGACGGTTTGCTTCGTAGCCAATATGCTGGTTGGACATTTTCGCAAGACGTCATTAAAACAATTTTTGTTTACATTTTAAAATGTGGACGATTAGCTCTCAAGTCTTATTATACACGTTGATTTTATCACCGTCAGCAGTACGCAAGGGTTCGCTTTCGGAATAATTTTTGAACCAACTGGCAGCATTACTTTGAAAAACAAACGCATTTTTTTTAGAAATATAAAAAAAAATATTTAGTTTCTAGACATTAAATGAGAACCCGTTGTAGGGAACTCACTCTCATAAATACTTAAGTTTTACAACGATAGTTACGGTACAGTTCGTTTTCATTCAACAATGCGCTGGCACAGAGCAAGCGTGCGCCGCCCCCGGCCCCCACCTCAGCGTACCCTCCGAATCCTCCTACCGCCTCCTAACTGCGGCTCGCCAGTCCACTCCACAGTAAACCTCGTGACAGCGCCGGCGTCTGTTGCGTAACCGTGTGTGTCAGTGAGTAAAATGAGTCGTCAGTACGAATATTCGAACGTGGAGTATCTAGCAATGGTACAATTGTATGCTATTGCTAACCACAACCTACAAGAGGCTAGGCGATTGTACTCCCAGCCGGAGCACTTAAATGCGTTACGGCTACGAGGAGTCAGTGATCCTCAAGTGCCGACACGCGGGACCATCTTGGCTGCAACCCAGCGCTTACTCGACCACGGACAGTTCCGGACACCGTTACATGCACAAGCCCGAGGACGTTTGAATGATTATTACCAAATGGAAGACGAAATCATCGAGTACTTCGAACGAGATCCTCGGCGGAGTAAAAGAATGGCAGCAGGAGTCTTCAATGTGACCCAAACCTTTGTTTGGAAAACATTAAACTCCCATGGATTACATCCTTACCATTTTCGACGGGCTCACGCACTGTATGAGAATGATGGATCAGCAAGGGTCACCATGTGTCAGTGGTTGTTGCAAAATACAAACATGAACATACTTTGGACAGACGAATCATTGTTTACGCGAGTGGGTTTGTACAACGTGCGTAATGAACATTACTGGGCGCTGGTTCATCCCCACTTAATAAGGGAAGACCGACACCAGGTTCGGTTTAGTGTAAATGTTTGGGCCGGTATCATTAACGACCAATTATTAGAGCCCGTTTTTATTGAAGGTCATCTCACTGGTAGTTCATATCTAGAAATGCTCGTAACGTAGTTACTGAATTATTAGAGAACGTGCCTCTAACGTATTTACGAGGTTTGTACTACCAGCACGATGGCTGCCCGGCTCATTACGCGCGTGTAGTACGCGACTACTTGGACAGTGAATTTGGTGAACGGTGGATAGGTCGCAGTGGTCCTGTAGCTTGGCCGCCTAGGAGCCACTTGACACCCATGGACTTTTATTTGTGGTTCGAAATTAAAAGACTCGTTTATACCAGAGAGTATCAAACCCGCGAAGAACTACGCAGTGCGATAGTAGACGCTTTTGGTATTGTGAAAAGTGATAGAGACACATTGAACAAGTTGAAAGACAATCAATTAAAACGTGCACGTTTGTGTACCGAAAGGAATGGACTCCATATCGAGCAGTTACTTCGGTACAGAGAACTGTAAATTAGTGTAAATAAACTGTAAATAGGTATGTAAGTTTGATTTTATTTGTAAATAGCTCCAATTTTTTAAATACGCCTGAAATACCTCCTCGCAGTCAGTTGTAGTTCAGTGTATTTTTATTATTATTATTACATAGTTCAAAAGTCATTAAGTCACTATCGTTAATAATAAAGTAGGTATTACAGACGGTCCTAAGCCCGTGTAAAGTACGAAGGAGAAATTGGAGTGTGTACTTTATGTTCAAGTAGGTATGTTTCGTAGTGATACTGGCCATATTGGCTCCGCGGGTTCATTGCTCCCTAACACATGATTTGCGCGGTACTTGAAGCGCTCGAAGGATGGATGTGTGTGTGCGAGACGTGCAGCCTGCCGAGCACGCTCTCGTCCGCGTCAATTCATCAATGAAATATCGTACTGCTACTAATGTTAAACTTGATTGAGTGAGAAGAATTACAGAAATGACAATTTTTTTTTATTATTATCAGTACAGTAATTGAGATGTTAAAAAAGGAATCCAAATATTATTACGAACCCTTTCGACTGCTGACGATCATAAAATCAGCGTGTATTGTGGGTAGTCTTAGTCAATAGACTTTTTGCTTTGTAGCCGACCCGATCCTAATACAAGCGATCTAGGTATACGAAACAAAAATGTATATATTCTCATTTTGAAAAATAGTCAGTTGAAGCTTAAGATCTGAGAAGTATTCTGCCGTAGGATTTTTTTGAATTAGATCAACACTCGCCGAGATAAAAAATGTTGAATGTGACCATTTTTGCGCTTTAAAATGGTTGTAACTTCTTTAAAACGCATTTTTTCGAAAAAATCACAATGTAAAAAGTGTTATATTTTGCCGGTTTTACCCTTATAAATCATTTTCCAATATAAAAACCAACTTTTTATCAGTTAACAAATTAATTTGTTTAAAACAATTAATAGCCCAACCGCACAAATTTTGTTTTCTTACCAATCAACGCCTTTTGGTCCAAGGTTTACAAAAAGTACCTACAAATTTGTATAGGGGCAATCACATTTTCACTGATTGGTCAGTCGTTTTCATTTCTAAGCACTTTTTCGGGGGTTTGCCGCTTGCCTAATAAGGTTTACTTATGTCTGAACATCTTTAATAATGCTGTTTAGAATTATTTATTAGAAATTAGCGGACGCCCGCGGTTTCGCCCGCTTGACAAATTATATATATATGTTACGGCTAATACCCGAAGTGCGGCTGCACCTAGTTTTAGCCGCCCGAAGTGCGGCTGCACCTAGTTTTAGCCGGTTAGGTTAGGTTAGGTTAGTTTAGTATAGCACCTAATCGCGGAACGCCTCGTCGAGCATCTCTCGACGGTGGGGCCAGACCTGGCGGACAACCAGTACGGTTTCCGTCGGGGACGCTCCACCGTGAGCGCGATCATGCGCGTCAAGAGCCTGACGGAGGAAGCAGTCTCGCAGGGCAAGGTGGTGGTGGCGGTGTCTATTGACATCGCCAACGCGTTCAACACCTTGCCATGGAGCTGCGTTAGGGAGGCGCTCGTGTATCATGAAACGCCTCTCTACCTCCGTCGTATTGTCGGGGCCTATCTCTCGGAGAGGGCCATAGCTTTCCCCAGCTGGCTCGGGCCAGCTCGGCGGGATGTGTCGTGCGGTGTTCCACAGGGGTCGGTCCTGGGGCCGCTTCTGTGGAACATCGGCTACGACTGGGTGCTGCGGGGTGCGTTGCCTGAGGGCGTCGGCGTAACGTGCTACGCCGACGATACCCTCGTCACGGCGCGGGGTGCAACGTACCAGGAGGCAGCACTCAAGGTCACGACGGGTGTTGCTCAAGTCGTGGGTCGGATACGGCGGCTGGGACTGGAGGTGGCCTTGCACAAGTCCGAGGTTCTGTGTTTTCACAGACCTCGGAACGGTCCACCTGAAGGTTCCAGCATAAATGTGGGAGGCGTTAGCATCGGCATCAAGCCCTCGATGAAGTATCTAGGGATCGTACTTGATAGCCGATGGAACTTCGGACCACATTTCCGAAGTTTGGTCCCCAAGGTGACACACGCATCGGTCGCGCTTTCGCGACTGATGCCCAACCTAAAGGGACCCAACGCTTCCTTCAGGAGACTGTACCTGGGGATTGTGCGGAGTATGGCCCTATACGGGGCTCCCGTATGGGCGGCGCGGTTGACGGCCAACAACTCAACGCTCCTTAACAGACCGTTGAGGACCTTGGCCGTCAAAACAATAAGGGGCTACCGCACGATCTCCGGAGAGGCTGCATGTCTCCTAGACGGGACCCCTCCATGGGACCTGGAAGCGAGAGCCCTTGCGTCATTGTTCCAATGGCGCAAGGAGGCGCTGGAGCGGGACCACAGGCCTGCGTCTCGAGAAATCGATGACCGGCGGTCCGAACTCCGACAGGATCTTATGGAGTCATGGCGGGTGCGACTTGAGCAACCCAAGTGGGGTGCCACCATCATCGCGGCGGTGAGACCGATCATGGACGATTGGCTGCAGAGGCAGCATGGTGACCTCACGTATCGTGCGACGCAGATCGTTACCGGGCATGGATGCTTCGGTAGCTATCTGTTTCGCATCCATCGTGAGGTCACACCCCGGTGTCAACACTGCGAGGTTTCCGATGACGACACCGCACTCCACACGTTGGTGGAGTGCTCAGCGTGGGCGAGTCAGCGCCGGGACCTCGTAGTGGGTCTGGGCGTGGATACCCTCTCGCTGGAGACCATGCTTCAAGCCATGGTCTCCAGCGGGAGTAGGTGGAACGCGGCCGTGTCCTTCTGCGATCAAGTCGTGCTCGCGAAGGAGGCGGCCGAGAGGGAGAGGGAGCGTACCCTCCCCGCCGAGTTCCGTAGTCAGCGGCGAGGGCGCCGCAGACTCATCTACGCCCAAGACCATCGACCTCCATGATCGGGGCCTGAGGACGGCGGGATCGCCACCCGTCGTCCTTACAGAAGCAGGCTAGAAGGGTTGCGTGCTGCGGGGCCTTTGCTCCATAGCACGCAACCAGATTCACTCACTGACGCGGGATAAAACCCTACCCCAACGACGCGGGATTCTCATCCCGACCCAACCCCCGCAGAGACCACAGAGGTGGTCAAAGTCCGCCGGGCGCCACTGGAAATACGTTCTGCTTGTAACCAGAGACGCCCGGCAACGGACGTTAGAGCGGCCGCGGCTTTGGTCGCGGAACTAAAAAAAAAAGAAAAAAAAAGTATAGCACCTAGTTTTAACCGGCTAAAACTAGGTGCAGCCGCACTTCGGGTATTAACCGTAACATATACACAAACTCCTTCACCGACAACCACTTTATCCATTGATGAAAACCGCATCAAAATCCGTTGAGTACCTAGTTTTAAATATTTAAGCATACATAGGGAACGGTAGCTCCTTTGTTTTAATGTTTTTATATCGATGTGCTATTACACCGATGCTGTATGCATTTCCTCGTTGAACTGTGATACTTATTCTATGAGCCAGGAAATAACCTGCGTTGAATACACCCACACACACTTCACCAGAGCTTCGTCTGTCTGTCACTAAGTGACCAGGTGCACCGCGTGCAGGTGAGGTAGGTACTCTTCTACTTTTAATGGTTCCGTAGATCAATCTCGGAACCCTTATAGTTTCGTCGTGTTCGTCTGTCCGTCCGGCTTTCAGTCTGGATACCTATGTGTATGTTCCTCTACACACAGTGTTTTTTTTGTTTAATGTTCCGCGGCCTAAGTCCATTGCCAAGCGCCTCTGATGAGCATACAGGGAATTTCCAGTGGCGCCCGACGGATCCCACACAGTGCTTAAATAAAATTTTAAAAACATTTTTTTTGTGGTAATTAGTTCCACTACACGTAAAGTGGGGATAATTTTTATACTCATGTCTACCCCATAGTGTCAATAATTACCCTACCTACCTAATAATTACCCAAGACAATAATTTAAGATAAGTTAGTTCAAGACTAAATTAAAGTCATTCTTGCTAAGGAAATGTTATTACAGCGTTGAGGACTTTATTAAGGACAAGCCATGAGTTAGTATAATTAATTTGTAAATTAACAACATTCAACAAGTCTTGTTCGGTTTTTGACTCATCTATAGGTATTTTATTATATATTGTGAAATCATAAATAGATCACAAAAACTGATGTCATCGGCGGGACTCGAACCCACGGCCTTTCCCTAACAGGGGGACTGCTCTGACCAACTGAGCTACGATGACCACTACCGACGACATCGAATTTTTGCTTCATTATCATATTCATAATTTCTACATCGCGCTATTAATGTTAGCGTTGGTTAGTGGTCATCGTAGCTCAGTTGGTCAGAGCAGTCCCCCTGTTAGGGAAAGGCCGTGGGTTCGAGTCCCGCCGATGACATCACTTTTTGTGATTTATTTATAATTTCTTTCTTAATATTTTAAGATTAGTTTAACCAAACTCATTGCTTTGAAATACAAAAATATATTGTGAAATCGTTAATAATGTTGTGCCATTGATGTAAATTTATACCATTGACATTTAATTGCTACATAATATTGTCTTTGAATTCTTATAATGTATTTTTTTTAATTAGTTTATTGATTGACATTTCAATATTTTTATAATTTCCTTTGCTGTTTTGTTATCTTGTTTTTGTTGCAATTATGTATGTACCTACTGTTGATATAATTTATTTGACATCACCTTTGAATTTCTGTTAAGTACTTATGTATTTTGATGATGGTTCTATTTGACATTTAAATTTTTTTGTTATTGTTGTTATAAGTTGTAATTTTATTATCTTGTATTTTTTTGTCTTTCTATATTTGAGGCGATATAAAGTTCGCTGGGATAACTAGTTGACTTTATTATATTGATTTGACTGCTTCGGTGGCGTGGTCGGTAGTGCATCGGCTTTCGACTCCGGAGTCTCGATTCCCGGGTCGAATCCAATATTTATGTGATCCACAAATTTTTGTTTCGGAGTTTGGGTGTTTTCTATGAAATAAAAATAAAATAAAATAAATAAAATAACGTTTATTATCTTTGAAATTTTTAGAAAATTATTTAGATTCGTCAAAAGTTGGTGTGACTCTACCGAGGGTTCCAAAATGCAACGAGACTGAGAAGAGCCCTCAACAAACTCAGTTCGGCTTTTTTCAAAATATTTCATCTTAAATCTAAAACAGAGTTATTTAGAAAGGAGCAATTTGTGTTACAACCAGGCAGCCTTGTCATCTAAGAAATCATTAATACTATAATAAGCTTTATGGCACAATTTACTTTTTATTAGTTTTTTAAATTTATTGACAGATAAATTTGCTATTTCGGTTGGCAATGTATTGTACATTCGAATAAAGTTCCCCGCAAAAGAATTACTCACTTTATGAAGCCTAAATTTAGGAACAGCCAGTTTATCCTTATTTCTTAAGTTTGAATTATGATTATCACTATTTTTCACAAATTTACTTTTGTTCTTGTGGGTATACAATAAAATTTCATAAATATACTGTGAATACACTGTTAGGATGTTAATATGCTTAAACTTATCTCTTAATGACTCCCGAGACCCCATTCCATAGATAGTCCGGACAGCCCTATGTATGTTATGTATGTATTTAGAAACATATAAGTATGTTTATCAGTTGTCTAGATCCCATAGCACAAGCTTATAGCTTAGTTTGGGCTAGATGACGTTGTGTGAGAATGTCCAGCAATATTTATTTATTTTATTTATTCAACTTTAAAGGGTATTTTTTTTTTGTTAAAACAGAGCGTCTTAAAGCCTGTAAAACCTAAAAAAATCAAGATGGAAGTCCATGTAATGTATTTTGAAGGAAAACTATAACGAATTAGATAACTTTAAGTCAGGAGTTATAGAGACTATTATGGGCGGCTACCAAACCCTAATCTGTGTTGGAACAGACGCGCATTTGGCCAGTTTTTAAAGTAAATTATTTACACGTGTAAAATACCGTATCGGAACCAAATTCAAGGACAACGTTACATAACATTTGATATCGTATCCAATTAATTTTTATACAACAAAATATTTTTTTAGGTTTATCTATTGCTTTTGTAATAAAGTAATGATCCATACGATTAGTAGGAAACTTGACCAATACGTACACGATTGTAACCACCATCTTCAAAATTGAAGCGTCTGTTTCATATTCCAAATTAAAACCTTCTTTAGGTGTTATCCTTCGACGGCGTACCAAGCCACAGAACAGAAGAAAACGTTAGAAAGGAAATAGTTACTGCAACGCGTGTCGTCGATTTTCTTCCATTTATAAACTCTACTACAAGCAAGAAATGTATAATTTTACAACTGCTTGCGATGTCGTCGTTTTGTCTACAAACTACATAACCCAATTCGCAATAATTATGACAGATATCATGGTATTTTAAAGTTTTAGTACTTACCGGTGCAAAGAAACATATTGTTGACATTCGTTCAAAATATGAGCGGCGCGCCTGCCTTGGCTATAGGGCCGTTCTGTGTACCCAGCAATGGAGGACGGCATTTAAACAAAATTCATCTTGACGGCCATCATTTTACCTACATTGAAGCTAAAAAAATCACTATTTAATATTATCCTAACTAGTGTAACGTGAGATACACACAATTCGTTACAGTAAATTTTATTTTATTATTTTATTTTAAAATGTTATTTAAATTTTAAATTAAAATTAAGAAAGTTATAAGCAAAAAAGTAAGAAAATACATTCTGAATAAATAGCGTGTAGTGTAAAAGTGAATATACCTTTGATGATGTCATATATTGGGGGGAAACCGGTCAAGATTTTAAATAATAACGAAAATTGTGGAATTTATTCAGAATGTATTATTATGTCCTCCAAGTGCCGACAATCGAAAGCATATTAATACAGCATGAATGTTACTAGGCGTGTGCTTAAAAAAATTCTAAATTTTTTGCTTATAACTTCTTTAATTTTTAATTTAGAACAAAAAGTTATATACTTAAACATATTTGTAGGCAAAACAATGTGCTACAAATTATGACTTTACACATTTTTGTAAGACGCATAGTTTCCGAGATATCGCAAAAAAAGTATTTTCATCCCTTGCGGCCGGGGGACAAGGGTGGCGACCCCACAAACTTGAGGTTAAGCTTCTATTGACACACATGTCCCAAAAATAAAATTGCGGCCTCTAAAAAATGCAATATTCGGTCCTTAAATCTGAAACATTTCAATGGACTAGCAGGGGACACCGGCCGGGGCTACAAGTTCCGATTTTCAGCTACCTTACCTCAAAATTTGTCATAATGACTTGATTTTAATATTCTTAGGGTACTGCTTATTTGTGTATTTGTAGCGATTTCGGCTTTTGACGCCGGAGTCTCGAGTTCGATTCCCGGGTCGAATCAAAAATATTTGTGTGATCCACAAATGTTTGTTTCGGAGTTTGGGTGTTTTCTATGTATATTATGTATGTATTTAGAAATATGTAAGTATGTTTTTCAGTATTCTAGATCCCATAGCACAAGCTTATGGCTTAGTTTGGGCTAGATGACGTTGTGTGAGAACGTCCAAAATATTTATTTAGTTATTTATCATATCTGGTAGATTTTCCCTGTCTACCCCTTCGGGAATAAAGACCTAATGTTGTGTTGTTTGCGTGTTTACTGTACCTTGTACCTTAATATTGACAATAATATTATATAGATATGTATAATAAATACCTATCTCTTCCTGATACATAAAGGTTAACAATTTGCACCCGGACGCCCTAACCAAGCCGTATACTTATCATTTTACCAATTATAATTAAATTAATGATATATATAAAAATAAGAGAATGCGTAGTTACATTTTAGGGTATTTTATGTTAGTACACGTTTAAAGGGTTTCGTACCCAAAGGGTGAAACGGGAAGCCGTCCGTCCGTCCGTCCGTCTGTCTTGGGCTGTATCTCATAATCCGTGATAGAAAGAAAGTTGAAATTTTCACAGATGATGTATTTCTGTTGCAATTATAACAACAAATACTAAAACACAGAATACAATAAATATTAAAGGGGGCTCCCATACAACAAACGTGATTTTTTTGCCGTTTTCATACGTAACCCTTTGTGAGCGAGTCCGACTCGCTGTCTTACGCGTCACCGCGCCAGATTCGCGTGTTCCCATAATGTCCCACTTGTACGACGCTGTCACACTCGTTTAAAGTGTTATAGTTGTAGTAGTGTAGTAGTTCAGACATCGTAAGACGTTGTAAGACGTACCAGTGTGTCGCTGTCTCCCACGTCGCAAGGGATACGTCGTATACGAAGGACCAGTGTGTCGTTGCTTTTACTCTTTCACATACAAACTACTGGACGTATTTTAATGAAACTCGGCAATAATGTAGAGTGTAGAGTGTAGACCATACGTCAGAATAACACATATGCTACTTTTTATCCCGGTAATGTGTTCTCGTGGGAATTGAAAACCAGAAAACTAGTTCACGCGTGTATCCGCGGGCATTTATCTAGTTATTATTAATAATTTTGCGGTCATTTGATAACTGGACGATTACATTTATAATTGACCACAAAAGTTATCAATGTTAAAATAAATTTCTAAGAAAATAATTAATCTCGGGGATTTTTACTTACATATCTGGCATGCCTCGGACACAAAAAGTTCCATACCTACATTTTTTTATTCAACTCCGCTCCGGTTGCACACCGGCACTAATACTTACTATTTCAGTTAAGCATCTAGCTAATGATGGGTTACCATTTCTCTAGATATTGAGACCTCTCCGTGGCTCAGAGAGCACGTTAAGCACTCGCGGTCCCGGTTGTGGTAAGAACATCTATGGCAGTCGTTACGGGTATTTGGAGCCATAAATCAAAATCCGACTTGTCTTGTCAGGGGGCGGTCGCTTCACAAAAAATATTAGTTCAGCTGCATAGTACCTAGTTAGACTGGAAAGCCGACCCCAACTGAGTTGGGAAAAAGGCTTAGTGGATGAAGATATAGGCTGGAAATTGGGAATGTGCTGCGCATTTGACATCGAAGCAATAATTGTTACTAACCGAAACGTAGACCAACTGATAGCGACTTCCAGACTTTCATACTTTTATATAATCATATTATTTTATATACTTGATAACCTTTGTACACCTAAGTAGAAGTTATTTACAGATTAACTCTAAAAAGTTGAAAAACATAAAATATTTTTGATTTAACCGGAACTTGGGTTTAACGTTTCAACCGACTTCAAACAAGTTAATAATTATTGAGATCGAAGTTAATAAAAGTAAGAACTCTATAATAAATAAATAATAAATAAATATTGTTGGACATTCTCACACAACGTCATCTAGCCCAAACTAAGCTATAAGCTTGTGCTATGGGATCTAGACAATTGATAAACATACTTATATGTTTCTAAATACATACATAATATACATAGAAAACACCCAAACTCCGAAATAAACATTTGTGGATCACACAAATATTTGATTCGACCCGGGATTCGAACCCGAGACTCCGGAGTCGAAAGCCGATGCACTACCGACCACGCCACCGAAGCAGTCAAAAAGAAAAAAAAAAGTCAAAAGTCTATGTTACAGTGTAGCTACTGATTTTGTAGATTCAAATATTGTACTTACCTTTCTTGTATGTTTCTACACTTTTCTACAGCTAAACTCAATCGTACGTGGTTGATGTGACCTATACATAATTATAATTCACTAGAGGCATTAAAAATGGACCAATAAATTATTGTGTCTGTTAGACTAGGGTATTTACCTATGAACATCATGCTGTGTCGAAAGATCTACACTTCATCTACTGGGAACTTTACGTAAATAACAGTCGCAAGGGGGAGCCTAGGGACTGTTATTTACGTAAACGTTACTTACATAGGTTAACATTAGTGTAGGTACGTGACGGGGGCAACAGCCGCCGTGCTTTCGCGACTAATGAGGGGACCCCAGCGAAGAACGTTGCTAGAAACGTTCTACCAACTGACCAAGTATGTTAGTCATAATATTATGATTAAAGGTAGGTATCGTGTAATTGGCCACACGAACATGAACGGTTAACCGGATCGCACTATTCTGATAATTTCGGTATTTTAATGAACTCATTAGCAAGCTTATTAATTAAAATGAGTATGATGCAAAAAAGTATACTTATTGGCTGAGAATTTAAGCGTGTGTTTTTGATATTAGAGGTTCTGTATTATTTATTAAAATTAAAGGAATGAGCTCAGCTGCCTATGCGGTTAGAAAGATAAGGTCACAACTGACGAAAAAACAGCACGATTAGTTTATTTTAGTTACTTTCATAGCGTTATGTCATATGGTCTGCTGCTGTGGGGCTCAGCTGCCGATATTGAGACAATAGTCATATTACGGAAACGAGCTATACGAACACTACTGAAAGAACTATTTAAAGAAATTAATATTTTAACAGTTGCTTTTCAATATGTTTACGACAACATCTTATGTATACGGAAGATCATAGAGCTCTTAAAAAAAAATCCGATAACCATAATTTTAATACAATAAATAAAAATAAACTGGCAATGACAAAAAATAGACTTCATAAAGTTGGTAATTCGTTTGTAGGCAAATGTATAAAAAAAATTAATAAAATTCCTCAGGATTTGGTTGACATGCCTCTTAATAAGTTTAAAATAGTAGTTAAAAATGTTTGATGAAGAAAGGCTACTATAATGTAGACGAATATCTTAATGATAAAAATGCATGTTCACCCTAATCTTCTGTTGTTGGCCACTCGTATAATGTATTCTACGAGTGACCAACAACAGAAGATTAGTTATTTTTATATATATAGATTAATATAAACTAATTGTCACAATGTAAACAAAACAATATTAAAAAAGAAAAGGGATAATCTACCTGAGTTTCTTGCTGGTATCTTCTTTGGAGAACCAACTTACCGAACCAGCGAAATAATCATTTTCAAATGGTTATTTATGTAAGTAGGTACATACTTAATCCGTAATATTATAAAAATAATAAATTAAGTAATTTAGTATTTTTATAATATTACTTGACAATAAATTGTAAGATTTTGACATTCATATTTGCTCTTTATGTGCCTAAACTGAATAAACGAAATTGATTCTTTGATTCTTTGAATATAAATTAAATACTTCGAGCAAAAGTTGAGCCAGAAAACGGTCAGGTATGTTTAATGAACGGTGCTTACCGCATGCTTTTAATGTTGTAGACATTCGTAGACGTGGCAGTGCATGTTTTTTTTTGAAATCAAAGGCCCATAGCCGCGGCCGCACCTACTTCCTTTGCCGGGCGCCACTGGGAATTCTTTCAGTGCCTACCGGAGGCGCTCGGCAAAGGTACCCTTGGCCACCTGTGTGGCCGCTGCGTGGTGGTCGGGTGTTACCCCGCATCTTTGGGGTCGAGTTCTATCCCGCGTCGGTGAGTGAAGGCGTGCGTGGGGTGCAGCCGCACAGCCCGCAGCCCTTCTAGCCTGCTTCTGTAAGGACGGTGGGTTGCTAATCCATCGTCCTCAGGCCCCGATCATAGAGGTCGATGGTCCTGGGCGTAGTCACGTCTGCGGCGCTCTTGCCGTACACCTCGGAACTCAATGGAATGCCGTGTCTTCGCCGGAAGCCTCACAGTGTTGACACGCGGGTGTAACCTCACGATGCATGCGAAACAGATACTCACCGAAATTTCCGTGTCCAGTGATGATCTGTGTCGCACGATACGTGAGGTCACCGTGCTGCCTCTACAGCCACTCCTCCATGATCGGTCTCACCGCCGCGATAGTGGTGGTTCCCCACTTAGGTTGCTCAAGTCACACCTTCCATGTCTCCATGAAATCCTGACGGAGTTGGGACCGCTGAGCCTTGATTTCTCGAGACGCAGGCCTGTGGTCCCGCTCCAGCGCCTCCTTGTGCCATTGGAAAAATGACGCAAGGGCTCTCGCTTCCAGGTCCCATGGAGGGGTCGCGGCTAGAAGACATGCAGCCTCTAAGGAGATCGTGCGGTACCCTCTTATTGTCCTGACGGCCAAGTTCCTCAACGATCTGTGCAGTATAGAAGCGTTGTTGGCCGTCAGTCTCGCCGCCCATATGGTACACGGCCATGCTCCGCAGGATCTCCAGGTCTCCTGCAGGAAGCGTTGGCTCCCTTTAAGTTGGGCATCAGTAGCGAAAGCGCGGCTGTTGCCCCGGTCACTTTGGGGAACAAACTTCTGAAGTGTGGTCCGAAGTTCCACCGGCTAACGAGCCCCAGATACTTCATTGAGAGCTCGATGCCGATGCTAACGCTCCCTACATTTATACTGAATCCTGGAGGTGGCCCGCGCCGAGGTCCGTGAAAACACAGAGCCTTGGAGTTATTCAGTGCCACGTCCTTCCCAGCCGCCGTATCCGACACACGACTTCATCAACCCAGTCGTGACCTTGTGGGCAGTGCATGTGCTACGCACGAATGGGACATGCCTTGTCAGCGTACGTTCCACAACTAAATCACACCTACTAGTCCGGTCAATTTAGACCAAAAAATGAGAGTGAAGGTGCATAAGATACCATACTGGTTTTGTCTATAACTTTGGACCCCTTAAGTCTAGGTAAAATTTTCTATTTTTAGGCTTGCCTCCAGATCGAGGGCTATCCATAGAGGGGTCAACCATCATTGTAGCATACGCAGTTCTCGAGAGCTAAGAGGGGGACAAAAATTACATTTCTCATTTGTATATATAGATATCTCAGAAACGGTGGCTCGTAGGAAAAAAGTACTAATACATTTTTATAGATAATTTTAAGATCTATATTTTTTGTTTAGTGTACTTTTATGATAACAACTTACCGTTTTGCTGAAAATTGCAAAAAGGCATTTTTTGGACCTTTGACCTCGAATAAAAATTTTTCCACACACGGGAATGATGGGGAACTTTTAAATTTTATTTATAATTTTATTCTGAAAAATTTTACTGATTTTCAGCTTGCTGGGACTTTATGCACCTTCGAATGTCTAAATTGACCGGACTATACTGTCATCAGACACTTCTTAGATGAGACGATTAACGTCGTAGGGACGCATGCCACGTAATGTTTTAATATAGTTCTATAATAAATGAACTGATTTTGATGATACTTTTAATTGCATTTAGGTAGGTTAGTACATACAATATACCATCCCACCTATTTCCCCAAAGGGAAAATCTAAAAGTAACTATTGGTACTATGTAATAGAAGGTGTGTCTGTTGTCGTTTATTACTTGTACAATCTTTATTTTCGATCGATTTACGTCAAAAAAAAATGTTCAAATCACTGCAACAGTTTAGTGTGTTTAACTATTTTGTTATTTGTTATTGTCTTGTTATCGTAAATAGATTGAATTATATAGGCTCATTACAGATTGCGATAGGTTAATGACTTTTGTTGCAAGTTATATACCTAATATGTCTCGGCGCTTACTGGAGGAAGAACCGACACAAATAATAGTATGAGTCAGTGTTCATTTCAATAGAGACAACAAAACAATTATTTTCAACTTGTTTGTCTACGAACTTCACACAATGGTTGTCTGCAGAAATGTTTTCTATGTCTATTCTAAATGTCATCATCAGCCTATCGATGTCCATTGCTGAACATAGGCATATCCAATCAGTTGTCAGTTTGACCGGCTCATTGTCACCTGGATCCAATTTGTCGTCGGTCCATTTGGTAGATGGCCTTCTATGGTCTGTCCTGTCGACCGTCTGATCTTCGCGCTATGGAGCCATCCCCTGCCAGTCCGGCTTGCTAATTCTTCGGTATATACCAGCTACCTTAAGTCCTTCAATGGATCTCTTCATTTCTTATTCCTTAGAGAAATAACGGTCATAGCTGGTTGGAGTGTTTTATCGGGTAGAGTTTTAGAATAAATCTTTTAGTCACCCTGGTCACTGATCTTATTGCTGGAAAGAAAGTAGTACAGGGCATTGCTTCTTAATAACGACAAAAATGCTGCCAAATGCTCAAAAACATTTAGAAATGTTAAGCCCGTGTTCCAGTGCAAGCTTTGTGAAGAAAGTAAGCTAAAAAACTAGGCATCAGAAGTGACCTACGTAAAAAGTTTTAAAATTAAAATTAAAGGCAAATATGATCATAAGTTAAATGCCAGATTTGCAAAGCAACAGTTTGTAAGAACCTGGCAATAAAAACTGGCTTTTCTTCAGTAATTACATTTGTTGTGACCACATAACGTATCCAGATAGGGGCCTCCGACGAAGGGCTTAAAGATTGCATTCTGTTCTACCACGTACAAAGAGATCTGATACTAAGCACTCCATGGATTCACTGTGCGGGTACCGGGTCCATAGTGTGATGAAGTGGGGCACAGATTGCAGGCGATTGAGACTTGCGACTCAGTTGTAGGTTTAGGGTAGTCTTGTGACTAGTCAGCGCTCACCTTCACCAAACGACATGGTCGCCCCTCTATCTAGCCAAATTCGGTATGATCCTAACAGTGCCGCTTTGCAGTGTCTTAGTAAAGAGCTTACTGAACATCGTGGCAATCCGAGGCCTCTAAGCTACGTCTCCAGTTGAAGTCGGCTCTAAAGTCTAACTGCAATTCGGCAGAGTTTTGAAATTTCCCGCGAAGCGACTGTCATCTGACCTCCACAACCCATTGGCGATATCGAAGTTCTGTAGTTAGACAGTTCGGATTTTTTGGGGCTCCAACTTCCCCTAACGACTGCCATAGATGTTTGTATGACAACTGGGACCAACGACGGCTTAACGTGCTCTCCGATCGGTTACCACTAGGTCAGATCATGCAAATAATACACCACGTATAAGTTTTATAATCACTATACGAAACCCTAATTCTTATTTATCTGTATCATTAGCGCGACACGCCAGAAGATGGTGTTCCCGATAGGTACACGAGTATCAGTTGGGTTACATAAAGAAATTTAAATACAATAAAGTGGCATTTGATGTGATACCTCGTGTCTGGACGCTAGACAGTGCAATTTTATTAAAAAAATACATTTACTTATTAATTATTTATAATTAATATTGTTTTGATTTGGAAGTTGGTGTTCAGTGATATCGTATTTGGAATTATGGCTGTATTTTTCACGATGGTATGTTCTTTTTTTTATATTTGTTTTATTTTATTAGATTTAAACGGATTTTAAAGACCAACTTATGAAGAGGCTCTGAAGACCATTTAAGTCTCGCTCCCCTATTACTTGGGACCAAATTGCCTATCGGGTGCCTCTGTGTACTTCGTCTGTCTATCATAATACTCGCTCGGACTGCTGATCGCACAGACTGCTGATTAGTTTCTGGGAAATTTTGGGTGTTTAATGCACCTCTGCCTACCTCTTCTGAGGTGTGATGTTTTTCAGATATACATACATTATTCGTATTAAAATAACCTACTATTTTAGTTAACCTAGAAAAAAGCGCATCTACTTATCTACCTACCAATTTTCATTTAAATCTGTTTAACAATTTACGAAATAGTATTCAAACATCATCACGGACTTCCACATTTCAATAACAATATTATTAGGATACTTTCAAATGCGATTTTAACACTTTAAAAACAAAAACTTTTTCTTCAATAATTAAACAAACTGGTTGGCAATAATGCTGGCTCTACAACCTTACATGTACGGTTTGCCCTCACAATTCTATTTCATATCTTTTCAATAGCATGTACCTATTAACTTTTTCTAAACATTTTGTCATTGTCATAACATGTTTTGAATACAATATTGGATACTGAATTCTTTGTAATTGCTTAGGACACTCTTTCCTCTCCACTCCTAAAAAGGCTTTTCTTATTGTTTCTTTTATGCCGCCACACTCTCACCCCAAGGTCTGAGATTGAAATTTCAAACAAAACATAGGTGTAACTTGCCCATTTTCAACCCCTAACTCGGCAAGTAGGTGCCGGAAATGAATATTTTGGCACAGTAAGGGACAGGCTAAAGTCCAAAAGGTGCGGGAGCCCCGACGCAATTTAACAGCAGGGTAGGCAAATGGAACATTTGTCGACTAAACTTCCTATTACTCTACTACGTCTTGGGTTATTACACGGAACTGGCAAAATCTGGATGTGATATTTTAATACACGTTTGTGGTGCCCTAAAATGAATCTAAGTCTAGACTAACTACAGAACTTTGATATCGCCTATGGAGGTGAGATTGTAGTCGCTTCACGGGCAATATCGATGTTCAGCTGTGCAGCAGTTAGACTGTAAAGCCGACCCCAACTAGCTTGGGAAAGGCTCAATATTAGGGTGTGAAAGACTGGTCTGGTCAATTTATAAAAAATGTGCACTTTGAACAACCAACTGTTTAGTTTCATTAAGCCAAAGACGAAGACTTTTTTTTTTTAATTCCGCGGCCCAAGGCTGCGGCCGCTCTAACGTCCGTTGCCGGGCGTCTCTGGTTACTAGCAGAGGGTATGTCCAGTGGCGCCCGGCGGACTTTGACCACCTCTGTGGTCTCTGCGGGTGTTTGGTCGGGACGAGAATTCCGCGTCATTGGGGTCGTTTTATCCCGCGTCAGTGAGTGAATCTGGTTGCGTGCTATGGGGCAAAGGCCCCGCAGCACGCAACCCTTCTAGCCTGCTTCTGTAAGGACGGTGGGTGGCGATCCCGCCGTCCTCAGGCCCCGATCATGGAGGACGATAGTCTTGGGCGTAGTCGCGTAGTCTGGGGCGGCCTGGCCGCAGACTACGGAACTCGGTGGGGAGGGTACGCTCCCTCTCCCTCCCGGCCGCCTCCTTCGCGAGCATGAATTGCTCGCAGAAGGACACAGCCGCGTTCCACCTACTCCCGCTGGATACCATGGCTTGAAGCATGGTCCCCAGCGGGAGGGTATCCACGCCCAGACCCACTACGAGGTCCCGGCGCTGACTCGCCCACGCTGAGCACTCCACCAACGTGTGGAGTGCGGTGTCGTCGTCGGAAACCTCGCAGTATTGACACCGGGGTGTGACCTCACGATGCATGCGAAACAGATAGCTACCGAAGCATCCATGCCCGGCAACGATCTGCGTCGCACGGTACGTGAGGTCACCATGCTGCCTCTGCAGCCAATCGTCCATGATCGGTCTCACCGCTGCGATGATGGTGGTACCCCCCTTGGGTTGCTCAAGTCGCACCCTCCATGACTCCATGAGATCCTGGCGGAGCTGGGACCGCTGGTCCTTGATTTCTCGAGACGCAGGCCTGTGGTCCCGCTCCAGCGCCTCTGGAACAATGACGCAAGGGCTCTCGCTTCCAGGTCCCATGGAGGGGTCCCGGCTAGGAGACATGCAGCCTCTCCGGAGATCGTGCGGTACCCCCGTATAGTTCTGACGGCCAAGGTTCGAAGTGGTCTGTTTAACAGAGTCACGTTCCCCTTGACCGCCAACTTATCCGCCCATACAGGAAACCCGTATAGGGCCATACTCCACACGATCCCCAGGTACAGTGTCCTGCAGGAGGAGTTGGGTCCCTTTAGGTTGGGCATCAGTCGCGAAAGCGCGACCGATGCCTGCGTCACCTTGGGGACCAAACTTCGGAAATGTGGTTCGAAGTTCCATCGGCTTTTTTTTTTTTTTTTAATTTGGTTCGCCAAATTGACGCCGCCCGCCGCGACGACGTCTAGCGACTGTGGGCCACTCTCACAGCACACATTACTATTGAGAGTGGCCCTCAACTTGACGACCTACTGATGTGCCTCTTCACGCACCGCTTAAAGAACCCAGGATTATATGTGGGAGGAAACACGAGCACAGGCAAGGCGTTCCAGGCCACTATCGTTCGGCAGAGAAACGAACGTTTAAAACGTTCGGTTCTCGCGAACATGCTATCCACTGTGTGGGGGTGGCATCTCTGCCCGGCACGAGTCGTTCGGGATCGGAAGGAAGAGGGTGGGATCAGATTGAAGAGCTCTTCAGAACACTCGCCGTGGTAAATACGGTAGAATGCGGCCAAGGAAGCTATTGTTCGGCGCTGAACTAGCGGCTCAAGGCTTCCCGTTACCTCCGGACAATCTATAATACGGATAGCCCGTCGCTGCATAGCGTCGAGAGCGTCCAGCAGATACTTCGCGGAGCCGTCCCAGAGGTGAGAGCAGTATTCGACGCAGGGTCTAATCTGCGTCTTGTACAGCAGACACCTCCGGTCCGGTGTAAAGAATCTCTTTACCTTATTCAGTATTCCTAGTTTCCGCGAAGCTAGCCCTATACATCTTTCGATGTAGTTTTTATTATTGAGCTCTCGACGAACGTCTATGCCAAGGATATCAAGGTTGTCCTTCATTGGTAATAATGCATTCTGAAGAGAGGGTAGGGGAAGTAAATGCACACGCCTGTGTTTTGCGGGCATTGAACTCGACCAGGTTCTCGGTACCCCATTGAAAGATACTGTCGAGGTTACGGTCGAGATCAGCCACGAGTCGTCGTCTCTCCTCCTCAATCTCAGATCGCCCCGCCGTCGGACGAACCGAGTAACTCCCGTGCAGTGTGCTGTCATCTGCATAGCAATGAATGTTCCCGAGGGATAGCATATCATTGATATGCAGAAGAAAGAGAGTTGGTGATAGTACGGACCCCTGCGGTACCCCGGCATTCACTTGCAGGAAGCGAGAAGCCTGGCCATCGCAGAGGACCCGCACTCGGCGCTCGTTTAAAAAGCTGGCAATCCAGCTGCACAGTTGAGGAGATAGACCATATGCCGGAAGCTTGGAAAGGAGCGAAGCATGCCAGACCCTATCGAAGGCTTTGGCGATGTCCAGGCTAATAGCCAAGGACTCGCCGTGACTTTCCATAGCCCCACCCCAGACATGCGTTACGAATGCCAGAAGATCACCCGTTGATCGCTTTGGCCTGAAGCCGTATTGTCGATCATTGATTAGCGAGTGATCCTCTAGGAATTGCATGAGCTGCTTATTTATAAGGAGCTCAAGCACCTTGCAAATGACTGAGGTGACAGCTATGGGTCGATAGTTGCCTGGATCGGACCGATCCCCTTTCTGGGGGATCGGTTGTACGTTCGCCTCCTTCCAGACCTCCGGCACGAGTCCTGAAGAGTATGACAGGCGGTACAGACGCGTTAATACTGGAGACAACTCAGCTGCACATTTTCGTAGCACCACTGCCGGAATGCCGTCAGGACCACTGGCTTTCCGCGTGTCGAGTGACCGCAGCACTGCCCGTACATCACATTGCCCGGACGGAAGGGCCCCCAAACCCCCCTGATGCAAGGCCGCCGCTACCCCACACCGGTTACCACCCGGAGCGGCGATACCACATCAGGATTATGCGCAACATGTGGGGCAGCCTCCTGGGGTGGTTGGCCCCAGGCGGGCCCCATGACTGTGTTGCGGGCGGCCGCGGCAACGCCATTGCTAAGGGTCTCCCTGGCCGGCGAATCGACCCACACCACCCACACTAGACTCCGTTTCGCCCCCACTGGTCCCATGCCTGCTGCACCATACATCGCCCCGGGCCCGGTGGTGCAGCTGCTGAACC
This sequence comes from Nudaria mundana, assembly GCA_963556515.1. Taxonomy (NCBI): domain Eukaryota; kingdom Metazoa; phylum Arthropoda; class Insecta; order Lepidoptera; family Erebidae; genus Nudaria; species Nudaria mundana. The sequence continues at coordinate 13,175,127 of OY748312.1, forward strand.
CCTAACGCAACCCAGCCTGGGCTGGGTTACTTGGGGGGCTTTAGCACAGCTGCACGGTGGTACCCCCCCCGGACCAACACTGTTGTACCACCTGGTACCCACGTAGGGGCCGAAGCCACTCCATAGGTACCGTAAATTAACGAGCCTCGTCCGTTTATCAGCAGGTGCGCCACTAGCAGGTGAGGTCGCTGGGGCCCTAAAGATGTTGGTAGAGCCCCTTTGCACCCAAAAGCTATCAAGTACGATCCCTACGTACTTCATCGAGGGCTTGATGCCGATGCTAACGCCTCCCACATTTATGTTGGAACCTTCGGGTGGACCGTTCCGAGGTCTGTGAAAACACAGAACCTCGGAATTGTGCAACGCCACCTCCAGTCCCAGCTGCCGTATCCGACCCACGACTCGAGCAACACCCGTCGTGACCTTGAGTGCTGCCTCCTGGTACGTTGCACCCTGCGCCGTGACGAGGGTATCGTCGGCGTAGCACGTTACGCCGACGCCCCTAGGCAACGCACCCCGCAGCAACCAGTCGTAGCCGATGTTCCACAGAAGCGGCCCCAGGACCGACCCCTGCGGAACACCGCACGACACATCTCGCCGAGCTGGGCCGAGCCAGCTGGGGAAAGCTATGGCCCTCTCCGAGAGATAGGCCCCGACAATACGACGGAGGTAGAGAGGCGTTTCGTGATATATTAGCGCCTCCCTAACGCAGCTCTATGGCAAGGTGTTGAACGCGTTGGAGATGTATAGAGACACCGCCACCACCACCTTGCCCTGCGAGACTGCTTCCTCCGTCAGCCTCTTCACGCGCATGATCGCGCTCACGGTGGAGCGTCCCCGACGGAAACCGAACTGGTTATCCGCCAGGTCTGGCCCCACACTCGTGAGATGCTCGACGAGGCGTTCCGCGATAATTCGCTCAAAGAGCTTACACACCTCGTCCAGCAACACGATCGGCCGGTATCCGGGCGGTGAGTCCACCGGCCGCCCCGCCTTACGGATCAGGACGAGTTTCCCCGTCCTCCACACCTTGAGAAACTGGCCCCTTTCGAGGTATGCGCTAAAGAGCCCTATCAGCCGAGGTCCGAGTTCTTAGAGGGCCAGGACCAATGCACGGCCAGGAATGCCGTCGGATCCGGGGGCAGTGATTTTCCGGCGTTTAAGCCGGAGTACTGCCGCACCTAGCTCCCCCACCCTGACTTCGGGTACGTCGTCTTCGCTGGTGCTATCCGCGTCGGGCAGAGACGGAGCCATGCGCGGAGGGACGTGCTCCTCCGCGCTCGTCGGAAACAGGGAGCCCATGACCCGCTCCAGCTGCTGCGGCTGGAGACTCTGGGTCAGTGGGGGCGCCCTAGGTCGGAGTTTCTCCCTGACCTGTAGGTAGGGGCGCCCCCATGGGTTCTGCTGCAGGGTCTCCAGGAGCTCCTCGCGGGCCGCCATCTTGGCCCGTTTTATCGTCTCCTGGAGATTACCTTTAGCCTCCCTGTATGCCTGAAAAAGCTCCGCCTCTCGGGCTGCCGCGTCGTCTGGGCGGCGACGACTCCGGCGAAACCTGGTGTACCGGCGGCGGGCGGAGATGCATGCTGCGTGCAGCTCTGCAATCTCCGGCGACCACCAGTACACCTGCTTCCTGGCCGGTCTGGGTGTAACCCTAGGCATCGCCGCATCACAGATTTGCGACACGGCTCTCCTGAACCACTCCGCCTCGGCATCCACATCGGCAGGCCGGTCCGGCGCCGGAATCCAAGCCTGCACGATGGATGTCTCCAGGAGAGACTCCCGATCCAGATGGTGAAGTTCCCAACGCGGATCCGGGGGATTTGCCACCGGCTGTGGGAGGTCAGGTGGGGGGACGACATCGAACCGGAAGTACCGATGATCCGAGTGCGTCTCCTCACCCTCCTCCACGCGCCAGCCTGTAATACGGCGGGCGAGGTCAGGGGATGCGAACGTTACGTCCACGATCGATTCCCCCCCCGTGGAGCCGAAGGAGATATCTCCAGCCTTTACCTGGTCACGGGGGCAGCCGCCCGCCTCCACGACGGCGGAGACAACTTCCTCCGTCGTGGCCGCGTCATCCAGACCCGTGATGCGCAATGCGGTGCATTTGGTGGGTCTGGTGACGCGGACGGCTTCTTCGTCCAGCGCGTCCCTAAGCTGAGCCGCTAGGGCATCAGCTTTAGGGCCGCTGGAGGCGCCGGAGACCTCGAGGTGGCGAGCCCCGGTGCGTGTCGTCTTGCACCGGAGCCCCCCCTGTATATCGAGGGCCGAGAGGTTGACTGAGGACTTCACAGTACTCAGTACGTCGGAGTACCCCACCCCCTTCTCCACACCTACCGTCGTCACCGTAAGGACAACGGCGGTGGAGCGAGGAGGGCGGGGCCTCTTCGGCGCCTTCGCCGCGGCGGCTTTGGCCGCTTTCTTTGCGGCCTTCGTCTTCCTCTTCTTGGCCCCCACTACTTCCCATCCCTCGCGTCTGGAGGGATGTAAGGAAGTAACGGGAGCGACGATAGAGGAAGAGGAGGCGGCAGGGGTGCCACTCTTCTTGCCGCGCCCCTTGGCCTTCCGCGCCTGGGCCGCGGTCTCGGCCGGCATCCGGCTCACCGAAGTGGACGGGGCGGAGCGGGGCGGCGGACAGCAGGTGTGCCGCTAGGACTGGGAGCGGGAGCACCGCCAACAGCCGCCGCGTATGAAAACGCGGGGAGCGCTAGCGGATTGCGGTACGCCCGGTCCTCCAGGACCGCGAGGCGCCTCTCGATCGCCGTCAGGACCTGCACCGTAGTCGGCACAGGCTGTGGCGGCGAGGCGGGCGCCGTGGTGGGCGTGGTCCTAGGCGCCGTCTTCGGCGCTGGTCCAACCGTCAGAGGAGGAGGCGGCATGGGACCTGGAGGTGCCTTGACCACTGTGGTCAACTCAGCGACCTCCCGACGCATATCTTCCATCTCCTTTCGGGAGGCAGTGAGCTCCACCTCCAGGCTCGCAACCTGCTTGCGGAGCTTCGCCTCCTCCTTTGTGACGCTCCGCTCGAGGAGCTTGTCGAGGGAGGATTGGGCTTCATCCACTAGTGAAGCCACAATCTTCTTCCTCCTCGACATGTTTTTACTCCCCCGCATGGCCGCGTTCATGCGGGAGAGAATACTCATTATCTCCCGCGCGGGCGGCACACCGATATCCCTGCGACTGCGCAGGGACGGCACAGATGACGGGGGTGGTGTTGGCGGGCGCTTTCTGTAGGCGTTGAGACGCGTGCGCACCGTCTTCACCTGCACCTCCTCCTCCGAATCGCTGGAGAGGAGGGACCCCCACCCAGAGCAACTAGTGCTCCGATCGCGCGGCGGCCCCCCCTTCTTGAGGGTCCTCTTCTTCGAAGAAGGGCCCTTACCCCTCACACTACTGGGAGCTGAACCATCGTCAGTCCCAGCAGTAACATTTCCTTAGGGCAGCGACGCGAGCCCCCAAATCAAAAGGTCAAAGAATCGAAGTCCGTTGTTCATGCAATATGTCGTCGGCTGAGACTGCCCGGGGAAGGGCAGTGTCAGGACCGGGGGTCTCTTCAGGCTTATTCATAATAAGCACAATTTCTTCTGTGTTGGCCACTCAAGTTCTCGATGTCGACGTTCGGTCACCCAACTTGCCACTGCGTTACCGTGGTCAAGTTGGGGTCCAGGGCGGACGGCGAGGACGTAGTCTAATCTCTTGGGGCCCCGCCCCAAAGACGAAGACTATTATAAACAGCCTATGGGAAAATTAATCTCTCTGCTTATCCGTGCCCGGAAAAATCATGTCTCTAAATGTATATTATAATGTATTACTCAAGCGTTCTTTCGCCGGCGTGCGGATCCCATCCGCAGTGTGTGTGGATGTCAATGTCAAATTTCATACAATATTAAAATGCGTTTCTTTACGCGCGGGCCACCCGCTCTCCGGATGCTATGGTAACGGGCTAGTAGCAAACTGATTTGACGTTGACATCCACACGCGTTGCGGGATCCGCATGACAGTAAAAGTGCCCTTACAGATAAAATAGGTACATCTATACTCCAGAAGCTGTTAACCCTGGTAAGGTTATCCTTACGCGGGCTTACAGTATGAGGCAGAATGCTGATTGATGCAGAATGGGATTTTAATGTGACCTTTTATAAGTTACGATGACGGATATAAACAGTATCTCTCTATCAGCCCTATCTTGTACAGACCAGACTATAGTTTGTAATGATAGGTGTTATCTAAACTTGATGATACCGGATTTTATAGAAAACATACAACAGATAACAACTAAAATTAAATGATGTAACGATCCACGAAACTGTTCGTCCTATTATAGATAAGATTAGTTGTAGTTTCAAGTACAATTCCGGGTTTAGAAATAATGCAAAATCACGACTACATTGGGTGTCCATTTTCCGGTCTAACTGCGATGTGGCTGAACTTCAATATTTTCTGTGGAGCGACTGCCAGCGGACCTCCACAACCCATGGGCGATATTGTAGCTCTGTAGTTAGACCACTCAGATTTTGTTTTTAGGGCTCTAACTACCAATAAGGACTGTCATAGATGGTCGTAGGACAACCGGAACCGATGGCTTAACGTGCTCTCCGAGGAGCGGAGAGATCTCAATAGCTTAATGAAATGGTCACCCTTCCTAAGACCGACCTTGCCTAACCATTGCATTTTATTAACATACGCGGTTACCATTAAAAAACCAGCCGCTCAATATTTTTTGTACTTATGATGATGAAAACTAGAAGTTTGCTTCTACTATTGCTCAAATATTTATAACAATACAAGCTTCCCCGGAGTAACTTCATACCGCCTAAAAATAAAATGTTAAACCTTTAACGAATATTTGAAGTCAAAAATTTGCCAAAAATTTGGTTTGAATTTTAACGCGATAAATAAACAGCAACAAATTTTGATATTTAAAGATAAATAGATTTTGTAAAAGTAATGTAAAACAAAGTTCTAAAATAAAATTTAATATTTTTTTTCTGGGGTAACTCCCCTACAAGTAAAGGGGAATTTTTATTTATCGTGTCTACGCCATCGTGTAGGGTATCATTAGTTAGCTATTTTTAGGTTGTTAGGACAATTTTTTTTTGATTTAGGTGTCCGTTTGCAAGATATTTAACTTTAAAGCGCATTTTTTTTGTTAAAACAGAGCGTCCCCCCCCCCCCCCCCCCCGGCCCCACGGCTAACTCGAAGAACCATGATGGTAGTCCATAGGATGAACTTTGAAAGAAAACTATAACGGACCAGATAACTTTGTTAGTTTAGGAGTTATAGAGCCTATAATGGGCAATACCGAACCCTATAATATGTGTGGCCCGACACGCACTTCGCCGGGTTTTTTAGTATGGGATGAGGCGCCTGTACTTACCTAGTAGTAGTGATGTGTATATTTAAAGAAAACTAAATGTCTCTGACCTTTTCAAATACACATGTACAAGATAGACTCCAACCCAGTTCAAATTAATATTACTATAAAAACTGCTGGTCGATAAACTCGGGTCATCGAAGGTCTATAGCTTACTATCTATTTGTAAATAATGAGCACATAGTTGTATTATGATCATGTGCTTTACAAACTAAAGTAAAATCATTGAGATAAATTATAGAGAAGACCACCAAAACAAAAACCAGGCAAGTGCGTTTCGGTGTCGCACACAAAGGGTTCCGTACTAAAACGAGGAAAAAATCACGTTAGTTGTATGGGAGCCCCCTTAAATATTTATTATATTCTGTATTTGTTGTTATAAAGGCAACAGTCAACATTGTCTGTGAAAATTTCAACTTTCTAACTATCACGGTTCATGAGATACAGCCCGTCGACGGACGGACGGACAGCGAAGTCTCAGTAATAGGGTTCCCGTTTTACCTTTTGGGTACGGAACCCAAAAAAGCATGTTCCAAAATTTGGTACTAACTCACAGAATAGGGAATAACTAGCGGCGTATGTAACATGAATTTAAAAGTACAAAGTCCAATGTGGCACAATGATAGAAGAAAGAAAGAAAACGAGGTTGTTAATAAATAAAATAAAAACACAACACACCACACATAACACAAAAGAAAAAAAAATATAACAAATAAAAGTTACCTTGCCTAACCTTATACCTACCTACTTAATAAAAATATTAAAAGCCGTGCGCCGCACTATGGGAAAGCCCCATACAACGCCGTCTCAAAACCCTTTTAAGCGAAAGTCGAGTACCAGGAATTTAATTAATCATTTTATATAGTCTAATACATTATCTTGCGATTTGCATAATTTATTTTATTGTAATTGTTAAATATAATATAAAAATCAGCATCAAACCTAACTCACATTCAGAGGCATCACTACGGGTGCAATATATTGCCCCAGTTCAACGTCACATTACTCGTAAACTTTTGATGGAAGTTTACAAGTATTATACATTTTTGGAATGCTTATAATCTCCTTATTTTGATATGTAAATAATATTTTATATTTGAGTATAATAAAATAAAACTATCAAATACAATTCAAGATGACATACGTTTTTGAGATTTATTTTTTCAATAAGAAGTTTAGTCTTTACCGATGCTTGCCGATGTTGAGATATTTATTGAATTATAATCTTTATACATTATATTACAATATAAATTTAAAAAAACTTTTCGAAATAACTTCAAAAATGTATGACGAAGTAAAAATGGCGTTTTTCTCCAACTTCGTATACAATTATTTCCTATCTATTACGGTTAAATTGATAACAAAATAATTACAGTGGTAAGTGTTATTTATAGTTTATTATGTGATTAGTGAATTTAATTGAGAATTTAAATGAGTGAATTTGTTTGTAATAAACGAGTATAATTCTCGTTTATTACAAACAAATTCACTCATTTTTGGATATTAGTTAAGCTTCTATCCTCTCATTAGCACAATTATTGTGCTAATGGTTGGTTAGAGGGCAGACTATAGCAGCCTACTTAGAAGAAAATTTTAATTTGTCAGAAGATAATAAGGTAACTGTGATCTCCTACATTCAAAGAAATTTGCTGACTCAATGTAATCAACGCTGGAGAAAAGCGTACCGAGTAAAAGAACGTTTCGAAAGTAAAAACGCTGAATGGCTAGATGGCCTATTTAGTGTTCCCCTAGAGTGTCGTGGCTCTGTTGATGAACCTAGATCGTCTGGAAGTACTGGAGGCAGATCTTCAATACCTTAGGATGATTGTTCAGATCAAACAAAGAAGCGAAAAAATATGGAATTAATACAAGAGCACTGATTCTACTGTGTACTCAATTCATATGCTCAGGAGTTAAGATCTATGGGTGAGACAGAGGAGGCCGCTATCGTTGACATAATAAGAACTACAACAAAAAATGAGAAGAAAAAATACTTAAATACGCAACGGAAATCCCCGAAGAAGTAACACCATTTTCAAAGGAAGAGGCGTTAAGGACATTTATTTATTTAGACCTCAGTAAAGAACAATATGGGAAACTACGAGTTAGTTTGGCGGATAAAAATTGCAATATATTACCGTCTTATGCAACCCTAGCTGAAGCAAAAATATAATAACCATTACTAATAGTGGCTACTAATGAAGATGTGTTTCATGCCTTAATGTACACTTCTGATCCATAGGTATATTTCAAGTTTAAGAAACACTTCGGAAACAATATCGAGAGAACTATTCGATGAAGCCAAAGCTCTCCTTGTTGTCAGTATTTAAGAGGTTACCTTATTAAGTACCTATTTATTTGTTTTTATTATGTTTGATACTATATTTATGTACAATTATATGCGATTTGGTGTAAAATAAAATTAAAAAATCAAATACTGTATGCGTTTTCAAAGTTTTATTTTTTTCTTCTTTATTATTAAGATAAATATTAAAAAGAATCAAAATGAGTTTTATTATAAATAATCTATATATATATTGAAGAATATATGGTCAAAATTACAGCTAATTTGAATGAAAATCAACAGAGATACAGAGTTTTGAGACGAAACATACGCAACTTTCCCATAGTGCGCCGCATACGCACTCAGACTGCATTGTGCGGGAGCAGTGACTCATAGGTATAAAACAAAATCGCCGCTGATATATAATATGCGTAGATCTTTAAAACTTCGCAACGGACTTTGATGCGGTTTTCACCAATGGATAGAGTGGTTCTCGACGAAGGTTTTTAGTATAAAATTTCTCGAGCGGGCGAACCCGAAATCTTATTAATTTTTTTCCCTTATTAAATGAATTAACAATTGAAGTAGTTGATAATTAATTGCCATCGATATGAAGCAAAGATTGGATGATGTCGGTTTTGGTCATCGTAGCTCAGTGGTCAGAGCATTCTCCTTGTTAAGGAAAGGCCGCGGGTTCAAGTCATCAGTCTTTTGTCTATCTGTGAGTGTATTCCGGGTTATTAGCTACATTGTTTTATCAGATCTCTACGAAACCTGGCATTCTGTTCTATTAATATATTCATTGATTTAAAACGATTGATTATTGTGAGCTTTTTTTACTGGTGGGAAAATAGGTGTAAAAAGCCCAAAAACCCAATGTTTGCGAGGTCAACACACTAATTTATTTAGACCAGATAAGTTTCTTTATTTTACTTCAATACCAACATTTTAAGTACGGACTAATGCGCACGAAAATTTATCTTCTTGGATGTTTAATAGACCGTATTATTACAAATGACTCATTATTATTATTGTGATATACGGTGTATGTCGGGCTTTACAGATTGTGTGCACCACAATTGCATTCACTACAATTGTATTTATTACCACTATTTTGTATGTGGTCTATTATTCCCAAAGGGGTGAACAGAGGTGTTTATTAAACTCTTATTTTGACGACTGCCTCGGTGGCTCGAGGTCTCGGGTTCGATTCCCGGGTCTGGTGGATAATGTATAATTCTCTTTAGAATTTTACCCAGATAATTATCCCAGAGTCTGGAACTTGTACCTGGTAAATGGCAATAGGCTCGCCTCTTATTACATGGGACCTAACATAGCTGGCGAGATGTGGGTGTGTTTGCACACCTCTGCCTACCCCTTCGGGGAAAAAGGCGTGATGCTATGTTATGTTATGTTATTTTAATGATCATTTTACTATACTTGTTTCCAAAACGCTAAATTTTAAAGTTTCGGAAATTTTGCATATAAAGACTTTATATATTTTACAGAGTCTAGTGCAGATACTTAAATAATGAATACCCAATTATGGGCGGGATTCGAACTTGCGTCGTCAATATGCAAGTCCTCCGTTTAAACCGTCAGACAGACAGACATTTTGGCAGTAATTTTGTTGGTTCAACACCACTCTGTAATTCAATTCTTAATTCTAACAGCTGGGACGAATGTTACAAACCACTAAATAGAATCTTTGCAGTCCGAGCTTAACTTCAGACTGCAGAAATTATCAGTTAGATTACACTAATTAGTTTACTCCTAAACTATAAAAGTTATCTCATTAATTGCTATCAGCAATTACAATTTTGGACGATTTTGATAGTTTATCTTAGATGTACTGAGGACTGTACGCATTTAGACTTTTTAAGTACAATTTAAAATAGTGCACCTGTACTCACTCGGGCTGTGGCTCGAAACAAGTTATGTACGAGTGGCGTAAATTTATAATACACTAGCTGACCCGGCAAACGTTGTTTTGCTTTAGGGGTGGACTACCCTTAACATTTAGGGGGATGAAAAATAGATGTTGTCCGATTCTCAGACCTACCCAATATGCACACAAAATTTCATGAGAATCGGTCAAGCCGTTGCTCAAGCTCCAATTGATTGCTAAAATTTGATGGTTTACTACTACTCGATTTTAATTAACAAAAAACTTCGAGTTCGAGTTTTGATATTTTGAGTCAATTGTCTGCCGCTTTTGGCGTCTGCATCACAAACTTGAACAACAGAATAAAGGAACGAACTTTTCCTATTTATCCTCCTATTGTTAGGCAATTAACAGAATCAAATTACTACATCGAACACAACTTTAAAACGTAAATAAATTCGGGTTGACTTCGAGTTTCAGCCGTTTTCTGGTGATTATTTAATTTTGTTGAGATTGACATGCAGTTCGCTCAATTAAAACGTATCATTACTCTATTAAATTTGTACTTTTCTACTTGTTCACAGAAGTGCACGGTTGTATGGGTATTATTGGTCGTGGTGCTGGCGATACTGGTACAAGAAACGATAGCCCGGCCCCCGTGGCTGTCAGCTGGGAGTGGAGTATTCACGGAATCCGCTGAATGTCATACAGATGTAAGTTATTACATAGGTAACTCATTGATGCAAAGTAGCTAGTCCTGTGCACGTCACGAACTTGCTGACAAATTGCACTGCCAATCAACAAACATAAAAGTTTTCGATTAACGGCCCTTTTCTTACCGTACAATACTTATCTCTTAATTTAACTACGAAAGAATATAAATTAAAATAAATAAAACAATGGTAAGTAAAAATTTTTATAAAGAAAAAACTTTTTAGCATTAATTAATAGCATTAATTTTTCGCAGAATCAAAAGGACAACAAAACGTCGACAATTGTTTCGCCTCTAAACGAGGCATTATCAAGACTGTCTCAGAGAGAACAGCACGGCTGTTCTCTCTGAGACAGTTTCAGTGAGACAGTTTCAGTTTCAGTTTCAGTGTCAGACAATTAATGCTAAAAAGTTTTTTCTTTAAAAAAATTTTTACTTACCATTGTTTTGTCATGGATTTTCGCCAAGTAACGCCTGTTTCTATCCAATATTTAAAATAAATATTCTTTTTGTTTCAGGACGAATTACTAGACCTTTGTCAGAGATGTGCTAAGTTAACTAAGTCAAGACAAGCATACCCAGCGTGCTGTTCTACTGATCTTCAAGCGAGAAAATGGTGTTCCGACTATGTGTACTTTGGTAGGGGACAATACGACTTTTATGAATAAAATTATTTTGGTATTTATTGATAGTAATAATGTAAATATTGTAAAAAGTAATTATGTTAGAGTTTGTGTATGTGTGAGATTGTTCGAGAGAATTAAGGAATCGATTTGTATGAAACCTAATTATGCTATTGATTAGTGTTTCTTAAGCTAATTTAAGGTTCACAACTATTTATTTATAATAAGACATTTCATGAATATATACAAGGAACAGGAAAATTAAATTAAAAAAAACCTTAACAAGCTACAAACTATACTATCTAAAAGTAAAAACTAAAATAAATACGAGTAAGTAAAGCAGGGAGACTTAGGCAGAGTGCCCATAACACAGGCAGCATTCCCACGCTGAATTGCCAATGAGAGTCTTTGCGAGAGAAAGCTGCCTGCGCGGGGATCACCAGTCTCTTCCCTCAGACGCTTGCTGAGTTGCGTGAAGAGCTGATGCGTACCGTGGCCCCATGGGCCTAGTGTCTCGACACCAAATGCGACGAACTCATATTGAGTGCCGAGACTACTATATTGATTAGTGTAAATTATCTATTATGTAACATGTAATTACTATCTGTATCTATGTGTTCAGGAGTTGGTTGCAAAAACTCGTCATCATGGACTACGTGATGATATTCGATCGAAATATCAACTAATTATTATAAATTGATTAGATCAATCTGCACACGAAGGCTAAAAAGGCATTAGGAATTATATTATCTGCCTATTTCTAGAAATAATGAGATTGTAATATCTATTAAGATGGGTTAAACAGTGAATAAAATTAGCTTGTCTGTAATACATAGGACCAAGAAAATGATTGATGATAATTCTAGCAAAATAAAACAACTTCAAATACCGGAATGGGATCAAATTGAAATGGGACCACATACGAAGCAATTAAAAGAAATCAGAACCAAACCGAAACCGACCAAAAAAACATACAGTTGAAATGAGAACCTCCTTTTTTGAAGTGTGTTAGAACAATTTTTGTATCATCATCCACTGAGCCTTTTCTCAATGCAGTTAGGGTCGGCTTTCCAGCCTAACTGCGATTCGGCTGAGCTTCGATATTTTCCGTGAAGCGACTGCCATCTGACCTTCACAAACCATGGGTGATATCGAAGTTCTGTAGTTAGACCGGGCGGATTTTTGAATTAGGGCTTCAACTACGTTGTTTCACAACCTGGCTTAACGGAGGGATCTCAATGTCTGAAGAAATCATCACCCATCCTAAGACCGGCCTGACTAGATGTTGCTTAACCTTTGCAATGTGTTAACCTTTGGACCACGTTTGGTTACCTCTAGACCACGAGCCCCTCCTGTTGTATACTTAGGTTTATGACTGGATCTTTAGTGGTTCATATATTTTCATTGTGTTTTCGTCTACTCTTAATTGGCGAGTAAATTCATTTAGGAACTTACAGTTAGTCCCAAGACTCTGCCACGGAGGGAAAGTACAGTACCCTAAAAATTAGAATAAATCTTCTTTCAGTCTAACTAAAATTTTTAAGGTACTTTCTCTCCATGTGGCATGTTTGGTGGCATATACAGGATATTTATAAAGTCAGTTGAATTGAGTGTATGCGTGTCTTTTATCATCATCATTCACCGAGTCTTTTCCCAATTCAGTTGGGGTCGGCTTTCCAGTCTAACTGCGATTCGGCTGAACTTCGATATTTTCCGTGAAGCAACTGCCATCTGACCTTCACAACCCATGGGCGATATCGAAGTTCTGTAGTTAGACCGGTCGGATTTTTGATTTAGGGCTCCAACTACCCCTAACGACTGCCATAGGTGTTAGTATGACAACCGGGACCGACGGCTTAACGTGCTCTCCGAGGCACGGAGGGGTGGGTCTCAATGTCTTAAGAAATGGTCACCCATCCTAAGACCGGCCTGAGTCGATGTTGCTTAACCTTTGCAATGTGTTAACATTGTCGGTTACCACTAGACCACGAGCCCCTGCGTGTCTTTTATATTATATGAATATTCATAAAAAATGTAGTTTCTTTGTAAACAAATTAAATGTACATAATTAAAGTTATAGAACTTTACTTGATAGTGTTTAAAGGTCAAATTAATTTTGCCTTTACTTAATTACTTAAAGTTGGTTATTTTAAATATTATATTGTAAATTTTGAAAGAGTTCAGTGTTACCATGTATTTTATAGATTGAATGTACTAAAAAGTAATTTAGTCTTTATTAAATAATACAAAATCATCATTAACCGATATATTTACATGTAAATCAATGACAAGTGTAGTTTACCTTATTTATTTATAAATACAACCTACTAACTACTGGCTGTTAATGATTTACACTCGTAAAGAACACTGAAAAATGAAAAGCCCTTTAAGTAGCATACGTATATTTCATGCATATATATTCTTATCAAATAATCTGTATTCCGTTACAAATAAATACCACCATTTGGTTTAAAAATTCACCAATCATGTTACAGTGTTTGTACATCTTCTTTCAGTAGCTCTATAGTTTACCAATGATTCTGCTTTCAACTAGTCATTGACGTATCAGTACTGAAACTCCTCAATAATTTCGTGTAATTATTTTTGTGTAATTTAATGCGAGTGTCTGCAGTCAGTACTGAAGCTCAAATTTCATGTATGTAATTATTTTTCTGTAATTAATGTCAACTTATTATAAGATATCTGTGTGACAAGCTGTCATTTGTGTCTCAATAAGGCTGTGATAGTTTCTAATTAGTTGTAAGAACGTTCCTTTTCAATTAAAATAATGGGGAACGTAGAGAAAATTAAATTTTAAACACATAATATTTTTTTATTTACTTTTTTACATTTAGATAAGTATATTAATATTATAAACAGGAAAGATTTGATTGTTTGTTTGTATTAAATTGACTCCGTAATTACTGAACCGATTATATCGGCGGAGAGGCCAGTTATCCTCACGTGCACGTGGTACACCTGCTGGCAAACAGATAATACCCTGGCAAATATAACCAAGGTACCCGGAATCGCCCATGGGCTCACACATACACTCAAAGTGACTGGCGAAATGTGGGTGTAGTGATCGTTCTGTGTGTGAAAAAAAATCTATATAAAAAAAATGTATAAATAACTAGGTATGCAATGCATTCTGCTGTTGCAATAATTGAGCTGAGTTTGTCGATCCGGGTCGAACTCCTAAATGACTGGACCGATCTTTATGAATTCAAATATATGCACTCACGGTGATGGTCACTATGACCGTGCCAAATTTCAAAAATATCGGTCCAGTCGTTTAGGAAGAGTTCGACCACGAACGAAATACACGAGTCGTCTAAGAAAGAGCTTCGTAAACTCCGCTCAACTAAATAAACATTCTCACATAACGTGATCTAGTCTAAATTAAGCTATTATAAGCTTGTGCTATGGGATTTAGATGACTGATAAACATATATTGCACAAATACACATTTAACAACAACAAACAATTTTATTTTCACTGACCGGTTTTACCTCATGGCATCATCAGAGATTTAATAATAAACATACTCGTATAATGATAAACATACTATATAATTTCGAAATCGACGAGGCGAAGGAATTCTTTGACGCCTGTATATAGTGTAGATTTTAGTGTGTAGCTATAGTATACTTTTTAGTAAGTGTAAAATGCATTTTCTTCTACTGTTAATTTTATTTCTAAATTAATACATATTAAGTATACCTACATAGAAAACACCCAAACTTGTCAGAGTTTGGGTGTTTTCTAAACTCTGACAAGTTTGGGTGTTTTCTAAACTCTGACAAAACTAGACTAAACATTTGTGGTGAATAATAATTACACAAAAGTATTTGATTTTTTTTTTTTTTTTTAATTCCGCGTCCCAAGGCCGTGGCCGCTCTAACGTCCGTTGCCGGCCTCCCTGGTTACTAGCAGAGGGTATTACAGTGCCGCCCGGCGTAGCCAGTGGCGCCCGGTGTATCCAGTGGCGCCCGGCGAAGTATTTGATTCTGGAAGCTTTTGTTTTCTTTTTAAATCCACGGCTGCTCCTGCGTCCTTTGCCGGGTGTCTCTGGTACGCACCAGGAGGTATTTCTAGTGGCGCCCAGCGGAGCACTTTGGCCATTCAGGTACAGAATGTCCAATTTCTAAAATATACATTCCCCAAAATGTCCAATCCCCAAAATAATCTTTCTATTTAAATCCAATCTTTGAAAATATGGCATAAGTTCTCACAGCGCTTTTTAGGGTATGCAGCTTGCACCTCTAAGAATTTGTTGGCAAATGATATTCAGACTTAATCTTATCGTAACTTGTGCACGCCCAGCTTATGCCAGTAGTTTTATTGGTCCGAATTGGTCACACAAAGGAGCGTAAAAGCCTACTATTGCCGTAACCGAGAAGCTACGTTACCTACTATCATCATCCACTGAGCCTTTTCCCAACGCAGTTGGAGTCGGCTTTCTGCTATTTATTTATTTTATTTTTTAGGAAAGCTTACAGCTATTGAGTTTACAATCATTAATCAAGAGTGGTCAGTGACACTTGCCAAAAACAAGCTTCCACATATAGTGATGACACTATAGTCGCAGGTTTGAAAATAAACTTAATAAAAAACAAAGAAAAAAAAACAAAAACCAAAATCCATTGTTCACATCAACATACCGTCAACAAAATAGCAAAATAAAACAGTTCATAAAAAACTAGATTGGGTTCAGATGCCTGTTCAAGGTCATCTGTCCTCTGCCGTCGCCGTCGTCGTCCCAAAGTACTCCCTATTAATTAGTTTTCTTACACTGTGTGCACTAGTACAAAAGAGGTCGATTTCAAATTGCGCAGATAAGTCGTTAAATGCCCTCACACTACGTATACTGAAGCTATTGCGTCTATAATTTGTTGATGCAAACGGTGCATGCAGGAGCGGTCGCCTACGGAGGCCATTCTGGTTGGTCTGCAGGCACAGGTTATAGAGCAGATCCGGACAATCCACAGATCCGTTAGCAATGTTAATTAGAAAGCAGATGTCACTAGTGTTGCGTCTCATTTCCAACGGCAGGAAGTGATACCGCTGACAACGGTGATCGTAGTCAGTTGATGACTGATTCCCCTTGTAGTCCAGGTAACGAAGGAATTTTTTCTGTATTGATTCGATACGGTTCCTGTAAATGTCGTATTGCGGGTTCCAAACTTGTGTGTTGAACTCGAGGTGGCTGCGCACGTAGGAGCAATATAGAATTTTAATACATTTTAGGGACTGGAATTCTGAGCAGGTTCTGATGATGAACCCCCAAGGCCTTACATGATTTGCTGACGATAGCCTCAATATGGCCATCAAAGATCAGCTTGTCGTCGTGCAGCACACCCAGGTCTCTAATATTGTTCACCCTACATATGTTTTTGCCGTCTAGTGTGTATCCTGGACCGATTACAGACAACTTACGTGTAAACGTCATGAAATAACATTTAGAGATGTTAAGTTCCAATTTATTTATGTTGCAGTAAGCTGTAAATCGCTCAAGGTCCGACTGAAGTTCTTGAGTGTCAGATAGGTTGCGAATTGGATTTTAGGATTTTCATATCATCTGCGTACAGTAATATTCGGGACTGAATGAAACAATTATTTACATACATACATAGCATCACGCCTTTTTCCCCGAAGGGGTAGGCAGAGGTGTGCAAACACACCCACATCTCGCCAGATATGTTAGGTCCCATGTAATAGGGGGCGAGCCTATTGCCATTTACCGGGCACAAGTTCCAGACTCTGGGATAATTATCTGGGTAAAATTCTAAAGAGAATTATACATTATCCACCAGACCCGGGAATCGAACCCGAGACCTCGAGTGTGGCAGTCCGTACATAGTACCATTGTGCCACCGAGGTAGTCGAAACAATTATTTATATCTATAATAAATAGGGTAAACAACAGAGGTCCTAGAATTGAGCCCTGGGGTACACCAGAAGGAACAGAAATCCAGCCGGAAGTATACCCTCGAAGTACAACTGCCTGCGTGCGATTACTTATGTAAGAGGAGAACCATCTAAATAAGTCGCCGTGGATTCCTGCAGCTAGTAATTTCCTGAGTAGCACACCATGATCAATCCGGTCAAAACATTTAGCGTAATCTGTGTAAACGACATCCAGTTAGCCTCCCCCCTCCATTGCTGATGTTATTATATCGTTAGAGAGAATTAAGTTCGAGGCTGTGGACCGGTTTCTAAGGAAACCATGTTGTTCCTCCCCAAACTGATGCCTCATCGAATCGTAAACATCAGAGTGGACTACGCGCTCCAGAACCTTTGAAAATAAACACAGCTTGGAAATAGGGCGATAGTTTGCTACCTGCGATTTATTACCTTTTTGTAGATAGGGGTAACAAAAGCTGACTTCCACAACCGCGGTACAATACCGATAATGACCGTTCAAACAAAAGACAGACGGGTGTAACGAGACTTTTAGCACAATTAATTATAAAAATTGGGGGTATCATGTCTGGTCCCCCCGACTTACAAGGGTCAAGATTAGTCAGCAACTTGAAGATACGATCCGGGGATATCTCTACGAAGTTCAAGTTTATAGAATTATCCGAGTGCGCGTGATCATCGACATCGCTGTCGACAGACACAAGATCAGTTGCTTGGTATGTGGAACGGAAGTAAGTAGAAAACAGCTCCGTAATACCCTCACCTGTATCCGCAGTTCTATCCAAATATTGCATAACGTTGGGCAAGGCACCACTACTTTTTCTGTTCTTAACAAAAGACCAAAAGACCCTGGGGTTTTCGATAATCGATGACTCAATCCTTTGTAAATACGATCGATAACAGTCGTTTTCGTAACGCTTTGCTCGGTTAAACATAGATCGATTCGGCTAAACATCGATATTTTCCGAAAAGCAACTGCCATCTGACCTCCACAACCCATTGGCGAAATTGAAGCTCTGTAGTTAGACCGGTCGAATTTTTGATTTAGGGCTCCAACTACCACTAACGACTGCCATAGATGTTTGTACGTCAACTGGAACAGACGGCTTAACGTGCTCTCCGAGGTACGGAGGGGTCTCAAGTTCTTAAGAAATGGTCACCCATCCTAAGACCGGCCTGAGTCGATGTTGCTTAACCTTTACAATGTGTTAACATTATCGGTTACCACTAGACCACAAGCCCCTCGTCACCTACTATAATACAGTAGAAAATCAATGACCATTCTGTGATCCAAACCTAAATTCCAACAGCTAAGTATAACCAATGTTAAATTACCTACAATCAGACAGACAGACAGACATACATCACGCCTGTATCCCCGAATAGGTGCATTACACGCCCACACTTTTCCAGTAATTTTTGGTCCCACGTAATAGGAAGCAAGCCTATTGCCTAAACTACATATTATATCTATTACTAAAGAGATCCATAACGACTCTGTAATTCAAACCAAAATTGCAACAGCCAGGACAGGTGTTACATACCACTAAAGAATATCTGCAGTCTGAGGGAGTCCGAGCGAAATAATACAAAATACATACATCACGACTTTATCCCCGAAGGGGTAGGCAGATATGCCTTTCACATCCACACTCTGCCAGTAATTTTGTTAGTCCCACGAAATAATACAAATAGTTAAAAATTCATAAATTAATTTAATAACACTAGTTGACAATATTATAACAAGTCTGTATGTACAAAATATCGTCTAGTACCATTATTTTTACTTTCTTTCTATGTTTTGTGACATTTTGAGCCCTAAACACATTAAATGGGCAGAAATTTATAACTGTACTGTACATAGCAATTACAGCAAATTAAATGTAATAGAATCCTCAAGAAATCGCCAAGGAATAATAGAAAGTAACCTTCAACAATAGAAGTAACTATAACTAAGTAGAGATAAAACTAAGCTATTATACAAAAATATTGGCAAAAATGACATAATTCGATAAAAAAAATTAAATAGGTGAATTCGCCAGTATCGGCTTTCAAAATTAGCATTTACAAAGTAAAAATATTGACACATTAAAGTGTTGAAATAGCTGTGAAAATAAAGCTGCACACGGATAGCGCGTAGATTGGTAAGTGTAGTCGATTACGTATCTCCTGAGAAGCTATGTAGGTAAGTAAATTAATGATTTATAGCTATTCTTCGGGAACGTAGGTCACGTAGGCCGCTGTTGGCGGAGTCAATCAACCAACGGTGCCTCACGTGACAGCGCAGTCACGATTGTAATTCGAGAGTCGCCACTCGATTGTAATTATTGGTCGCGTTTTAGTCAGCAAAATGCGAATTCCGACTACTCCTAACAAAGTGTAGTGCTATCAGTACGGAGCTTAAGGTTACACATAACATTGAAGGATTGTTTAATGCTTCCCGTGGAGAGAAAGGGAGAGGAGACTACGTTTTATTCCTTATTGAAGTCAAAATATGTTTTTATTTAATCAACATAAAATTTAAGCCGAAAAAAATTACTTTAAATTGACAAAATGGGGCTAAATAATAGTATTTAAGTCCCTTACTCACCATGAAAACACTAATACTTAATATTACAATTAATCAACAAAATTATTTAAGCGTTGTTAATGTAAAGGGGTTGCCATATGGCTAGTGTTTACTTGATAAAAAAATCTTAAAAATTAATCAATAATTATATAAAAAAATTCGTTGTAATAAATCGTACAAAATGGTGCAAATAAAAATGTACAAAAAGTAAATGCCGATTGTGCTAAAAGTATTAACTTCAAACTGTGAACACATTATCTATATAGGTAATTGTACAAATCTGCACATAATGCACTATTTCTGTGCAAACATTTCTCTAAGTAATCTATCTTTGGATAGGAGAATTCCATCTAATTTTTTTATACTATAAGTGTAATTTTATACTAAAATTTACATAAATACGGTTTCAGCTACAATGAAGTAGGTATTTTGCAATCATTCCCGCTTGGACGGATATTAAAATCTCTATAAAGTGTTGCCAACCTACTTAAAACTTGCTGTGCGGTCTCAGATCTAAAGAAAGTGGTGAAAAAACAACTTTTATTTTGGTAAGAATATTCTCTATAAACGGCTTCCAACGCATATCAATGTATTTTAGTACGTTTAATAACAGAAGTTTATTGTAAATGCGTATATTTTCAAACTATATCTCTATTCGCGTTAAGAATAATTTGTCACTCGGCTTAGCCAGATCATAGTTAATTACAATTCGTGTTCTCATTGTAAGCCCTTCAAAATACGGTCTGAAGGGCCGTGGCTAAGTATTGGACGCGCAATTCGTCAATTTTACTCACGAAACTCAGATAAATACAAGTAGGTATTTTACAGGAAAAATAGTTAACGAATACGCCTCTATTTTGAGGTTGCACATGAATCAGTATTTTCTTAACGCGAACAGGCTATGAATAATGCACCTTAACAGGATAATATACTCTTTCTATGTACCTATGAAAGTATTCCTGTCTACTTTCGTAGTATCTTTATTTTCGGGATACCTGGGTATCTTTACACCAAATCCATTCAATGGTTTAAGTTTGCAGGAGCACCAAAAAGCCATAAAAACTTATTGAAGATTATCGTCCACGAAAAATGAACATCTGAAGACATTTTTGTTTATTACATTATGGTATCGAAAATTTTTAACTAAGACTGTAATTTTATTCCATTGCCTAAATCATGCAATAATTTCACTGAATTAAATAATTTATTTCTTAAGTTTTGCATCTAATGTCCGTTACGCACACTAAGAGTTATCCAGATACTTTAATATAAACATCCTAACCTGATATCTAATTTTTACTGTAACTGTAAATACATTTACATATGAAATCTATTATTATTTACAATATACAATGACATTCTCTAAAATGTACAAGATAATGTCAATAGATTCTAGATTAATTACTACATTTTATTATTTACTTTGGTTGTCCGAATTACATACAGCTTAATATTTTTATTTATAAAAAAAAAATGCTTGAGTGTAAATATAAATAATAATATAATAATTTTTTTTGGAAAACTTATCATGTCAGTAATGTTAATTGTTTACATTAACACACAATAATTACAAAAATAATGAGGGTGAAGCCACAAAACTGCGTTGCGACGAATAAATTGCAAAAACGACGTCGCACAACAATATAATGAGAATTTACGCAAAAAATCATCACATATTATTATGACATCGTACGGTATAACGCTCACTATCAATGTACATTTTGTAGACATTAATATCACTACACTGGTCCAACATATTTGCTTGAATCTTACTAATAAATAAAGTACTCTGTGCATTCATTACTTATTATGAAATAAATTGTATCGCGTCGTCGCATTGCTGTTTTCTACGACGTGGCAGCACATCGTACATTTTTGCGATGCACCGTTGCCGATCGTAACGCACTGTTGTGACTTCGCCCTAAGAGTCCTTATGAATGCAACGAAGAAACGTGTTACATGTTTTACAAAAACAAGTAAGAACAATACAAAAAATATATACACAGAAATACGCATTTATAATTCAGTAGGTACACTTCGATATTTTGTAATTTAATATTTTTATCCCATACTAAATTTTATATTTTTGACCACCAATTCCTGATCACAGCATATCTTCATTTTGTTTATCATATATTTCTTGTAATTTCTGTTGTTCCTTGACTTTTTTCATTTGGGCGTAGATCGATGCTTGCTTGTAGTTTATTGGACCGTAGTCTTTAAGATCCGCATCCGCGTAAATGAACTGATCATCGGGTCGGTACGGCTGAACAAAAAATAGTTAAATTAAATAATAATAAAAAAAAATGTATTTCCAATATAATGTTAATTAGAATGGTAATATGTGTTAGCACTGAAGCGTTTATTTAGAGTATGGTAACTGTTCATTTAATTTAAATTACATATTATTATAAAAAATATAAACAAAAGTTTATTAAAATGTAGGTATTTACTTAAATAAAATTTTAATGTTTTACTTTAAGTTTAAAATAAGTTAGAAGCGATTAGTAAATCTGAAGGACTTTTTAAAAAGAAGAAATTAAACAGCCAATTATTACGAAAGCGTTATGTCAAATTAATTTCGATGTATATTACCTTTTTAAAAAATGTATGTGTCACTCTTGGTAAAGCGTTCCTAGAAGAAAGAAATAATAACAAACGTCACAACATTGCAATTTCATGCTCATCGGCTGCTCATACATTATTATCAACATTATTATACATTGTATAAGTTATTGTATAACTTTATACATTGTATAAGTTATTGTATAACTTTATACATTGTATAAGTTATTGTATACATTAGACAAATTATTAAATGTATGAGAGCTGGACACACGTTTTTTTATTATTATAAGTATGGCGCTATTTATATTGCTTCACTGAAATGCATGCTGCAAAGCAGGCAGTGCTTGGGCACGTATTACCATTTTAATTAAACATTTGGACATGGGTTTAAGGTCTTAAAAAGTGTATAAGTATAATTTTAACACATAAACACGTTGATTTTATTACCGTCAGCACTACGCAAGGGTTAGCTTTCGGAATAATTTTTGAACCAACTGGCATCGTTACTTTGAAAAACAAACACATGTTTTTTAGAAATCTAAAAAATAATATTTAGTTTCTAGACATCAAATGAGAACCCGTTGTAGTGGACTCACTCTCTTAAAAACTTAAGTTTTACAACGATAGTTACGGTACAGTTTGTTTTCATTCAACAATGCGCTGGCACAGAAGCAAAAGCAAGCGTACGCCCGCCCGGCCCCCACCTAGCGACGACACTGCGGGCTGCGGCTCGCCTGTCCAGTATACCTCGTGACAGTGCCAGTGTCTGTTGCGTAATCGTGTGTGTTAGTGAGTAAAATGAGTCGTCAGTACGAATATTCGAACGTGGAGTATGCAGTAAGCAATGGTACAATTGTATGCCATTGCTAACCACAACCTACAAGAGGCTAGGCGATTGTACTCCCAGCCGGAGCACTTAAATGCGTTACGGCTACGAGGAGTCAGTGATCCTCAAGTGCCAACACGCTGGACCATCTTGGCTGCAACCCAGCGCTTACTCGACCACGGACAGTTCTGGACACCGTTACATGCACAAGCCCGAGTACGTTTGAATGATTATTCCCAAATGGAAGTCATCAAACCCGCGAAGAACTACGCAGTGCGATAGTGGACGCTTTTGATATTGTGAAAAGTGATAGAGACACATCGAAAAGTTGAAAGACAATCAATTAACACGTGCACGTTTGTGTATCGAAAGGAATGGACTCCATATTGAGCAGTTATTTCGGTACAGAGAACTGTAAATTAGTGTAAATAAACTGTAAATAGGTATGTAAGTTTGATTTTATTTGTAAATAGCTCCAATTTTTTAAATACGCCTGAAATACCTCCTCGCAGTCAGTTGTAGTTCAGTGTATTTTTATTATTATTATTACATAGTTCAAAAGTCATTAAGTCGCTATTGTTCATAATCAATCTTTAATGTTCATCTCAATCAATCTTTAACGTTAATCTTATTGTTCATAATAAAGTAGGTATTACAGACGGTCCTAAGCCCGTGTAAAGTACGAAGGAGAAATTGGAGTGTGTATTTTATGTTCAAGTAGGTATATTTCGTAGTGATACTGGCCATATCGGCTGCGAGGGGTCATTGCTCCCTAACACATTATTTGCGCGGTACTTAGAAGCGCTCGAAGGATGGATGTGTGTGTGCGATACGTGCAGCCTTGAGCCTTGAATGAAATATCGTACTGCTACTAATGTTAAACTTGATCGAGTGAGAAGAATTACAGAAATGACTAACTTTTTTATTATTATCAGCACAGTAATTTAGATGTTAAAAAAGGAATCCAAATATTATTCCGAGAGCGAACCCTTTCGACTGCTGACGATGATAAAATCAGCGTGTATATTTTATTTTTATTTCAAAATAAAATTTTTATTATTCATAATGTTACGTAGAGAAAAAAAAAATTATGTGTAAGTTTTGGGCATGTACCCGAAATAAAGATTGATTTGATTTGATTTGATTTAAAGATGATAGTAGTCTCTGACAAAAAAGCCAAAATTCCCAATTAAGGCAACCTTTCGTTTTACTAAGTGGCATCAACAAATCGACTGGTGAAATATAACACAGTTATCACTTAAGTATAACAATTTGGCAAAGTGTTACTTACCTCTCAAACATCAATCTCGTTAAATTTCAATGTTGCATATTCACTTCTTGGCTGTCCGTGATTACTCTTTCTTTGATTACTTGTCATACTCTTATAACTACTGTTAGTATCTTTGTTAGCGCTATCTGTACCTACTGTATACGTATCATATAAATGTCTATTTGAATTGACAGTATTTTTAAATTTCATATTATGGTTACCTAAAGCTAAATCAGCGTAAACTAACTTTTTTTGTTTAGCTTTTTCATCTTTGGGACCCAAATAATTAGTGCTAAGGTTTTCAGGGTCCAAATTTCTAGTAGAATTTGATATGTAATTGCCTTTTAGCAATTGTAAGTAAGACTTTCTCTCTGATTCACTGTATTCTGGCTCTGGGTAGTTGGGCTTTTCGTAGTTATCATAAATCCCGACACACGAGAGCTTCTCCCTTAGGCTTTCTGACTTTTTTAAACGATTTAGTTTCTGACTATTCTTTTCTCTGGTTCTATTCAACGTTTTTGTATAATAATGTGTTTCTGCAGGCTGATAAATTAAAGGTCCTATCGTATTGTTGTAGGACCTCTCATGATCTACAGGTATTCGTTTGTCGACCCGTATAGGTTGGAAGTAACAAAAACTATGATGTTTCTGTAATGGAATTTGAAAATTTTTCTTGTTCTTGCCTTTGTTGCTTATATTTGTGAAATGGTTACGTTTTTGCAGATACTGTTGTTGTATAATGTTAGTATTCTGAAAAGGAAATTAGTATGTTAGTGATTAAAACACACATAGGATTAGAAGGGAAACAAAAACAAGACGAATAAAACAAATGGCGTTATACCTGACTGCTGTCACTTTCGTTTGTTAGACTACTTTGAACTGAATGACTACGTCTAACAACGGAGCGCTTTGGAACTGGTTTTTCCGTTAGCTTTGGTATTTGCAATGTTTTACTAGGTGTTATGACTTGCTTCTTTGGCAAACCAACTTTGTTAATTCCCTCATCGTTCAACTGCCGGGCTACTGATCTAACTAGTGAAGAGGACGGTAATATAACAGATAAATTTCTTTTAGGAGTAGCACCTATAATATTTGGTTTAGATATTGCTGTTTTTACTTCTTCAGAATCTTCAACTAGTTCACTATCATCGTCACTCTCAGATTCTACTTTACTTTTACATTCTTTATATTTAGATTTTGATATATCTTCTGCAGATTTTGACGGTCTTATGGGGGCATCTACAGTATCAAATGATTTTGAAAAATTTGTTTTTATTAATGGCATAGAGAGATTTACGTAAACATGGTCAGTATCAGGTGGTGAGACAATCGGCGATATTTTAGTCCTTGGAGCTGGTACCGGTCTATTTAACGACATATTAGATTTGTTGATATCTGTCTCATCACAGATCTGTATGGAATCCGTAAGATTTTCAAATTGTTCAACTCCACTGATGTTTGAATGTACTCTAAGTAAAGAAGGGCAGTTTACGTAAATATTATTTTCAAGAGATTCAGAATTTTCGTTATCTTTATTATTATTTATTTCATTAAAGTTTTCTCCGTACTCCGTGTTTGGATAAAATCTTTCAATATTTCGTTTTTTCAATGATCTCATTGATTGAAATTGAGGTAGTTTACGATGCATCCTAGTATTTAGAGAGGAAAATTTTCTAGAATCACGTTCCTGTGTTTCTTCGGAGATAGTTGGGAATTGTTTCAAGAACGAGGTCTGCATTTGAGGTAAGTATGGATTTAGTAAAACCGTTTGGTGAAGTGGATACATCTGCTGTATTGGAGATAGAACTGGTATGCCATAAGAATACTGGGAGTTAGAACCCATGGGGTAAGGTAAAGCGTTTTGGATAAATGGTGGGCATACGATCCTTGGCGTGAACGATGGGTTGGTAGTTAATTGTTTTTGTAAAGCTGCAATTCCTTTCTTAGTCTTGGAGTTAGGTTCAATAACCCTAGGCTGTATAGCTTGTACGGGCTTTACCATGCACAATTACATGAAATAGAACATGAAACAAAAAAATGCAAAGTATAAGTAAAGCACAACACAAAAAATCCAATGATATAAACAAAGAGACAATTTTTCTTTTTGATCATTAAATAAGAAAATCTAAGCTACTCGTATTAGTATATTCAAGCTGTTACTATAGAATTAGGTACCTATTATGTAATATATTTTTAACCTTTACCTTATTGGGAGGTTGCTGTAAGCCATGGAACGGCAGGTTCTCGTAGAGGCCTGGGTTGTCCGTTCCAAGATTGCCGTTCGCACCATTATCTACGCCATTCGTAGGTGGGCCTGGAACATCATTAATAAAAATATAATTAAATAAAGAAAGATATTTTTTTATTAAGTGGGAATGTTTGTATTATACATGGTTTCCGAGTTATTTTGATTAATGATCAAGTAACAGTGGTAGATTTTGAATTATTTATCAATAACTTTTTTACAAACTTTATGCAAATAAAAGAAATGATAAAATATTGATATAGTTCAAAGGACATTGTCGAAGAAACTGTCATTTACGAAGAATTATAACTCCCTACAAGTAAATATGAAAGTCATGCTATACTTACTGTCACCTGGCTTTTTCCTTTTTCTAGTTACTTTAGGTTGGTGGTCAGTTAGGGGCTTAATTTTTGCGCTATTACTGACTATCTTATCAGGTCTCTTAAACGACACAACTAAAAACATGCGAACATTAAAACACAAAGTGAAACAATCATGCTTGATAAAGCGCAAATATTGTCCAATAACTCTTTGAAGAGTTGTAGCTCATTCTTTAGACAAAAATCTAATATCAACATATTCAAAGAGCACTTGGTACAGCACAGTAGGTCTAAGCTAAGCACTACTACGGTAGATCAATTTGTACTTGAATTATCGTAGTAATTTTTCATGCAAATACTTTAAAAGCAATATTTCTCTAAAATGAATGTGTCGTTGATATAGGATGAAGTAAAAGTGTTAATGTGTGATACAATAGGAAATAATAATGAAATCAAAAAGAAATGAAATTATTGAGAGAATTTAAATTGTGTCACTCATCAGCACCTAAAAGTATTGTAATTAATTGTTGAAAACTACCTCCTTCAGTGATAATAATATTAGGTTTTTCACTTTGAAATAATGATCTCAATCTATTTTTTTGCATAACATATCCTGTCTTATTCATATTGACTAGCGACATCGCTCTTTTATTAGTCTTGTTAATTTTCTTGTATTTACCACTTTCCTCATCAGAATCTTCACTTTTTCTTCGGATATTTTTCAAAATACCCGACACAACATTTTGCTTCGGTTTACCACTTTTTTTAGAGTATTCAACTTTGGGACCTATTTTATCTTCCTGCTTGGGTCTTTCTAAAACACCCAACTTGGTATCTTCTGTGGTTGTCTGGTTTTGACGTTTAGCTTGGTTTTTCGGACTTAACGTGTGATTAGAATTAACATGAACTAATACACCTGGTTTCAAAGGCCATTTATTCGGAGTTACCACGGTTTGAACTTTCATGGAATCATCTTTTGGTTCTAATTTTGATGTTTGCATTTCAGTTTCCTGGTTTTCTCCTTGGTTAGCATTTACATCAGATTTGTTTTCCATTTTGCTCATTTCTAAGGTATGTTGATAGCTTTGTGATTCAACTAGTCGGGTTCTATCACACGTTTTTGGACTAAATGACATATTAAGTCTAGGTGACAAAGCGGGCAAAGCTTGAGATATAATGGATTGCGCAATAGACACCTCATTAATGCAGCTACCATCTGGACTGTATTAAAAAAATATTTTTATGATTATGTTTTGAATAACTTTAATTAAGATTAAATATTGCATTCAGACTATTAATATTATTTGATTTACCGTACTAATTATGTTAAACGTATGAATTTAATACGATTGATATAGTCTACGAAAAATTTAATATTACGTAAAATGATAAATATTGGGTTTAAATAATGATTATCAATAGTTAGTAAATGAATATTATTAACGATTAATACAATGAAAATAGTGTGCAATTTACTGCAACTGATAGGTTCTGTAATGAAATATATTGAATACAATAATTTATATATACACGTATACAAAAAATGCTTCCCAAATTGTAAGTTATGATTTATCTCATGCATCACTCAACCGAATAGTATCGATAATATTTGACTACTCAGATGTCTACAATATTCACACTTTACTGCCAAAAACTCCAATACAAAACTAGCAAATAGCAATGAAACAATAAGAAAACATCGTGAATCTAGAAATAATTAAAAACAAAACGATTTTCAGTATTTTTTTAGTACCTGAAGTATTAATCGTAGTCAATCTGAGCACATCCGGGGTTAGTGCGGTTAGGAACCTATACATTTAATAATTATTAATAATATTACAAGAAAATATACGTAGATAAAATAAGGAATATGTGTTATTATGTCAAGAGTTAAATTTAAATTACATGCAATATGTCTAATATCTATTTTTATTTGGAATCAAGCTGGGGTTCTCAGCTGCTAAAATATTACTGACTGTCCATTAAATATTTAATATTAAAGAAATCATTAAAAATTCTTAAATATAACAATAAAAAATGTATTGATAAAATAATAACTGAAGAAAAAATTATAAATAAGTACTTTACAAGAGAGTCAAAGTCGCAATGATCATTTTGAATAGTAAATATTAAAATAATAATAGAATAATAAAATAATGAATATAGAAAAGATAAAACATTGTCAGTATATTTTGTAGCTGTTGAATAAAGTTAGCTTCAAAATAATAACAGCCCTTGGTCCAAGCATTTAGTATTACACTCGAACTCAAATTTCAAACTGCTTGACCTCATGTAGATGAATTTGCCATCGGCACAACAACTGGTGACCTTGACGGTGGCATTGACAACGTGTGCCAAGAATCTGCTCGGACCAATGGCGTGGCTGTAAATTTGTCAGTATATTTAAAAGAAGAAAATAAAATAAACACAATAATAAATATAAAATAAATAGACACATAAATATTTAGTAAAATATATAATTATAAAGAAGAAAAATAAAAGTAAATTCTGAAATATACGGTACATTGCTTCTGCAGAAAAAAATATAAAGTTAAAGAGCGTTTCTTATTATAATGTAATGACATTTGAAAACTATCATGTAAGGTCGTATCAATGGTAATTTTGCTAATCTCTAAGTAAATGTATTGCAAGAAAGTTTTGAAATTATGATAAAAAATAAAATGACAACTTAAATAAAGCTTGAAATATAAAATGTGCAAAATGAAGCAAAGTGAAAAAAAATATGACATTGTATTATTTTTTAATTATTAAATAAAACTTTCCAACAATGTTATAATAAAATGGTTTATAATATAAGTTCTAAAACGGTTTAGGTACCTATTATATCTAATTCTAAACATTCTATAGAGAAAAATGGAAATTAAAAATATTTAAAGTATTATAAAACTTACTTTTCTCGCTCCTCTAACTCAACTGGATTATTGTCTAATTTTGTTTGTTTGTTAGTTGACGAAGTTCATTGTTTAGTAGCAGCGTCCGAGAAGGAATAGGATGAAGAAAAAAATATGTTAGATCTTAGAAAACAAACTAAAAAAATAACACAAAAAAAGTTATAGATATTCTATTTTCAGTCCGCTTGGCATTTGATTGTGTGGTTGGTTGGTTCACTGTCGTCGTGAGCATTAGTCACTCACACGTGGTCCACCACGTACTGACTGAGCGCTTTTCTACTAATGCAAATTAAAACAATGTGCATGTGCACACCTAACAGCATTCATTGTTGAACGGACGATCACTAAAACTATGATTTTTGATAAAAGCAAAATCACTCAAGAAGTTCTAATAATGAGTTGATGATAGTATTATGTGAGAAACAACATCAAGATATTAATGAGACCCAATAACTATAATAACTCTAAATCACATGAAAAACAACAATAAAACACAACTAACA
Source organism: Nudaria mundana (assembly GCA_963556515.1). Classification (NCBI taxonomy): domain Eukaryota; kingdom Metazoa; phylum Arthropoda; class Insecta; order Lepidoptera; family Erebidae; genus Nudaria; species Nudaria mundana. Next base: position 13,205,144 of record OY748312.1, read on the forward strand.
CAAACGATACGAAATAAGCCACTATTATCTGTATGGAGTGGTGGTTATAAAGAATTTGGAACTTATTTCTGACCTCAGCAATTACTGCAATAATCTTAAAAAAATATGAAACAAAATTCTTCACACCACAATTTTCCAACAGTTTACATTAATAGTTAGTACTCACATTTAGATTTAGCCCTCATCCTCCGACAGATGCAGATGATGATGATGCAGAGGATCACAGCGATGACCAGAATAGCAAGCGCTATTCCACCAATCAGAATCAACTTTTGTTGGTCACGCCACCACGATTTTGTTCCTATAGATAAAAATATTTCAGTATTCAGGATATATTTATCAACTACATAGCCAAAGGAGGTAGTGGGAATCCATCAGGAACTTTAAAAATGAAACAGTAAATAATTTTGTCTGCCAAATCACCCTATTAGTTTACCCAAGGTTTTTAGGTATTTAGATGCTATGAAACAAATACATTTAGTATCAAAAGAATAATAAGTCAAGATAAATAGTCTTAATATAATTCTGCGTGAAAACGGCCCCACTTTTTTGTATAGGTCTGTGGCCCAAGGTATCCACATTCCTAGGCACACACGTTACATAATATACCTACGTCTTCTTAAATATATCATTCAGACAGAATCAAATTATGTCATTGCCAGTAACTTTTTATTGTGTTCATGATTAGTGTAAATAAAACAGATATACAGAGTAGACATATTTATATATAGATAGAAGGTTGTAACAAATATTTTTAGAAACTTAGATATAGTAAAAGTAATTATTTTTAAAATTTCGAGACTAACGCCGACTTACCAAAAATTTCCAAGTTAGCTGTAAACCAAAACGCATGGTATAGCAATATTCATTTTGTATTACATTCATACTACAACAAGTATTATTTACTTATAAAAAAAAAATACCAGGTATATGGCTTTGGCAGTTGAAGTGATAAGTCACTATTTTTTTAACGCAAAAGTACAATGCTTAACATTATAGTTGACGGAGCGAGCGAAGAGTCGAGAGATCATTAGAGAATGGTAAATTTTCTTTCATCTATCTGTATGTGTGTATCCGAAGCGTTTTTGATTGGGGGTAAAAACACTCAATAATGTTTTTTAATAAACAAATAAATATTTTTGGAAATTCTCACACAACATCATCTAGCTCAAACTAAGCTTTAAGCTTGTGCTATGGGATCTAGACAACTGATAAACATACACGTATATTTCTAACACACACACATACTACGCCTATATCCTCGAAGGGGTAGGCAGAGGTGCAATACACACCCACAATTTGCCAGTAATTATAGTCCCACGTAATAGGGGGCAAGCCTATTGCCGTCACCGGGCACACATAAAATGGGTTATGTCCAAAATGGCCGAATGTATTTAATAAAAAATAGCAGCGATATAGTAATTTTGAAAAACATTCCCGTTTGCCTTGCGATGATATTTGTTTAAAGGCAACAAAGTCTTACGTGCCAGTCGCTATGACACAGCCAATTAAAGTACTGGGCGTCTCGGACTAGATATTTCTAAATACAAACATAATATACACAGAAAACACTGAAACAAACATTTGTGGATCACACAAATATTGGATTCGACCCGACCATATTATTATACGACGACCGTGTTGCTCTATGTATTTAGGCGACAAGTTTTTAACCGAGTTCAAAAAAAGGAGGAGGTTCTTAATTTCACTGTATTTTGTTATGTTTGTAATCTCATTTCTTTCGACTGGGTGAAAATGGGGTGAACTATTTTTTTATTTATTGAAATTTAGTAGATTCCGTGTAGTGCTATTTTTTTTTGATCCCATTCTGACAACTATTTCGTACCAGTCCGGTAATGTCGTTTTTTTTTGCTAAAATTATATTTTTAATTAGAACTTACCTATAACATCTTTTTCACAAGCTCTCGACATGCCCACACTATTATTTGCATAGCACAGGTAAGTTCTATATACATCCACATTAGAACTTAAGTACAGGTAACTGTGAGTTCCCTGTTGTGTGATCTTTTCATCTGTTAGACTGTCGTTGTCGTTTTTCAGTTTCCAATAAAATGTTACCTGTAAGGATTAAAATAATTTATGTTACGACGATAGAGTCAAAATTGGGAAAAAACGCGGGTTAATTTCTAAATACGATTAATAATTATATTAAAGTAGTACAATACCTCTGCAGGATTAGCGGTAACACTGCACATAAGTAATTGTTCTCCATTGATTTCTGCTTGTTTAATACCACATTCAGGAACGACTGAAATAAAGAGATCAAGAAATAAACTTATGATTGAAAGTGATACAGGGCCTAACTTGTATACCTGCGAAAGCCTATTCAGATCTTATTGTATTATACATCGTTATTGATGTATTTGAAAATTAAATACCTATTAAATATATCCTATCTGAGTGTGTCAACTCTTTAACTAATTTTTCTTGAAAAAATTCTGAAATCTACACATAAAATTGAAAAATTATGTAACTCAACATTATCAAAGGCTTTTTAAAATATTAAAATCAGAGACCACGGTAGTGGTCCCACCAAACGTACATATTTCTAATACGTTGAATAAGGCATGTAATATTGTACTCGCGATCCGCTCCAAAATGCAGCTTTCAGACATATGCTGAGAACTACATTAAAATCCATTATATAATTAAAAAAATCTAACGGCATAAATAGCGAAAGCACCTTTATCTCATACCATGTTAAGATAAACATGCAACTTTATCAAGTTACGTCATTATTTTGACCATCAATTTCACTTATTATTCACACCACCCATAAACCAACAAGAATCATTTTTTAAATCCACCAAACATAATTTTGTCTCTTTTGTAGCCATCAAATAGCTCTCTGAGATTTTCGATTTTTTCGCTGTATCTTCGTAAGATGGTTGGTTTACTTGACAGCCAATGAGAGTGGATAAAGGTTGAGTGGAAAAGTTTCTGAAACGTATTAAATAAGTGAAACTTACATCTGACATCCAAAATGACAGTAGTATTGATAGAACCGTGTCTATTATAAGCTTCACAAGTATAATTGCCTCCATCTTTCCTTTGTACGGGTCCCAAAAGTAAGGTATTAGATGATGACAGTACAAGAGAATTATTTAAATGCTCTTTACTTGCTGTTTTGTTAAGAGCTTGTCGGCGCCAGGAGTATGAGGGCATTGGAAATCCGCTGAAAGAAAACAATCAGTCTTTAGACATCTAGATTTTTTGGTTCATTAGAATATTACTTTCTTATGTAGGTTGAAGTAGGTAAGGTGAAGTAGGCGCTCTTCAAGCTGGACCTGAACCAGCGGCTCAAGTCCAGCTTGAAGAACGCCATCTACCAGCAGTAGAGGAACTAACCATTATGGTTCACAACATTCTAGAACTTACCGAGCTGCACACACCACTTTAGATGGTATCTCGTTTTCATTTACTCTCACAATTTCAGGTTTTACTGTTATATCGGCCGGTTCATCTGTAATATTACAAAAGTATAATACACATTCTATTTTGTTTACACAAATCCAAAGAAAAAACAATTCATTGCGAAATTTGTCTCCGTTTTTTAAATGTCATCCGGTTAGGATCTTATTAAGGCCTTCATCTTTTCCGGGAAAAACCTTTCACCAGCTATGTTAGAGACTGAATTGAATTCCAGTCGCAGAAATGCAAGACCCACGTCATGGCAACCGGGTTTATTATTATCATTTATCGCAGTCAGCATTCTGGGAACCTTCCCAGTCAGCAATGACGTAAAAGATTCTACATAGTTTTTTTGTAGAAATGTAATTGTCAGCACTTAAATTCTTGCTTTTATACTTACACTCCACAGCAAATTTCGTGGTACTGTTGACAGGTGGACCTGCTAGGTTTCGGGAAGACCTGCAGGTGTAACTGGCCGTATCTGCTGCTCTGTCTAACGCGTGTCCTGGCCACGCTGACATATTCCAATGCTGAAAGTATAGATAAATTCCACTAGAGCGTCTTGTGGCTAACACATTGCCAAGGTTAAGTAAACATTAGCTGGAGGTGGCAGCCGCTTCACGGAAAATATTCAAGATCAGCCGTCTCGCAGTTAGACTGAAAAGCCGACACCAACTCGGTTGGGTAAAGACTCAATGGATGATGATATCTGCTATGAATGGATATCTGTTTACTGAACGGATATTAACGAAAATTGCATCAATATAGCTTAAACATCAGACATGGGCTACTTTTTATCCCTGTGATGTGTCACTGCGGAAATTAAAAACGACACCCTCTTCTATCAGCTAGTACCTACATAATCATAGCGGCTGTTATTCCATGTTAATCATACCCAGTTCTTAGAGGAGCGGGCCTATTATCGACATTCAAGACCTCTCAATTAATACAGATACAGATAAATACAGGAGGGGCTCGTGGTCTAGTGGTAACCGACAATGTTAAGCAAAGGTTAAACAACATCTAGTCAGGCCGGTGTTAGGATGGGTGACCATTTCTTCAGACACTGAGACCCCTCCGTGCCTCAGAAAACATGTTAAGCCGTCGGCGTCGGTCCCAGTTGTCATACGAACATCATTCTATGGCAGTCGTTAGGGGTAGTTGGAGCCCAGAATCAAATATCCGACTGGTCCAACAACAGAACTTCCATATCGCTCATAGGTTGTAGACGTCAGCTGGCAGTCGCTTCACGGAAAATATTGAAGTTCAGCTGAATCGCCTTTTCCCAACTCAGTTGGGGTCAACTCCAGCTGAGTTGGGAAAAGGCTTGGTGAATGATGACAGGTAAATACATTTAATTGACTTACCAAAGTACTCTCCGTGGCTTCAAAGTCATTCCTATTGACCTGCGGCTCAATCTTCCTCTCCACAACGTAGTACCGGTCGGTCTTGTCGGGGTCGATGACCTGTCCGTCCTTGAGCCACTGCACCGCGCACAGCGGCGCACACTCCACCGTGCACGACAGGGAGATGTTCTATAATGTGCATGCAATAGTGTAATGCGACCTAACAGATAGTTTATTTTAAACTAAAATAATTTATATAATCTAGATATTGATCTAGACTACCTCGGTGGCACAATGGTACTATGTACGGACTACCACGCTCGAGGTCTCGGGTTCGATTCCCGGGTCTAGTGGATAATGTAAAATTCTCTAATAATAATCCCCAATCTATTCTAATGATTTATACCTAGTTTCATCAAAATCAGCCTAGTTATTTAGTTATTTGTTTAGAGACTTGGTGCTATAATCTCATTGTGTCGTCTCATTTCATAACCAACAGATTTATAGAATATTAGTTTCCACTCGTCAACCCAGTAATTCTTACACCAATTCATCTCTTTTGTATAATTGAAACGTAAGGATCTCATTTAAATACATTTCGTAATAAAGTATTAAAGTAGGTACCGAAATCTTACCTGAGATTTATACAACGCACCACTGTAGTGATTCATTGCGTATTTGAAACTTGGTGGAGCTGAAATAAAACAAAATAACCACAATTGATGACGTATAATATGTATTTATTGTATTATTAAAATAAATATATTTAAGTTATTGCATTATAATAGTGCCAAGCGACTTTTAAGTCTTCTTGTTTTGAATGTACCTACCTACATTGTTTTAAATAGTGATATACACTTACCGAGTACATCAATGGATATATTGGCCATTTCTCCCGGACCACCGGCGTTGATCCCATGACAAGAGAAGTACGTCCTATGATCCAGGGTCACGGGGTCTATGGTCCAGTTCTGGGACACGATGTCACTGACCACGCGCCCACCGCGGTACCAACGGTATCTAGTTATAAAGATTCATAAGCAAACTACAGTTATTTGGACTCTAGTATAATATATCAGAAAGTAATATGGTGAATTCAATATAATTGTAATTAAATTATTGAAATGGAGAAAAAAGTACCTTTCCAAATTAAAGAAAGTCCATATCAAAGACACTTATTATAGAATTTATAGCCGTTCTGATTACATTATAGTTTTATATGAATTTAGTGAGAAGCTGCTTCACTTAGAATGTGTGTGTCACCGTAGGATTGTAAAATCCCTGAAATTGTAATCACACTCGCACGATTGATGGTTAGAAAAGAGTGGCCCTGAGTTTTTATAATCAGGTTCTTTTCTCACACGGTCTACCACTGAAAACTATAAAAAAACTCACAGTAGAGTGGCTGTGAGTTCGCCAGTAATTGCACTTCTTGTATCAGTCTTGCGAGATTGCTTGTAATCTGACGGTATTTACAATTTTACGATGACATTGTGAGTTTTTAAATGTATAGCCTGTTAGAGTGGTGTGTGTGGTGACGTACCTGTGTGCGGCGGGACGGCCCCGCTCGCTCACGTGGCAGGAGAGCACCAGACTCTTGCCCTTCACCACGCGCCACGGGGAGTGCGTGAGCCGCGCCGGGCCCGGCGGGTCTGGGGGCAAACACAACATTACTCAATACAGCTCTTCAGTTTTCCTATTCCCATATCCCAAAATAGAGTAAGAATCCACGAACGGCAAGAAATATGAAAAAAGCTGGTTTCTCAGAGCATGATTGTCCCCAATAATAAAGGTAAAAGTGTTGTTGGGGATATGCTTTAAAACAAATTAGCTCTTATAATATAATAAAGGTAAGGAAAATAAAATAAATGACGTATGTCTCTTGGTAAATAATAACTAAATGATATCATATAATTCGTTTCCACTTTATCTGTAGTCCGTTTATTAAATAACAAAATCCTTATTTCTTTTACAAAACCTGTGTGGTCCAGTGATAAGACACTGCCTAAAACTATTAATCGAATGCCCATACTTTAAGATGAATAAACTTACAGTTAACTACTAATTCAGCTTTGGTACTCTCGTTGCCCCAACCGGCGTAGTTCTTGCCTTTACAGGAGTAGTTCCCGTGGAAACTCTTCGTGGTGTCTTGGAGTAGCAGCATTGAAGGGTCTACCTCGTTGCATAAGTTCTCTGGAATTTAGAATATTCGTAAATCATTTTAAATACCAGTATGCATATTGAAACTTTGTGTGATTTGCATATATTTGTGCTGAAGATTTACTAAAGTTTTACTAAGTTGGGTATTAAAGTATTGTAGTGGTGTTTAAAAATAATATATTGTAATAGGACTACCACCGAAAATCAACAGATTGCGTCCCTCGCCATTCTAATTCGTACTACTGCATTAGTACCGACGATAAAACTAGATGTCGCCACCAGATACGTGCTGGATACCTCAACCACTGCTTGAGTGCCCATGTGTTCCTTCTAGGACTGACGCAAAGGGACAGTATAAGGCCATCCATCACTGATGGGTGTAGTACCTACTTTAGGGCGATTGTAGGAAAGTCGGATTTCAGAGAATGTATTTTTTTGGAATACATTTTATAAACACTATCTCCACATCATATAAGTAGACACTTATTTGATGTGGCAACTTCTACTAGTGGCGCCTTCTGTGAGGCGGTTATGGTACCAGAATAAAGGCATCTTGATTTTTATGTTTTTAAATGGGTGCTAGAAGAACTCTATGGAACATAGCCGGGGCTCAAGTTATTCCCATATGCACACGATGATCCTGCAAACAGATATAACCAAAGTGCCTGGAAACGACAATGCGATCGTATCGTGGACCCAACAAAGTGACTGGCGAACTGTGGGTGTATTAAACGTATCTGTCTACCTTCTACAGTTTTTCTATATTATTGGCCATGCGAGTGTAGCAAGCGAAAAGTCTACATTTCGAGACTGGACAGTTTTGCTTTCGTCCGTCTGTTTTAGTGTTATTTATTATATACCTTCTCCATCAGTTCCGTTACATTCAGGCAAATGCTTCAGTATTTCCCCATCCAGATACCAAATGACTTCATCCAGGACATTGGGGTTCCCGGAGACCACTTCACAGGTAAGTGTCACGTTCGCGTGGTCGGTTTCCAGAATAGGACTGGCTGGCTCCATTTTTAGTTGGACTTGAGGTTTGACTGAAATTAGAAGTTAGTTAATCAATGTTGCTATATCTCAGGATGTTAAGAGGTTCCATGAATATCTTCACGCAATGGTATTCTATATTTAAAATACCCGGCCAAGTGCGTGTCGGGCCACGTATAATATAGGGTTCCGTAGTTACTCATTTTTGGCGCTATAGCTCCTAAACTAACATAGGTATAGTTTTCCTTCAAAGTTCATCATATGAACTACAGTCATGATTTTATTCAGATTCTTCGAGCTAGCCGTTTAGATTTTAGAGGGGAGGGGGACGCTCTGTTTTAACAAAAAAATGCGTTTTAAAGTTGAATACATGGCAAACGGACACCTAAATCAAAAAATAGTCTTAACAACCTCCTAATTAAAAAAAATACCTATCTAATGATACCCCACACGATGGGGTTGAAGAAAAAAAAGTCATCTTCACTTTACTTGCAGGACCTACACCAAAAAAAATTTTCATTCTCTACGGAACCCTAAAAAGAGATTATGATACTAGAACGTGCCGTGTGAAGACTCGAAAAAGAGGTAACTGTTGTGTTATGTCAAAACCCAGTACAAATTAGCTTGTTTCTCGGCAACAGATTTTGAGTGTCAGTTTATATGAAGGTAACCTATCTATAGTTATACTAGGTATGCAATGCATGCTGCTGTTCGAAAACTGAGCGAAGTGTTAAATTTTCGAACGACAACGATTATTTTTTTTATGTTCAAACTTTTTTTTAACTGCTAAACATATGAAAATCAATTTTTCGGTGATTATTCCTCGATGGTATGTACGATTTTCATCTTTTTTTGTTCTAAACCACTCTCACTCCACACGTTATCACTGTGGTAAGTTTGAAGGAGATCGGTTCAGGCGTTTAAGGAGTATGCGAACAAACGAAATACATGAGTCGCCTAAGATTAAGATTCGCCCGCTTCGCTCACTTCGCTCAAAAAAATCATAGTCTTCACCGCCCAAGTTGTCGATTGAGACCCATTTAGATTTCAGTTACCCACTAGCTGACTACCACGACTCCACCCACATGATATAGTTTTTAAGCTCCCAATTACCACAGGAAACCAATTACCGGAATAAAAAGGGGCCTATGTCTCTCGGGTATTACGTAGCTACATAGAGAAATAATTTTGTGCCTCGGAGAGCACGTTAAGCCGTCGGTCCCAGTTGCGGCAGTCTTTATGGTTATTTGGAGCCCTAAAACAAAACGTGGTCTAACTACTGAGCTTCGATATTGCCCATGGGTTGTGAAGGTCAGACGGCAGTCGCTCCACGTAAATATTGAAATTCAGCCGCATCGCAGTTTTACTTGAAAGCCGACCAGGTTGGGAAAAGGGTCAGTGGATGACAATTAGTAAAAGAGTTTTCAAAATTAGTTCAGTAGTTACGGTGACTATTTTAATGCAAACAAACAATCAAATCGTTCCTCTGTATAGCAGATAACTTACACATAAGAAAGAAGAAAGAAAGAAAGATTTATTATTCCACAAAACAAAACAAACACTTACACAGGTTACAAAACAAGAAAATACAAAAACTAAAAAATAAATAAAATTAAAATTGGACCAATCAATGTTTACTTTTACGACATTCTTTTTACATTATTATTCTTTGACATTATTATTATTTAATCCTTTTATTTTGTTGAGTGCAAGTGACATTGAAGTATTATTTCATTTTTATAATTTTATTATTGATATAATTCAGTGCCGGAGCCGGCAGAGAGAGGCTATTTATAAGAATTAATATAGTTGTAATCTTTGTGACACTATGTTTTGGGTCTCCTGCTTATTTCTGTTGTCTGATAGTTTATTTTTATTATTTGTACATTGCATACCTAAATAGGACATGTGTTTCTTATACATCAAATAGCACCTAAGATGTAGTTATGTAACATGTTCAGCAATAAAATTATTGATTGATTGATTGATAGACATTGCTAAACGCTTAATCGATGCTTCTCAGACCAGAAGGCTGGCTATTTTCTGGCCCAAAGAATAAGTATCGCCATCCAACGTGGCAACACAGCCAGCATTCTGGGAACCTTCCCTGGGCAAGGACGCAGAGGATTTTTTAAACGATATTTTGTAATGTAAATATTGTTGGTATATAATTATGTATATTGTAATTCTTATTGTAAATAAATAATTAATGAATAAAAAAACTTACACATAACATTAACATCGATACTTTCTTCACTGGTCCCGTTGCCGACGTTATTCGCCAACATACACGTATAGTTCCCCATGTCTGCTCCCTTCGCGTCGAGGATTATCAGCGAGTGTTGGTCTGTTGTACCTCCTTGGTAGTGCGCTGTGTCGTTTACGTTTACCCTTTCTTCGTTCCGGTACCTGGAATATGAAATAGGTAATGTATTTTTTGAAACTAACTAAAGACGAACGCAATTATTGACAAATGCAATTTTTACACAATTAATGATATTTACTAAACATTGTGTTCGAAGAGGCACTATGACATACAACACTGATTTAGTGACGAGCACGTGAGGGTACAAAGGGTAATTTAAGTTCGTGACGCATAGCTATTTATTTAAAAATACTAACCTAACCAAGTATCCAAGTCGGATTGATCTAAGACCATTTCTAGATATAAACAAATAACGTGCCTTTAGTCTTCTAACCTAATCCATCCAAGTCGAATTGCCCTAAGACTTTAGGAGGTTTTGCTGTGCAATCAGTATTATGTTGATATGCAAATCATATTTATTATTATTACTATCGATGTATATTTTTGAATTATTTCTTGGACTAGTATTCTTAAACAATTGGTTTATTTGCAGGGAAAATAAATATTTGCTGTTAAAAATGTTCATCTGATGCTTATAAATTGAGGGGCGATAAGGTTTTGCTGTGTGTTAAAATTTATGACTTCAAACCCGCATCTCACGACAACGACGTTGAGTTGAAGCCGGTCAACCCGTGCCCACGGCTTTTGTAACAGGGTCGAAACGTCGGGTAATACTCGTAAATAGGTAGGTTATATGTACATATCTCAATAATCGCGTAAAAGACCGGTTTATCTTAAGTTTATAAGATAGGTAATGTACTATTCATATATCATGAGCATGGCCCTGGGATCCTAACGCCCGCTTTCTTTTATAGATAGGTAGGCATTGCACAACATCTGATCGAAACTTCTCAGGAACAGAAGGCTGGATATTTCCTGGCTCAAAGAAAAAGTATCGCCATCCAACGTGGCAATGCAGCAGTCTAGGAACCTTACCAGTCGGTAATGACGGCTTTAAAAACAATTAACTTACCAAACAACCTTTTCCAAAGATGAAGGATTACTTTCGTATTCACATTTCAGCAGTAACTTTGATCCTTCTACAACGGTGACGTTCTTGGGCTGCACTTGGACAATCGGTGGGTCTGGAGATAAATAAAGAAAAATATAAATTACTAGTTTGATTACCGCGGCAAGGCCCGCATGGTATATTTTTTTCGATCCCAAATCCCATGGGAACACATCACCTTAATAAGAAGTTGCCACATGGTGATAGTTAAACTACATACTCGTATTATTATTATTAAAAAAATGTGAGCCCTAAAAACTCGACTGGTCTTACTACAGAACTTTGGTATCGGCAACGGGTTGTGAAGATCAGATGGCAGCTGTTTCATGAAAAACATCAAATGTGAGCTGCTTCGCAGTTATTCTGGAAAGACGACTCCAACTGGGTTGGAAAATGGCTCAGTGGATCATTATGATACTTACACCAAATTTCCAGCTCTCTCGTGGCATGCATTGGCTGGTCATTCGTCTGTACATTAACCTCATTGGATGCTTCACAGTGAAACTTCTGTCCGTTCTCAAACCGAGTGGCCTCGAAGGTTAGGTTAGAAGTTGTTTCGAACGTGGAGTCAGTCTGAAATTAAAGCGAGAAGGTTTTGAAAAGATATAGAGAGATATTTTAAGCTTGAATGATTAAATTTTTTCCTGGTATCAGGCTTACACATACGCCGAAGAGTACCAACCCCAAGAGGTCCAAAGTATCCGCCCCCTTATACTTATAAACCTCCATAATCTGTGGCTTAGAACGGCGGATTAGTAACCCACCGTTAAATAAGACATAGATTTAAACCGTTTAACCAGTTGTGTTCTCGGTGTCACGGCGGCCAGGGTCCTCTGGGCTCCACTGAAAATACCTTCTGGTATGTACCAGAGACGCCCGCAGCAATGGACATAAGAGTGGACGCCGAATTAAAAAAAAAGTATTGTCGCAATGATCACAATTATCGCGATGATTAGTATGATCTAACATTATTTATTACAACAAATTTAGAAATAGACATTGCCCTTCCCAGTACAACGTTTCTCTCCCTTACCCGTCCTCTTATAAGAACATGTTACATCCTAAACTATAGTTTGCCCTTAAAACTAAGTTCGTTAAGAGCTGTAATGTAATAGGTATAATAGGATGAGCATAATGTTAAGAAAATTATAATTCGGAACATGCCGCGGGGCAAATCTCTAACTGTCAGGGCGTCTTTTGTACAAAGTTTTGGTAAAGAGGTCTAGCGAATGGAAGAGCTATTTATTTTGAAATATTACACTTGTATTAACTAATATTACAACCATAAAGAAGTATTATTATGACGCCTATTACGTGGGACCAACAAAATTATTTGCAAATTCATAATCACAACCCATTTGTTGCCCACTGTTAGGCATAGGCCTCCCCTAAAGAGGGGGGGGGGGAGGGGATTCAGCCTACATAATACCGCACTGGCTGGGGGTGTAGCTAGTGTTTTGTGTCGAGTTTAACTACTCTACATATAAATTACCCAATCTCCGAAACTACTGGCGGAACACACAAATATTTGATTCGACCTGGGAATCGAACTCGAGACCTCAGGGATGGCAGTCGCATACACATACTACTGCGCTACCGAGGCAGCAGGTATTTGCAAAATGTAGGTGTGTTATTTACCGTAGTCTGGAATGTTTTTTGGAGAATACTAGCCATCCCCAAGTACGATCTACTAGCATTCCCGTTAACCCCTTGAGCTAAGCTAAAAGTGTTTGTGTTAGAAGGGGGTTCACGTCAGTAGTGTGGTGACCGGGGATCCAACACACGTCGTTGAAACACAAGACCAACATTGACGCTTCTATTAAATTTAGGTATGATTGTGTGTGACGCCTAAAATTAAGCCAAAAATGTGGTAGTAAATTTTCTGTAAAAACCTCTATGAAACACGAAATAACCAAAATCTAGTGCTTTTAGGCAATTTCCTATTTGTACCAGTAGTTAGAAACTGATACAATCAGGTATTACACCGAATCGAACATCTAAGTACTGTAATTTAGGCAAATTGTGGTTGTCGGTTCCATTATATCTACCTCCATGTATACTGTAGTACATTTGCATTGTAAATGCTTATTAATTAGATATGCATAGAAAATAACAGGGCAAGTCGGTTAGTAGGCTTAATGTCGTATGTTACTTTGTTATCAACTAATTATAATAATATTAGCTAGTCAAACAAACTTTGTAATCCTAATACAAGCGTTGCTACCGGGACAACAAACCGGGAAAAACAAGTCACTCCCAGCCGTTTAGGACGAGTTAGATGACAAATACAACAGTAACTAAAGAATTATAATAATAAAATTAAGTTTTATGCTACATTTACACGCTTACCGATGCTTGGCAAGTATCGACAAGCCATCACAATTGCTTGATCACACGTTTGCAAGTGCGTCAGTCTGTTCAATTCCGGCAAGTTGTGCACATGTGCGATATTATAACGAATAATATGATGCTAAGGGGCTCTACCAACATCTATAGGGCCCCAGCGACCTCACCTGCTAGTGGCGCACCTGCTGATAAACGGACGAGGCTCGTTAATTTACGGTACCTATGGAGTGGCTTCGGCCCCTACGTGGGTACCAGGTGGTACAACAGTGTTGGTCCGGGGGGGTACCACCGTGCAGCTGTGCTAAAGCCCCCCAAGTAACCCAGCCCAGGCTGGGTTGCGTTAGGGGTTCAGCAGCTGCACCGCCGGGCCCGGGGCGATGTATGGTGCAGCAGGCATGGGACCAGTGGGGGCGAAACGGAGTCTAGTGTGGGTGGTGTGGGTCGATTCGCCGGCCAGGGAGACCCTTAGCAACGGCGTTGCCGCGGCCGCCCGCAACACAGTCATGGGGCCCGCCTGGGGCCAACCACCCCAGGAGGCTGCCCCACATGTTGCGCATAATCCTGATGTGGGATCGCCGCTCCGGGTGGTAACCGGTGTGGGGTAGCGGCGGCCTTGCATCAGGGGGGTTTGGGAGCCCTTCCGTCCGGCGGGTCGGCTCCGACCTAACCACACGGTTCTAGACAAAGCTAGCCCCTGCGCTTTGTCACTTACTGCTGCACCAAATGTCGCCCTGTCTTCACGCTTCTTCTTCAAAATCTACAATGGCAGTGCAACAAAAAAGAAATAAACGTTACACAGCGGCCCTAGGAAACCCCACAACTTCACATTTCGAGGTGGAGTTCACTAACGTCCGTGGACTCCATGCGAACCTCGATACCGTCCACCACCACCTTGAGACGGCACGGCCCGCTGTGATGTTCCTCACGGAGACACAAATACGCCGCCCTGACGACACGTCTTACCTGTGTTACCCCGGCTATGTCATCGAGGAACAATTTCGAGACAAAGCCGGGGTGTGCGTGTTCGTTAGGGCGGATGTTTGCTGCCGCCGGTTGCGCTGCCTAGAGAACCCCTCCAATTCCGTCCTTTGGCTGCACGTAGACCATGGCTCTATGAGCCAGATCTACGTGTGCGTCTACCGATCCCACACAGGGGATTCTGAGACAACAAAGCTCTTCCAGTACCTCAGCGAGACGGCTGATGAAGCGCAGGTGCGGTTCCCGAACGCTGACCTAGTGTTTCTGGGGGACTTCAATGGCCATCACATTGAATGGCTGGGGTCCCTCAAGACTGATCATGCGGGTAGAGCCGCCCATGCGTTCGCTCTCTCCCACGGTCTGACCCAGATGGTTTGCGGGATCACCCGGATACCAGACAGGTCAGATCACGCGCCCGCTCTGCTGGATCTACTGCTGACGAGTCGCCCAGCCCAGTACAGTGTTTCGGTAGGAGCCCCACTGGGTAGTTCCGACCACTGTGTTGTTCACGCTGGCATGAAGGTGTCACCTCCTGCACGTCCTGTGCAAACGTCACGACGACTATGGCACTACTCGTCAGCGGATTGGGACGGTCTACGCGATTATTTTGCGTCCGTCCCCTGGAGCCAGCGCTGCTTTGTAGGAAAGGCTCCTTCGGATAGTGCTTCTGCTATTGCTGGCGAGATCAGTTTAGGGATGGATTATTACATCCCTTTCACTGATGTCGCCAGTATCCGCAGAGCCCGTCCCTGGTTCGGGCGAGATTGTGCCAAAGCTGTTCGACAAAAACAGTCGGCATATCGCGCCTGGATCAGGGCCCGGGCTGTGCGCGACCCAAACGTGGGCCACCTCAAAGCAGCGTACAACCGGGCCACAAAGTCGAGTAAGAGGGCCTTTAAGAGAGCGGATGCCCAGCGCGTCGCGCGGCTTGGTCAGGAGCTCACTTCCCATCCCACGGGCAGCCGTGGATTCTGGCAACTGGCCAAAGCCGTGCAATCTAACTTTTGTCAGCCCTCGCTGCCACCGCTGCGTTACCCAGATGGAACACTGGCTCACAAAGCCCAAGAGAAAGCGGATATGCTCGCAGACCTCTTTGCGGCTAATTCCCGGGTCGACGACCGTGGCCTGCAGCCCCCCGCCATCGCCAACTGTGGCCACACAATGCCTGATATTGTTATCAGGCAATGTGATGTACGGGCAGTGCTGCGGTCACTCGACACGCGGAAAGCCAGTGGCCCTGACGGCATTCCGGCGGTGGTGCTACGAAAATGTGCAGCTGAGTTGTCTCCAGTATTAACGCGTCTGTACCGCCTGTCATACTCTTCAGGGCTCGTGCCGGAGGTCTGGAAGGAGGCGAACGTACAACCGATCCCCAAGAAAGGGGATCGGTCCGATCCAGGCAACTATCGACCCATAGCTGTCACCTCAGTCATTTGCAAGGTGCTTGAGCTCCTTATAAATAAGCAGCTCATGCAATTCCTAGAGGATCACTCGCTAATCAATGATCGACAATACGGCTTCAGGCCAAAGCGATCAACGGGTGATCTTCTGGCATTCGTAACGCATGTCTGGGGTGGGGCTATGGAAAGGCACGGCGAGTCCTTGGCTATTAGCCTGGACATCGCCAAAGCCTTCGATAGGGTCTGGCATGCTTCGCTCCTTTCCAAGCTTCCGGCATATGGTCTACCTCCTCAACTGTGCAGCTGGATTGCCAGCTTTTTAAACGAGCGCCGAGTGCGGGTCCTCTGCGATGGCCAGGCTTCTCGCTTCTTGCAAGTGAATGCCGGGGTACCGCAGGGGTCCGTACTATCACCAACTCTCTTTCTTCTGCATATCAATGATATGCTATCCCTCGGGAACATTCATTGCTATGCAGATGACAGCACACTGCACGGGAGTTACTCGGTTCGTCCGACGGCGGGGCGATCTGAGATTGAGGAGGAGAGACGACGACTCGTGGCTGATCTCGACCGTAACCTCGACAGTATCTCTCAATGGGGTACCGAGAACCTGGTCGAGTTCAATGCCCGCAAAACACAGGCGTGTGCATTTACTGCGAAGAAATCCCCTTTCCTTCCCCTACCCTCTCTTCAGAATGCATTATTACCAATGAAGGACAACCTTGATATCCTTGGCATAGACGTTCGTCGAGAGCTCAATAATAAAAACTACATCGAAAGATGTATAGGGCTAGCTTCGCGGAAACTAGGAATACTGAATAAGGTAAAGAGATTCTTTACACCGGACCAGAGGTGTCTGCTGTACAAGACGCAGATTAGACCCTGCGTCGAATACTGCTCTCACCTCTGGGACGGCTCCGCGAAGTATCTGCTGGACGCTCTCGACGCTATGCAGCGACGGGCTATCCGTATTATTGGTTGTCCGGAGGTAACGGGAAGCCTTGAGCCGCTAGCTCAGCGCCGAACAATAGCTTCCTTGGCCGCATTCTACCGTATTTACCACGGCGAGTGTTCTGAAGAGCTCTTCAATCTGATCCCACCCTCTTCCTTCCGATCCCGAACGACTCGTGCCGGGCAGAGATGCCACCCCCACACAGTGGATAGCATGTTCGCGAGAACCGAACGTTTTAAACGTTCGTTTCTCTGCCGAACGATAGTGGCCTGGAACGCCCTGCCTGTGCACGTGTTTCCTCCCACATATAATCCTGGGTTCTTTAAGCGGAGCGTGAAGAGGCACATCAGTAGGTCGTCAAGTTGAGGGCCACTCTCAATAGTAATGTGTGCTGTGAGAGTGGCCCACAATCGCTAGACGTCGTCACGACTTACCACCAGGCGGGCGGCGTCAATTTGGCGAACCAAATATAAAAAAAAAAAAAAAAAAAAAACTACCTATGAATTCGGGTATGTTGGATAAATGTGTATGATAGTCTGTGGGCAAGGAAGAAATCTGGTTGTATACACACTGTATGTCGTAATTTATGTGTTCCACTTACCATTTCCACATCTCTTTGCTGCTTGACCGGACATGAAAATAAGAAAATCAATATTAGAAAATATATTTAGGCTTTTTTTTTAATCAATAAAAATAGAAAATAGATTCCCGCGGGATACTTTTTTCTGTTTATGTTTTGCTCGTACCTGAATGGCAAATGACAGAAATATAAGTACCAACAGAAACAACACTTTTTCAAATAACATTTTTTCTAAATCATATTTCCTCAGAAAACCCCAGAAAAATTAGTTAAATCACTCGTATAAAATTGTCAAATCAATCATAAAGACAAAATGTTAGCTGCAGTAGTTTTTGTGCCGACTGTACTATAAAGGTGCGAGTACAGTAAGCTTTAAAAGCCCCGCTAAAAGCTTAGCGTGGCTTTTAGCGGAAAGTGTGGCAAAAGCGAAAGGAGAGTAATTTCTCGTTTTTGCAGTAATTTCATTATTTTTTCGCTCCTATTATTATACTATTGATAGTTAGTGGAAAATTATACAGCCAATAGGCTAGGTTCCTACTAATGGATTTATTCAATTGGAACCTATAGTTTCTGAGACTAAGGATTTCAACCAAACTCTTCACCTTTATTAGATCATTTTTGGCACAAGTATTTCTTGATTTAACACCATTTTTTCGTCGTGAGCTATTTTGGGTTAGGGGGGAAATGGGGGAAAAAAGCTCACAAAATGTTTTTAATGTTCGCAAGGTCTACTTTATGACCGAAAGGGGGTCGAAAATGACCTGAACTTTTTTTTGCTTGACTTGGGAGGGTACTGCCGTGCCCCTAGATGTGAAAGTTTAGATGTTCGGGTTTTTATCACGGTTGAGTCATTAATTAACTGACTTACTGCAAGCCCTGAGGTGTTAATTTAAACTGAATTGTCTGAGATACCAGAACTGCACTTTTTATTTTCAATTTGATGTCGAAGAATCAACACCCATTTTTGCAATAATATAAATTGAATAAATCGACGAATCGCTTAATTAAATTTTCCGCTACATGCTCAGCTTTACTGAAAACGCGTATGGCTTAATGCGCGACGTTACGAAATGAGCGCGATTTGAATAGACGACCAAATAAATGGTTTACGAGAAAAAGGCGGGAAACTTTCATGTTAATTTTTGGAAATCGTTGCAATAAGAAAAAAAAATTAATTCGTTAGGTTGAAATGTCAAAGCATCTTCAAGTGCATTTAACATTTCTGGTCATGAGTGTACTTATGTGAAAAAAATCGTAGCTTTACCTGCAATGCGAGGTATTGAGAACTTTTGGCGTTTGCTCAAAAGCTTTTAGTAAAGTATGACGAAGTGCGCGTCGATTATAGCAACTATTCTGAGTTTCGTTTCTCGTTTAGAACGTTTTTCCTTTTTTTCTTAACGATCTAATTTGCTGGAATTATAACCTGGAATAATATTGCCCCATAGCACGCAACCAGATTCACTCACCGACGCGGGATATAACCCTACCCCAACGACGCGGGATTCTCATCCCGACCAAACCCCCGCAGAGACCACAGAGGTGGTCAAAGTCCGCCGGGCGCCACTGGAAATACCTTCTGCGTGTGACCCAGAGACGCCCGGCAACGGACGTTAAAGTGGCAGCGGACTTGGGCCGCGGAATTTAAAAAAAGTTATGTTTACTATTTTTATAAATATATCTGTACAATTTATTTGTTTATAAGAGGAAGGGGGGAAATTTTGGATACTAAAACTACTCAATGAGTTGAGCGAGTTAAGAATGATAGAGATTAATTAAAAATGGCCAAGTGCGTGTCGGGCCACGCATAATATAGGGTTCCGTAGTTACCCATTATAGGCTCTAACTCCTAAACTAACAAAGTTATCTGGTCAGTTATAGTATTCCTTTAAAGTTCATTATATGGACTACCATCATGATATTTTCAGGTTCTCCGAGGTAGCCGTTTAGACTTTAGAGGGGGGACGACGCGTTTATGTTTAAACAAAAAACAAAAAAATTTAATATCTCGCAAACCGACACCTAAATCAAAAAAATTGTCTGTGCAACCTCCCAACGTTTTACAAATACCTGTCTAATGACACCCCACATGTCGGAGCCCGATTGTCAGCATTGCGCAGGCGGCGCCGTAGATACGGCGGAGCATAATGATACGCTCGTCGTGTGCGCCGCCTGGGACACGCAGAGATTGGCCCTCACGGGCGTCATCGGCAGTGTAGGTTCGCTGCCGGCCGTCTTTCTTTCTATGGCCGGCAGCGAAGAATGTTGGGCCGCCGTCGCCTCCTGCGCTCGGGAGGTGATGGCGGCAATGAGAGAGGCCGCACAGGAGCGTGCAGGCCGCACGCTTCCGCCCCGCCGGGCACCAGTCAGGGGGCGACAGCGTATTGGATACGCCCAAGCCCCCGACTGATAGGGCCGTGGGTGGTGGGTCGGAGGGCCCACCGCTCACGTAAAAGGCCCTGAGGTGTCCGACGCCCCTTATGTGTTTCGGTGGCGTCGCTTCTATGTTGTTTGATGCTTCGAAGCCCCCCTGTGTTGAGCTTAAACGAGCGCCCCTTTGCCGGGCCGCCGTCGCTTAGCAGTTTCTGCCTATCCGGGGTCCCGGCTAAGACGAAGGAGAAACACCATGGATAGGTTTTAGTGGGTAGTCCTGCCCGTTTTACATCCTACGGCCGGGAGTCCCACACGAAGCCGTCTCGCTCCCCCCCGCAGCGAGACGGTGAAGTGCGTAAAAGCATCACCGACGAAAAAAAAAAATGATACTCCACACGATGGGGTTGACGCGAGAAAAAATATTATCCTCACTTTAATTGTAGGTAAGCCGAGGACGGACGGACGGACATGATGAAACTATAAGAATCTGAGACTTTTACTACGGAACCCTAAAAACTAGCTTAATATCCGTCATTCCAACTATGTGAAGATTTTATACCCTCGAATTTTTGAATGCTCGGATAGTGACGATAAGTTTAATCTTCCCACCTCAAGTAAGAGGGTATCGTATCCTCTAATATCGGTATATGAAAGTGCTCGAGTGCTCGAGTGGTGACAGAATGAAAAATTACTCGACTAACCTTAATACGCCTCACCATTAGACTTACATGGATATAAAGTTGATAGAAGTGGCAATAAAAATAGGGTGCGGTAAGGAAATTTAGTAAGAAATATTGAAAAAAACATACAAACGAGTTTAGGATGTACGTAAACAAGAAATCAATAATTTTATTTTTTTAAGGCTATACACACATACCCACATATCACATCAATATCCCCGCAGGGATAGGCAGAGGTGCACTACACACCCATAATTTGCCAGTATTTTTAGTCCCACATAATAGGGGACTGATTGATTTAATTATAATGTAGACTGTAATTAATTTAATTTTTGTATGTTCAATTTATGGGTTGGAAACCTGAAATAAATGTTTTTTTTTATTTAAAGCTAAGAGTTTGAAATAATTTTTCCTTAGTATTTGTCAAATTTAAAGCGAAAAAACGAAGGTCTTAAGTCGGATAGCAAGAGCAGCCATGGTATATTCATTGTTGGAACTTTCTAGGAACCTTCCCACCCAGCAATGACGTGAAGGACTTTTGACATTAATTATTGTAAATTGTAACTAGGTCCATTGTATTTTGACTTAGTTTCAAATTCAGCCATAATTTAGAAATCAAAGTAAGTAACAAGCGATAGGTTTCAAATAATTATTTTATCAATTCTTAAAATACCTTTATCACCATCCACCGAACCTTTTCCATTTATATTCATCCAAAGGTTGCCTGTAAGAGATCGCTTTTAGTGATAAGGCCGCCATTTGTACATTTTCATACGATGTTTCTCATATTTATTTGTATTGGTGTACAATAAAGTTTATTCTATTCCATTCTATTCTGTTCTATTCAATTTTTTTCCCAACCCATTTTGGGCGGTTTTCCAGTTTAACTACGACGCGGCTGAACTTTGATATTTTCCTTAAGGATTTTTTTTGGGCCCCCGTTTTTGTTTTTAGGGCTCCAACTACCTGTAACGACTGCAATAGATGTACACATGACCACTGAGCCCGAAGGCTTCACATGCTCTCCGAGGCAGTTTAAAAATACCTTTAAAACTTAATTATTTTGTAGTCGGTTATACAACAAAGGTACAAGAAAAAGATTTAGTAACACCAGTAGCTAGGTTTAACTGCTCAATTTAAAGTTCAAAGTATCAATAATAGCCCAGTTTACCGTAACGAGGTTTAAATTACACCCTCCTTTGACAGTATGTGAGAACTGTCACCTGCATGCACCACAGCGCCATCTATAAATCATGTCTTTCGCTTTAGTAATAGCAGTTTGAGTGACGTCTTTACATATATAGCACATGATTTTTCTATTATGAATATACTTAGCAACTTACTTAGATTATTTATTTCGGACTTACATTCATATGTATTAGTAACAATTTCCTTATAATCTAGTGTTAGTAATACACTTTTTATGTACATAAAAATAGAAAAATAGTAAAAATAGGGAAGATGGCTACAGACTCATACCTTTATGGCATGGATCTGTATCCATCTCTTGAGCAGCGGCGAGTCCCACCTCGCCGCAAATACATTCAGGAGAGCGTTGGCGCTCGCTGGCAATATAATTTTGCTGTCACATTTGACGTTATTGCTGCTACTGCATTTTCTAAACGTCTAATTCGATAGCGAATAGTTATAATTATGTGCGTATAATCAATCACACATGTTTATTTAATTTAATTTAAGTTAACTTTTAATATTATTTTCATAATGTTCGCTGGTTACAATTACTTTTAAGCTGGCCTTTTCAAGATATCTCCAATTTGCTGACTGCTTCGGTGACGAGGTTCGCTTCCCAGTCGGTACAAACTTTGTGTGATGACACATACACTTGTGCCGAAGTCTAGCTGTTTCCTATGTATAATATGTATTTACAAAAAAATGTAAATAAGCTATCAAAAGCTCGGCTTAGTTTGAGACTAGATGACGTTGTGTGAATTTTCCTAACATATTTATTTATTTGCTCGCCATATGTTTGCCCCAGTCGACCCTTATCTTTGTATTTGTACTTATTCTACATTTTATCACTCTATCTATTTTGTATGTATTACCTAGTTACCAATAGGAGTAGACAGATGTGTTATTTTTTAACAAAACTTCAACGTCAATTTTCGTTGATCCACGTATATACTGTGACTTTTCAGGGAGCACTTGATATATTTCTTAGAGAATTAGAGCCTCTTCAGTTTGTCTACAGGTGCACCAAGAGCAAGTAAGCGTATTCGTGAGGGTGGAGACTTTGGAGTCGCGTCACAACGTGAACTTCAAGTCGTGGCGCGTGTGAAGTGTGAAAGAA
Organism: Nudaria mundana; assembly: GCA_963556515.1. Lineage (NCBI taxonomy): Eukaryota > Metazoa > Arthropoda > Insecta > Lepidoptera > Erebidae > Nudaria > Nudaria mundana. The sequence goes on from OY748312.1 coordinate 13,228,060, forward strand.
GGCTTCTGGTCAATGGGTGTGGTGTTCCAGAAGTTTCCATTCATGTACGCACAGTATATACATTTATTTTAGGTTGAGGTATTAATTATTATTATGGGCCTTGATGCCTAAACAATATTTAATATATGTATTCTTAGTTTTAAGGTAATGGGCCGTAGATTAGTTAAATTTTATAAGATCTATAACTGGTCTAAGTTGGCTGAAATAAAAAGTTTAAATAAAAAAAATATATATCGTATTAATAAAAAAAAGTTCTCTATGCTTTGAATGATAAGGAAATTAGCTTGCAATTTGCCTACGTGATTTAATTTAAAACAAAGCGTATCTTGAGATCAGTAGCCACATCCAGTTATTTTATACTAGGAGATTTATTCTTGCAAAATTGAATTTTCCTTGGCGTGTGATGTTCTAATTAAAGAACCCGCAAGTACCACTATTGATGGGCCGACCTAATGCGCCTCATATAATATGGGTTTAATAAAAGTGATTGATAAAGTGCCTTCCCCATAATATCTTAGAAAATTGAAGAATTGAACATTTTGCGTTAAGTTTTTAGCCAATGACATTCAATCCTCCCGATATGGGGTTATTAAGTTGCTTCCTCTGTCCGTCCCTATGTATGCTTAGATCTTTAAAACTACGCTACCGATTTTGATGCAGTTTTACCAATAGATAGAGTGGTTCTCGAGAGAGGTTTAAGTGGACAATTATTTATATACTAAGAAAGTCATAACAAATACTTTGAACAAGACTTAAAAAGGCAAAAACAGCGAAATGAAACAATATAATCCTAAAAACGTACATTTTCTAGGACTTTACTAAATAAATAAAATAGTTAGAGATACGACTATTTCCAGGTAACTAACTTGAGGAAAATAAGCGTAAAATTGAACACCTTTGTTGCCCGCTGTACGCTGTGATGTAATTATAAATAGTGATGTACCTTTGATACATTATTATCAATTATATCGATATAATTATTGTGTATTGGTGCTCTAGTACAGGTATTAAAATACGTCATAGTACACACATCCTACTAATATTATTAAGGTGAAAGTTTGTATGGAAAAGTACTGAAACAGGTTTAATGAAACTTGACATTAACGTAGTGGCTGTATATCAGACCAAAACATAGGCTATTTTTATTAAACATAAATTTTACTAAAGTGATAAGCGGCTCCTACCAGACTAGTAACCAGAAACGTGAAAATGTCATACCCTATTACAATACCATAACCCCCCCCCCCCCCCCCACGAAATAGATATTTGTGTGATGTACACAATTAAATGGTTGTCTCGGAGTTTAGGTGTTTTCGAGAAATATAAAAGTATGTGTATCAGCATCCCATAGCACAAGTTTGTATTAGTTTAATTTAAGCTTAATAAAGTTGTGTTAGAATGTCCTAAATTATTTATTTTCTTCAAATTATAACCAAAATATTCAATATGACGGTTACAACTGCTAAAAGTACTAACGAAATATCTCAAATAATATTGAAATGAACACTGACATTTAATCAAAATATCATTTGGAGATTAAGGTTCAAAACACAAGAGTATTGCAAATAAATTCGAAAAAGATTACCCACAATAATATTCCTCACAAAACGCGTCCCGATCTAATTTGAGAGCCTTTTACGAATAAAACCGGCAAAGATTATGGTCGTCCCTTTATAAAGGTTTTGTATTAAATATGACCTGACAAAAAGTAAACGGGCAGTAACGTTTTATAGCCGGAGGGTGGCACCTTAATAACGTAATAAAAATATCGATAAATTCGCCTTCTGACTTAAGAAAGCTGAATTGTAACTGTGAGTTTTGTAGCAGCGTTGAAACAGTATCCGGTAACGATTTTATGATCATCAAGAATTAAGGCGTTGAAATTTATGTTTATTCAGATAAGTGTTATGTTATTTCGGTCGTGGTTCCAAGCAGAGTAACGGATAATTAATTTTTATGAAACTTTACGGCACGATAATATTGGCAGTGTACATAAAATATTCTAGTTATATCATTATTATCTGTTGCCCGTAGCTTCACATGCCTACAATAATTTAAAGTATCCTATTTTCTTCTCATTTCCCAAAACTATCCCCATGCCAATTTTCATCAAAATCCATCCAGTTGTTTGACTGTGAAGAGGGTACAAACAAACACACTTTCGGATTTATAATATTAGTTAGGATATAATATTTAAGTATGGTAAATAAATAATTGAAAAAAAAATTTGATACCTGTACAAAATTATTATCAATTAATTTTTTGCCGAATAATAATTATGTAGATGTGGTCTGCATGGATGACCTTGAAAAATAAATCGATATGTTCCCATCCCTAGTACAGTCCCAGCTCATAGTTTACAGGGCAAACTTCGGTGCAATTATTTTAACGGACGACATCGTTGTAACTGCGACGCGTATTTCATTCTTTCGTTTACTCTGTATTTCTACATTATAAGTATGGTTTATGGCATAAACTTTTAGCGGGCGACAAATACTACTTTTAATGTCTTTGAGTCAAAGTTTCTTGGTGGTAAAGCAAGTGTTTTCTTAGAGGTGCCGAAACTGACGTCAAATAGCTGGTTTCGCATGGTTATAAAAAGCTATGGAGACTCACTTTAATTTATTTTCCTGTTTTCGTTACCCTTCAACCGATGGTACCGCGAGAGTAATACTGCCGGATATAGGAAAAGAGTCATTTACCATCTTTCTTTCATTGATAACTTTACTTTGCATATAATGTGAGCCTAAATAAATAAAATAAATTGGTTGCGAACTTGTTCACTATTAATAAATATGAAAATAGGAAAGTTTGAATTTTATTAAGGAGTATTTCAGATAGAATTTGAATTGGAATACGTATTGCTTTCAAAAGGTATTAAAAATTTTATGACGACTGGGCTTTTTTAAGCGGAGCGTGAAGAGTCTCACAACTGGGCCGCCAACCTGAGACCCACTTTGATCAGTTTTAATCATCTATTTATAACACAAATGTTTATGTAAAAAATACATATCGCTGTGTCCTAAAACCTAAACCACAACAAAAAGAGAGTTCAGTGCTAAAATCGAGAAAAATGCCCTCTTTTCAGTGGGTCATTACTTCGCTTTTTTCTAGTTTTTTTTCTTATAGGTCCAAAGATTATCTTGAAGTGCCTATTACGTAGAAAAGGTGAGTAATGTGTTCGATGATGTGTTTCTTTTGATAGTGCGATTACTCTCTACATTATATTTAAGTAACGGTTTCTTTTTTTAATGACCTGACTATGCTTCAACTTTAATGGAGCAATGAATGAACTAAATCCCTCCAGTTATTACGCCACCCGTTTACACTCGATTAGTGTTAAGTGTGAGTTCATTCATTTTCTACTTGCAACTGATAAGTGATTAGTAAAATTTGTTGCACTCGCACTTAACACTTTATAAAATTGAAGGTTTTAAATCATCGACGCCATCATCCACCGAGCCTTTTCCCAACGCAGTTAGGGTCTGCTTTTCAGTCTTACTGCGATTCGGCTGAACTTCGATATTTTTCGTTAAACGATCTGCCATCTGACCTCCACAACCCAAGGGCGATATCGAAGTTCTGTAGTTAGACCAGTCGGATTTTTTAGGGCTCCAACTACCCCTAAAAACTGCCATAGATGTTTGTATGACAACCGAGACCGACGGTCTAAGCCAAATAAGAAATAATAATATTGGTCTATTTGGTCTACAGTTCTGTTATTTGTCTGTGGTAACGTTGACCACAGCCCAACAGTCTACAAATACAGACGTAGGTGACAGGTGTCATTGTTGACGTGTGACACGTATGACAGGAAATACGTGGTAACGTGATGCTATTTGTCATTGGACATTTATATTTCCAAACCTTATGTAGGAGTAGTGAGAATCTCTTAATTTTTGAGGACAGTCGTAAAATACCAACTGATTACCGCGGCTACGCCTGTGCAATATAGCTTTCTCGCTACCTCTCCCACGGGATCCCATCGACGGTACAAAAGAAGCCTATAGCACTCAGGGACAATAATATGATGTAACTCGATATTAGTCTAGTAAAGGAATTTTAATCATTTTAGCAAAAAAAAAGCAACTTCAAAGTTACCGGAAAAGGACTAAATTGTAATGAGATCACACGGGAAGAATTAGTTTTCTAGATTCTAGAAGGTCCCCCCTTCTAGAACCTAGAAAACGAGTGCTTCTCGTGCCTACGTATACCACGCTGACCAGACGGGTTGGTATAGGCTTTGTGTCGTGTTTTCCTTCTCTAAACGTACTTCGATAAACATACTTATTATATACTAGAAGATCGCCGCGGCTCCGCCCGCGTGATAGTTTCGTCGTTCCTATGTTACTCAAGGATAATGTAGCTACATATCAGTGAAAGAATTTTCAAAATCGGACAATTAGTTACAGAGCCTATTCGCTTCAAACCAACAAACACTTAAATCTTGCCTCTTTATAATATTAGGATACATATATAAATAGGTAAGTACATTCATAGCTATGATTGTTATCACATTAGTTTTCATTTATAACATCAGTTATAAAGTAGGTCATGTAAATTTTAATTTCTAACACTCGCTTGCTTTCCTCAAGCTCGTCGGAAGGCGAAACTTAAAAGACAGTTTTTCCACTGGCCTTCAGTTGACAGTGAGAAATTGCAGGATTAATTCCTTCCCTTCGTTCATTTGAGGAACTTTTGTCCGTTAGTTGAATTTTAAACTTTTTTTCACACAAATTGGCAAGCTGACAAGATTTATGTTTACAAGGTTGCCTCAAGCTTGAGATAAGGGAAGTTAAGTTGTTTGAAAATACTTTGTTTTATTGCTACGTCATAGCGAGTGTCATTGGCATGAGAATTGTCGATCGAAGTGTTCAATGTTATTTATTTCTTAACTATACATTGTTATGTATCTTATTAACGTTAAATCTACCTATCATAAGTACCACCGCTTCTTACTAGTGGAGAAGAAGCAGCGCGCAATGAACTCCACTGGAGAAGATGGAGCTTGTTGCGAGTGCAGGATCAAAGAATTACATCATAATACTACCTTACTACCTTACCTTAACGATAAAAGTGTCTGGCTTGAGCATGGTACAGGCGCCTCCTAAAATGTAGTAATTGTAGCATATTTTGTAATTAGGTGACTACGATTTTTTTTTGTTCCATTATAGACGCTTATTGATTTTGACACGAGACCAATGTACATTCGTCCACATTTAGTCTCAAGAAAGTGTGTAATTTTCCTGTCGATTATTGAAAAAGAGTTACCGTGAGTTTTATTGCCATTGTTCTTTCTTTCGGTTCAACTTATTGCTTTGCGAATCTGGCAGTACATGTAAATATAGAAGCAATAATATTTTTTATTTTGTATTTACTGACGTTTGTAAGAGCCATTTAATGACCTATACAAATAAATAAATCATTTCATTTCATTTCACTAGCTGAGATTCACATAGATATATAAAATAAAATAAAATTTATCTAACTACTTTGCAATATTCCGCCACATGCAAATTACCCAACTCTCGTATTTATTCATGCACAAGTCCGCCCTCCAAACCCACTTAGGCCGAAAGAATAGAGAAATAATTTTGAAAATAGAATAAATATATCATCAGGAGATGTCGATGGTTCGGCGCACGACGACCGAATGTCATGTGGCGACATAGATATATTTTCTTGTACACAGTTCAAACAATTCAAGATCCTATATGTAAATCTATTAGGTTGGCCAGTAGACCTTGCGAAAATTCAATAACATTTATGTGGGCTTTTTACGCCCAGTTCTTCCCCCCCAACCAAAACAAGCCACCAAAGATAAAATGTATGAACACTTGTTCCAAGTTTTGTGGAGATCCCATTAAAAATGAGGTTCCTAGCCAGGAACACATAACATATACAGACAGACAAAAGCAAAATATACATAAATATAGGTTATAATAACACTTATTAACGTCAGATCATAAAATTTACATTTAAAGCCAGATTTACAAAGCAATGGGTAGAGCCAAGGAGAAAAGAATCTGCTAATAAAAACTCCAGGCCACTCTTTTCTAATCATCAGTAACTACATTCATAGTGTAATACACACAACGTATCCAGCAAGATTCTGCAACTAATACACCACGCGTGAAGTTATGCGTTAATTTAGATAATGTGCCTATATATATAATATTTAATAAATGTCCCCCCCCCGCCAAACGGACTAAGCTTATTGGTATACGAATAATAAATATTGACAAATCTTAACAAACTACCTACAAACGTAAAGTCCACAGTAAAGTTGGTCAAGAGTGCAGCATAGTTCGTGAAGTTGTTTATAAAGTATTATGGACGAGGGAAGTTGAAGTCTAGCAGATATATTTGACCAGCTTCGGCCAAGTTCCAGTTGACAACTTACTTACAGTAGACTCGTGGAGTATTTGTTTTGTGGCATTTAAGAGGTTGTTCACATTACTTAGTCTCACCGATTTGTACTCGTATAGATGAAACGATAAAGTCTTAAGTCATGAAGGTCACAAAGTAACACAAGTTGCTTCGGTGGCGTGGTCGGTAGTGCATCGGCTTTCGACTCCAGAGTCTCGGGTTCGATTCTCAGGTCAAATCAAATATTTGTGTGATCCACTAATGTTTGTTTTGGACTTTGGATGTTTTCTATGTATATTATGTATGTATTTAGATATATGTAAGTTATGTAAGTATATTTATCAGTTGTATAAATTCCATAGCACAAGCATATAGCTTAGTATAGGGCAGTATAGGGCACAGATGTGAGAATACTTTACTAGTGGTTTGGGCTAGATGACGTTTTGTGAGAATGTCAAAAAAAAATATAAAAAAACACTATACTATTATGAATGTCAAGAAATATAACTAGTACTATTATAATAGTACCTAGTTTATAAAAGTGTTGCATAAAGAAGGATATTAGAAGGAGTTTTGGCGAGTTTCATTATAGTATTCAACGAGTGTCCGCAAGTTTAAGAGGCTAGGTAACTTTATTTTTAATTTGAATTTGTCAATATTCACTAAAACGTGTCTTAAGTTTAAGAAATAAACTGACTTTGAAAAAATAAATTGGTATAATTGGAGGCAAGGCAACACCAAAAAGTGACAAGTCACACTAATAAAAAAATATCTGTATTTCAAAGTTGCCAGTAACAAAATTAAACGCTAAAAACTCTTACTTTACAGTTTCTCAAGAAGTTTAGAAGAAAATTCTAAAATAAAATTGGAAAGTATTTTTCCATTCGGGCTCCTTAGTTACTTGAGTGTTCGCGATGGCAATACTAAGAGTAGAAATATAAAATGGAATCCGTCGGAGCGTTTCATTTGTGAGAATTATTGAATTTGAATTATTGGAGTGGCCTTCTTGGTTAGAACGAGCTGGGAAATGAAAAGAGTTGTCATTGGTTTTATATTTTATTTTTCTGCGAAATTTAATTTTAAAATTGAAGCCATATTATCTTGGAAATATAATTGTTTTATAACTTGTCAGATGGTTTTCTGTCTGGTCTCAAATTAAACACAAAAAGTAATATCTCTCTGTGAGGTAGACCTATATATTTTATAATATAAGTAGGGTTAGTCAACAAAGGAGTTTTACCACACTGATACTGGTTCGGGTCCGGCCTACTTCGCATCCATTGAGAATATAATTATAATACGTACGTAAGGTGGGTCACAAATGAGTGACGGGTTCACTTAATCTAAATTAACCTCAATTATGTTGTATGAAGGGTTTATGTAATGGATATCGATGGAATTAAACAAGCTATTACAATCTGTACCCCAGATCTAAACTAGGTAATGACTTTTATATTGTTTACTAGCTGGGCCCACGACTTTGTGCGCCTGGAATTCTAACACGTCAAATGCTTGGTAGAGAACTACTATGCGTATTATCTATACGCAGTCGCTATAGTCTGTTTTTAAATAGTTAAATAAATGTTGGATATGGTATACGCTATTAAGCTATATACCATAACGTCACGCCTTATAGGAGGGAAGTAGCAACGCAAAAACGGGAAGAAATATTTCTTTACACGTTGCGTGAACTGCGCTAATTATATCAAGTGTAAATTATAGAAATATTTATGAAAAGTATAAAGTCAGAATAATTACGGTAATATAAAAATTAACTCCTAACTTATTTTACAATAACGCTTCTCCACACCATTCGTTATTCCAAATACAACACCGGTGGCAGGTGGGCAGTCAGCGCGAGAATTCGCTCCTCACCCATTTGAAATTACTTCGAAGGACGTATAGAATAGAAGATATATAGAGTCGCAATTTGTAGTTAGTTCGTTCGTGTTGGACATAGAGCAAGATAAATTACTATAGAATGGAGTTGGTACTGTTTTTGAACTTCTAGTGAGTATATTTGGAAACTTTTAGATGGTGTTACGTCGCGCCCTATATTTCTTGACTTTGTGCCTACTTAGTTTAACGTACTAGGGGCAGTATTAAAACCTCTAAAGCCCAAGCCATCCTAACTTGCACGCGGTACACCTGCCGACAGACGGACTATACTCCAGAAAATATTTGAAACATTAAAAACCGGATAAGTGCGAGGCGGGCTCGCTCACAAAGGGTTCCGTTCCGTTTAATAAGTATATATCCATTATTTATTTTTTTGTTTTATGTATTTCGTTCTTATTTTTTTGTTGTTCTGTTGCGGGATTGTGTGCTCGGTGTCTTTTTTATTTTATTTGTATCTCTGTGTGTATAAAAAAATATTTTTCTTTCTTTCTAAAACGCAACAAAATACGTTTGTTTTATGAGAGCCCCCTTAAATATTTATTATATTCTGTTTTTTAGTATTTTTGAGCGGAGTGAAGCTCTATCTTAGACGACAAGTGTAAATCGTTTGTGTGCCAACTCCTCCGAATCAGCTCGACCGATTTGCACCAAATTTGGCATGCTGGTCGACATCATACCCGGGAGTGCATATCTCAGAAATCATGAAAATAGAGCATAAAAAAAAATAAGAAAATTTGTCACCACTCAACATTTGTTTTTGTTTTTTTGTCTCAACATGTTTTGTTTTTCAAAATGTTTTTGGACATTCTGACACAACGTCATCTAGCCCAAACTAAGCTATAAGCTTGTGCTATGGGATCTAGACAACTGATAAACATACTTATGTATTTCTAAATACACACATAATATACATAGAAAACACCCAAACTCCGAAATAAACATTTGTGGATCACACTAATATTTGATTCAAACAGGAAATCGAACCCGAGACTCCGGAGTCGAAAGCCGGTGCACTACCGACCACACCACCGAAGCAGTTATAGGGTCTCCGATTTACCCTTTTACGTACGGAACCCTAAAAAAAAACCGGTCTTGAAATGTAGACGCTTCGGTGGCTAGGTTAAAAATCCCTGGAAACAACAATAGGCTCATGAGATCAACAGTGGCTGACGAAATGTAGGCATTATGAAGGCCTCTACTCGTATCTACCCCTTGGAGTTAAGACGTGATTGTGTGTCATAATATTTAGTTACCTAAAAGTATTTACCTACTCTTATCAACCAACTTCCAAAAAAGGAGGAGTTTCTCAATTTGACTATTTTTTATTTTATGTTTGTTACCTCATATCTCCCTCACTAGAGCTCGTGGTCTCGTGGTAACCGACAATGTTAACACATTGCAAAGGTTAAGCAACATGGACCCAGGCCGGTCTTAGGATGGGTGACCATTTCTTAAGACATTGAGACCCCTCCGTGCCTCGGAGAGCACATTAAGTCGTCGGTCCCGGTTGACAACCGGGACCGACTAACATCTATGGCAGTCGTTAGGGGTTAGCGAGCCCTAAATCAAAAATCCGACCGGTCTAACTACAGAAATTCGATATCGCCCATGGGTTTGTGAAGGTCAGATGGCAGTCGCTTCACGGAAAATATCGAAATTCAGCAGAACCGCAGTTAGACTGGAAAGCTGGAGTTGGGAAAAGGCTCGGTGAATGATGACCTCATATTTCTAGTCTGGGTCAACCAAATTAGATTTTTTTATAAATGAAAGGTATTAGTTCCCGAGTCGCAAGTCGTGCCATTTTAATCTGATCCCATTCCGTCAATCAATTGGTTCGTCTTCTTCTTTTTTAAAAAAACGTGGTTCCATCGATATTCATCGATGATTTCGCCAATGTCAATGTAATGCTTGACAGAAGAACTAGTTATTACTAACTAGCTCCAGGTGTACAAGAAACGTTGTTCGGTATGAGAGTATCTGGAAACCCGATGTTTGCGGAGCGCCAGAGGTAACCTAAAAAGCCACCAGCCACGTGCTCAGCAAAAATCGAACTCCAATTAGGTATTTGGTTCCATTTCGGTTACCTATTTGAAGTTGGTTCTTATGTCAATTTATGACGTGTATTCTATTTGTTCAATTAGAATATCCGTTTGAGCGAGTTTCTAAAGATGTTGCGACATACTCGTAGCGGTGCTCAATACAGATGTGGGTAAAGTAATCTGTTTTCCGCGGAATAAATTTTATTTGGGTTCTTATTGTGTACGAGAACATACCTAAACTTTTCAAAGAGAAGCCGTCTAGTGTGAAATTGAGCTGAATTGGGACACATGTCTTTTGAAATGTTTAACTTAGAATTAAATACTTTGAAAGTTATAAATAAATTAAGTGAGTAGCGGATTCATCCGTGTGAAATGGTTTTCAGGTACCCAGTTCCCACGGGAACATATTCCCGGGATGAAATAGCACAATATACTCATTATTACATTAGCTATCTGCTAGTGAAAGTCCCGTTAAAATCTGTCCAGCAGGTTAGGAGCCGGACCAAAAAACACACAAAAAAAAATTATATATATATTTCTATGTAACTAGGAAAGTACCGTATTTACTTTTATATGGATTTAGTAAGATTCTATTGCAATTGATCAAATCGGTCCACTTAATTCTAGTAATTTATATACTCGTAAATGCTAAAATAACACGTATGAACCAACTTACATGTATATTCTGATCGTTATCAGTAATCTTGTTAGTGCCGTTGAACCAGTGGACTTGAACCGCGGGTCTGGCGCCGGAGACCTTACACATGAGCGTGAGGAGTGTACCCTGGACTGCATGCTCACCAACACCTGATATGAACGTCTTGTTGGGAGGTACTGGAAACAAACGAAAATATCTTTTGTTATTAAAATATTTATTTACAATATACATAATTATGTACTAAAAATATCTACACTATAAAATATCGTTTAAAAAATCCTCCGCGTCATTGCTGATTGGGAAGGTTCCCAGAATGCTGGCTGTGTTGCCACGGTGGATGGCGATAATTATTCTTGTTATTAAATAGATATAGGTAGTAGTAAAAATACTGCGAATCCGAGACGCCCAGGACTTTAATTGGCTGTGCCATAGCGGCTGGCAAGATTTTGTTGCCTTTCATCACCATTTCATCGCAAGGCAACGGGTTTTAAATTTAGTTAGCAAATTATAATAGAGCAGCTTATTCTATTAAATAAATTCGGCCATTTTGGACAAAACCCACTTTTTAGTGCCCGGTGACGGCAATAGGCTTGCAACCTATTACGTGGGACTAAAATCTAATTTCATAATATACTAATTAGGAATAAAGAGGAAAGATTTATTTATTGTATGTTTGAAAAACTACTCCACAGATTTCTAAAAATTACATCACCAGAATGGCTACATTATCCCAGAGTAACATACTATAGTTTATAACTAAAAAAACAAAACACGTGTGAAGTCTGTATTAACCACAAGTCATAAATATACTCCAAAAAATAAGTACGGTCACAAAAACAAGTATGTTCACAAGTATATAAATTTATTAAAGGGAACAATGGCCACACCTGTTTCCGTACCATTAACCTGAATTCATTACTTTCCTGTTACTTATTAACGGGGGTAAATTAGAACCCCACCGAAAGTAACATTTCCACCTCTCATTTCTCCCATAATTAGGTATTAATTACAGAGGCTTTCAGCATCGTCAAAAAGATATATTTTTTCGTTAGTAGTGTATTATGTCACGTTCTAATTTGCCGATCGTACTCAATCAGACGACCGATAATGAAAGCGCCTACTCTATTAACTTTCTATATCTATATACTCGTATTATATTATATATATACATAAATTGAAAGGTACGGTCGACAAAAAATCTGTTTACAATTTTACTACAAATATTTTTTTTATTGAAAATAAATATAAATAGAAAGCAAATACACACACATATCACGCCTATATCCCCGAAGGGGTAGACAGAGGTGCATTACACACCTACAATTTGCCAGTATTTTTAGTAGCACGTAGTAGGGGGCAAGCCTGTTGCCGTCGCCGGGCACATTTATAATGGGATATGTTATGGAAAAAAAATTTAAACCCGTTGCCTTGCGATGAAATGTTGATTAAAGGCAACAAATCTTACGTGGCAGCCGCTATGGCACAGCCAATTAAAATCCTGAGCGTCTCGGACTAAGAAACCAAATACTATCGTATAAAATATCTTAAGTCTCTCAACACCTTCGCTCTAAAGGTTTACATAAACAAGACATCCTTCTATAATCCTATAGTGCGGATGTGTCGTCTATACAACGAGCTCCTACACCAACGTAGTGACGAGATAGATGTGTTCTACCAGGGTTCCGTATCGTATAAGTGCAATACGAGGAAACTTATGTCTAAGTTATAGTAATTCAATTTAAGAAATTTTTGTTGTTTTTTTTGTTTCTATCTGTTCTGTGATTCCACTTTAGGCTTTTCATTTCCTACATTATTGGTCATGTTGAGTATACAAGTTTAGGAACTCAATTTGGAACTGAACCTTATTAAGTTATGTATTTTATGGATGTTTGTATTGTTTTCTATTTTGTGTACCTAAGAAAAAAAATAAAAAAATAAGTACATACCAAAATATAATTTAAAAAAAAAAAGAAACAAAAAAATAGTATGGGGTATAATTGTTTAATTAAACACAAAACAGGTGTTTCTTTTTTCATTCTTATCTGTCTGTCGTACTTACCTTGCACCTATACTCTAATCTCGGATCGGAGAGAATATATATATATATATATAGTGGTATGAAATGATGTAACTTCTGTCCTGGCTGTTGAAATGTTGGTTTGATTGACCGAGCTAGCGAAGCGTCTCAGTTTTAACTCGAGGACTGGCCGATTTGGCGTTGTTGGTATGTGTGTCAGTTCCGGTCTACAGGCCGCATTTTTCAGCCGATTTTCATGAAATTTGGCATTAGTGTTCTTTGTTGCAAGGCGCAACTTTTTTCAAAGGGATTTTTCGATTGGGGGGAAAATGGGGGAGAAATGGGGGGAAAATGGGGGAGAAATGGGGGGAAAATGCGAAAATAACGCGAGGTCCACTGTTCACAGAACCACTAGTTTACAAAGTCATTATATATCTTCTATAGTACACGGTAACGGCAGTAGGCAATAGGCCCTACAACGTGGGACCCAAAAAATACAGGCATAATATGGGCGTGTAATGCACGTCTGCCTTCCCGTGATGTGTGTCTGTCTGTCTGAAACTGCAGGCCTAGTGTATAATATCGCAAGAAGATCAAGTCCCAATAAGTCTATAAGTAATAAATAATTAATTGGTAATAACATACGAACTCACTCACATGAGTTACTCAGTGAATTATATGAGAGTGATATGAGTTATTCAGACGATAAATTGGTAAATATTAATTATTCTTAATTGATTTATCCTTTCCACTATGTTGTAGGTAGAATGGAAAATTAGGTATTATAGAAATTGTACATAAACTACGTACAGGCGGTAATGTTTTCTTCCCTAAAGACTCGCTCACATTATTGCAGTCAAGTTTGAAACTTTCATAATATTAATCATCCAAGTGCTAATGTTTTGATGTTTGTTTTACTGTCCCGTAAGGTTCTATAATCACTGGAAGAAATTGACTAAAATTATAGACATGTCGTTGATAACCGAAACGTAGTGAGTTTTAATGCCAGGTTCTTTCTCTCCGTTCTACCTATTGCTTTGTGAATCTGGAAGTACATTTAAATATATAAGCAATAATAATTTTTATTTTAAGTGCTAACTGACTTTTGTAAGAGCCATTTAATGTCCTATACAAATAAATAAATCGTTTCATTTGGTACCTAAGTACACGGTATTTTACGCAGGTGGACTCTCGGAAATCAGTTCTATAATAAAAAAAAAAATGCTTTTGAAGGCTTCCAGGCTGTTGAAATTTAGGTTCAAAAATAACAGAATGGCTATAAATTAATTTTATTTTATACATTCTAAGTTCCCGCTAACGTGGGACCAACGAATCTCAGCATAAAGTGAGCGTGTAATACACCTCCTCCGCCGCTTGGGTATATAAGCGATAACGATAATATTAGTCATTCACCGAGCCTTTTCCCAACGCAGTTGGGGTCGGCTTTCCAGTCTAACTGCGATTCGGCTGAACTTCGATATTTTCCATGAAGCGACTGCCATCTGACCTTCACAACCCATGGGCGATATCGAAGTTCTGTAGTTAGACCGGTCGGATTTTTGATTTAGGGCTCCAACTACCCCTAACGACTGCCACAGATGTTCGTATGACAACCGGGAACGACGGCTTAACGTGCTCTCCTAGGCACGGAGGGGTCTCAGTGTCTTAAGAAATGGTCACCCACCCTAAGACCGGCCTGACTAGATGTTGCTTAACCTTTGCAATGTGTTAACATTGTCGGTTACCACTAGACCACGAGCCCCTCAAATGATAATATTAGTATAAAGTATTAACACGTCAGTTACTCTAACAACAACATTTAGTTAAGGTTTAACATACAAAGTAGTACAATGTACTATTGCAGCAATTTCGGGAAAACTTTAATTTCATTATCTACAGGCCACATGTAAACATAACGGCCAATGTCCGACATGCGCCCCCGAGATGGTATCGACCCCCAATATTGCAAGGTGGCAGAATTTTCGACCCCATTACTACTAGTGATGGGAAAGTGTCGATATCATGTAAGCGTTTGAAGAGATTTTTGTTTATAACCAAAATATACAGAACCACGTTCTTGCCGCAAAAGGGTAGATGAGAAGCCCACATTTTATTTCAGTAGAAGCTTTACAGCCCCAGGTATAAATAGTTAGTATTTTCTCCTACTATTAACTTTATTTATTTTCAAATATTGGATAGAAACAGGCGTTACCTGGCGAAAATCCATAACAAAGTAATGGTAAGTAAGATGTTAAAAACTTATTAAAATTATAATAGCATTATTTTTCGCAGAGTTTAAAAAAGACAACAAAACGTCGACAATTGTTTCGCCTCTAAACGAGGCATTATCAAGACTGTCTCAAAGAGAACAGCCGTTCCCTAAATCATCTAATTGTCGACGTTTTGTTGTCTTTTTTAAACTCTGCGAAAAATAATGCTATTATAATTTTAATAAGTTTCTAGTAGGTCCTAGTCTAGGGGGTCCTAGTGACGTAATTGTCGTAAAGTGGACCATAACGTCTTTGCCTTAGAAAAATAGACATAACTTTGGTTCCATCCACTAGGACCCCCCTTCTTGAGTTCTCTTGGGAAGCCTTGTGTTTGTATTGTCGTTAAACTTCGGGTTCAGGTGCCTACGTTTTGTCTGTCTGTCTCTCTTGAAACGAATATTTGAGGATTACTTAGGCCCTAAAGGTTTCCCTTGAAGTCCCTTAGGACTCAGTCAATATAGTCAGGGTAATTTTTTGAAGTTGACAACCCTACTTGTACGTTCTCGTTGCCCAAAAAGTTATCACAAATAGGCTACCTCAATATTCATTATTGAATTAAGAATTAATCTCGGCTAGAATTTAGTGGTATACCTATCTAAACTATTGTAAAATCAATTAGTAGTTGGTCCTAAGAACATAATTCTCTTAAGAAAATGACAAGTAGTCTTAAAATCCAATAATCCGACCGCTTCTCAAGATGGTGACTGACGAAGGGCGACAGAAGGGATCTTCAACGTCAAGTTGTGGCAAGACAGATCAGTAGATGTTACTAAAGGGAATGTTACCTATACTAATTATTTTATTACCGTCAAACCTCTGTTGTTGGGCAATTTATGAGATTATGGGGTAAACTGGTTCTGAAGTGGAGGAGACTGCGTGAGGAACGCCTTTCGACAAGATCGGTCGGACATGGCGTGTCGATTGAGCGGATTGTCGATTAAAATGTTTAAAGATCGTGCAAATATCGAACACTAACTGTGAATATTCTACGTTCACCCAGCTATTGTGGTAGTTTTAAACTTTTATCTATGAAAATTGAATCAAACCAAAGATCTCAAACACCATTTTACAATAATTATAATATCGATAAGTTATTTTGACAACCCTAAACTGTAGGTTCTTGCCACTTATTAGCAGTATGTATTCGCAATTTATCGGTTAGGCGATGAAAATTGGCCGCCAGTGAGTGCCCAAGTTCGCTAGACTTTGACTCAAAGTGCTCTTGTATATTGTGTAGTAAATGTTCAGATGTATAGTATCGGTGATCAATTTTACTACCCTTTAACATTCTTGTAAATTATATAATAGTTGTCTTTATTAAATTTTCTTTATTTAACTTAAATACATATTTAATAAATTTTTAAATAAATCTATAAAAAATACAAATATATTTAAAAATACAAAAAATAGTGACCCACCGGCATCGGGTACAAGGACCAAGTTACCGGTGGTTAGGGCTCCAGAGAGAGGAATTTCCTCACGATGCGTGCCGTATCGAGTAACACTGCTTTCTGCATCAGGCCCTTGACCCAACTGTCTAACGAGAGCCTCTGTAGGTGTTGGTCAAGGCTCTTGGCGATCAGTCCTTGCACGGAAACGACTATCGGTACAATAACAGCTGAGCTTACATGCCACATGTCGACAATCTCGTGGGCCAAATCCAAGTACTTTACTTGTTTGTCTTTTTCGGCTTTCACGAGATTGCCGTCATGCGGAATAGTAATATCAACTATTATTGCACGGCGCTCTAACCGATCTACTAACACTATATCAGGCCTATTTGCAACAATAGTCCTGTCAGTGATAATAGATCGGTCCCAGTACAATGTGATATGATCATTTTCGAGAACTGGGTCAGGCACATACTTGTAATACGGTACTTCGGAATCCACACGTTTGTGCTTCAGAGCAAGTTGTTGATGGACTATCCTAGCTACTTGGTTATGCCTATGCAAATACTCGCCGTCAGCCAAACTAGAACAACCAGAGACAATATGTCTAAGGGACTCTCCAGGACGGTGGCACGCCCGACATATGTCAACCGTACCATCCTTCAGAATATATCTCCGGTAATTCTTAGTCATGATAACTTCGTCCATAATTGCAAAGACAAACACTTCGGTTTCTCCAAATAGATTACCTAATCGTAGCCAGGATACGGATGATTTAAAATCAATATCAGGTCCATGTAGGGCCTGATAGAAACGCCCATGTAACTCTCTACTCTTCCATACATCCATGCGGTCATTGGTACTTAGTATAACAGGTTTGCGCCAGTTCTCTTTAGCCAAACCGAGCGGGGTCAATCCGTTGTCTACTATGACAACATCACGATGCAAATCCTCGTCCACCCACAGGAAGTATTCCCTGAGATTGCACACCTCACGGTTGTGAAGGGTCTTAGCATTAAGAAAGCCTCGGCCCCCACACTTCCGTGGTATGTACAACCTCATTACAGATGAACGCGGATGATGCATTCGGTATGTAGTGAGTAGCGTACGGACTTTTCGATCCAGGGCGTCAAGTTCTGTGCGAGTCCATCTGAGTATGCCAAACGAGTACACTAAAACTGGCATGACCCAACCATTGTAGGCTCGCACCTTGTTACCGCCCGATAAAAGACTTTTAAGTACTTTTTTCAGGCGGCCAAAGAAGCGTTCCCTCAATAATTGTTTCATGTCAGTCTCTGAAATGCCTAACGCTTGTGACATACCCAGGTATTTGTAAGTATCGGTTGCCGAAAGGGACCTAAGTTGGGTGGAATCCGAAAGCTGCATTCTTTCAGAATCCACTATCCCACCCTTCTTCACATGCATGCTCGCACACTTGTCTACGCCAAATTCCATTCTGATAGAATTACTAAAGGTTTCCGTTACCTTTAGTAATTCCATCAGTTGGTGACTGTTTGGGGCAAGTAATTTTAAATCATCCATGTAAAGAAGGTGAGACAAAACCTGGCCATCTTTCCGCAACCGGTACCCTAGACCTGAATTCTCCAGCAAAGCGGTGAGAGGATTCAGGGCCAGACAAAACCATAACGGACTCAGACTATCGCCCTGAAATATACCACGCTCGACCTTTATCGGTCCACCATTACCACACTTCTGTCGGCATCCTGAATAGCACAAGACGGTCTTCCATTACCCCATGCATGCCCCTAAGAAGGTACATAGAGTTGCATCAATCTTATACAACTCCAGCACCCTCCTAAGCCATGAATGAGGCACAGAGTCATAGGCCTTCTTGTAATCTATCCAGCATGTCGCCAGATCCTTGCGATTACGGCGTACCTGTTGGCTGCGATTACGGCGTACCTGTAGGCTGCGATTACGGCGTACCTGTTGGCTATTAAATTCATTATTATTATTATTAAAGTTTTCTATGTTGAGGGGGTTATAATTTGGATCTCTGTCACCCATATATGCCTCTACCATCCCAGGGGAAACACACACATATCACGTCTACATCCCTGAAGGGGTAGGCAGAGGTGCATCATTACACACCCACAATTTGCCAGTATTTTTAGTCCCGCGTGTATGGGGCAAGCCTATTACCGTCACCGGGCATATTTATAATGGGTTATGTAAAAAGTAGCAGCTATATTGTAATTTTGAAAAAAAAAGAAACCCTTTCGATAAAATGTTGACGAAAGGCAACAAAACCTTACGTACCAGCCGCTATGGCACAGCCAATTAATGTCCTGGGTGTCTCGGACTATACTCAGACCAGGATAAACAGAGGTTTGCATACCTCCTATGTAACACATGTAAATAGGTATGTATGCTTTTACTTGTCCATTCAAACGTTGCTTGTAAGTAATCACTTTTTGGAGATTAGGCTGCCATTTGTACATATTAAAACCTGTTTTTTTTTGTTACTTATATACATTTTGTATTTTTCTTTTCGTGTCGATGGACAACACTTATAATTTTTATTAAATCGCCTTGAACCAGTGCTCTGCGACGCGTATCACATTTGGCCTGGCCTCGTATAATAGGTCCTCTAAATTACAAGACTCCGGGCAACCCGGACACGAGAGCATGACAATGTGGTTAATGGTTTATAGTGCGAGACCACAATCACACTGACTCTCACTAGAGTCAATGTATCCCCATCTGGATAGGTTGTCTTTGGATCTGCCAACCTGAGTCTGCAGCCTATTAAGTGCCTTCCAGGTTGGCCAGGGGAGTTTGGTACGGGAGGTAGTTTCTCTGCAGTTTTGTTTTGGTGTATGTTATATTCAATTCATATACTACCTAACTTAGTAATAAGTTGGCTCGTGGTCCGTCATCGTTTGCACCCGACAAATACCGAATATGGCTTCCCGTTCGCGTCGGCATCAAAAACTACGTCACAGAGACAGTAAATATGTATATCAATTCAAATACATCAAAATGCCGTTGTCATTTGAAGACTCTATAAACTTTGTAAATATAAACTCAATTTGGAATTAACTTGCCTTTCCAACGTGCACCAAACCATAAACTTTAACCAATAAAGACGAGCCAAAGTAAGTTTTCGAACTAACCCAGTACCAGGGTGGGGCGTCCCTTTCCTATCCAATAACACTGTATTAGCCAATAAATTGACAATTAATAAACAAGTTTCAAATTGCCTAGGGCTGTCACACATAATACTTTTTTATTATCGATTTTAAACAATATGTCCCTGCTAATGTGTTATACCAGTTCATTATTACTTTTAATATTGAAAATATGACAGAAACTCTGTATGACTGTCTATCTCTGTATATCATGAAATTTAGAGCGTCAGGACAAAATGAATGCTATTTTGAAATCTAGACTAAACAAATGAAATAACGATGCTGAAAATCACTATTCCACGTGGACGAAGTCGCTCGCACAGCTGCTGTTAAGTAGTGGCAGCAAGAATACTTATTTCTTAACTTTTTGGAATGTTTTTTATTTAACAATTTCTTGGTAATTTGATAAAATTTAAAAGGTTAAATTCTTTATTCTAAAATCACTGTGACAGTATCCTGTATTAGTGAAGGGGTTGGCAGACCAAACTTACTGCCAATGAGAGGATGTGTGAGGCATCACACACCCACACTTTGGCAGTAATTATTAGTCCCACGTAACAGCAGGCAAGCTTGGGCACTATAGCTTTCTATAGTGCCCAAGCTTGCCTGCTGTTAATACAAATAAGTATCACGATACAAATTTCCAACAGCCAGGACAGGTGTTACATATCACTAAATAGAACTGTAGTTCAATCGCTAAAAAACTTTAATACTACTTATTATTTAGGTACTTAATTTTGACGTTTATATATTTTTGTTAGACAACCCTAGCTTAAATAAAGTTTAACCATTGGACAGCTGTATTCAGTTACTGTTTAAAATGGTTTGATTTTAGGGTTGAAACTACATAATGACTTTAGAACGTAACATCCAAAACTTGTAACGGGTATGATCAAGAAACTATAAGGTCTTCTATGTATTTAACAAGTGACTTGTATAACTACAAGTCACTTGTTAAATACCTACACAACGACCTTTTAGTTCCCCTTGTTTCAGCAAATAGGCGTATATGTTAATCGTTTTTAGTTGTAGAGTTAGCGCGATATTTTACGGTGATAATTGACACGCAATTTTCAAAATGACGCCACAAAGGGTAAACAAATGACAGCTACATGAAACAAAACTTTATTCTTTGGCCAAAGATTATAGAATATTCTAGAATATTATAGAATTTTTAAATGTTATATTTTTTTTAAATTGTTCTGTAACTGGCCAGGCCTTGATACATAAATAGCAGACTACTGTATTTTGATCTCAGTGATACTGGAAAAGTGTAATTTTATTTAAATCGGTAAGTAATTTTTCAGTTTATTTGTTACCCAAATAAAAACCTCTTAATAAAAACAAAACATAGCATCACGCCTTTTCCCCGAAGGGGTAGGCAGAGGTGTGCAAACACACCCACATCTCGCCAGCTATGTTAGGTCCCATATAATAGGGGGCGAGCCTATTGCCATTTACCGGGCACAAGTTCCAGACTCTGGGATAATTATCTGGGTAAAATTCTAAAGAGAATTATACATTATCCACCAGACCCGGGAATCGAACCCGAGACCTCGAGCGTGGCAGTCCGTACATAGTACCATTTTGCCACCGAGGTAGTCGTAATAAAAACAAAGATTAGAAAAAGTATAAAAATTTAAAGTATTATAATAATTGTATGTAACAGACAGACAAACAGACTTACATCACGCCTGTATCCCTGAAGAAGTTGGCAGAGGCGCATTACACATTCACTCTTTGCCAGTATTTTTTGGCCCCACGTCATAGGGGGCAAGCCTATTAACGTTAACGGGCACTATAGAAAGCCACCACTCTGTAACTCAAACCAAATTCAACAGCCAGGACAATTGTTACATACCACGAAATAAAATTTCCGCAGTCCAAGTGAATGTGTATGAAATATACCCGCTGGATAACTTGTCCTTAACTAAACCACCCTAATTAATTATCTCACATTTCAAAACAACCTCTAATTGATTAAAGCATACATTTCACTGAGTCGAGTTACCCAAATGTTTCTGCGTCAGACGAGATCCTCTAAAAGATATATTCTATCCTTAACCGCTAAGAGGGATTATATACTATTTTCTCTATTGAGAAACCGGAGACAAAACCGCTAAATACCGGTGAAGACGATACATTTTTGAGACGAAGTCTGATAATAGTATGAGACATTTACCCCGCATTTCACGGGTTTAATCCCGATTCGAGTCAAAATTTGTATTATATGCAAATATTTAATACGCAATTTGGCTGTTCTTCTGTGTATCATTAACATTAACACGTAGGGCCGCGGACTTAAAGATAAAAAAGGCATATTGGAAATGTAATCTACTTGTGATACCACTAAGTCTGCTTAGTTTGAGACTAAATGCCGTTGTGTTCATTCGTCTTAACATACATATTTATTTTATTATTCTATATTTATTATCATGTCATAAATGACATGTCGCCATTATAAAGTTTGCGCGTCCGAAAAGGTCACCATTACCGAGAAATGCTGACCTAGTATGACTTGGGTCGTTTGTACGTCACCCACACCATGAGTTATTATTATTTATTTCTTTTCTAGGGTGTTAAAGAGCCCTATAATGCGTGAGTATCCTACCTCGGAGGTCCCGAGTTTGATTCAATATAATTATGTACGATTAGCACTTATTCGTTTCGGAGTTTGCATGTTTTTCGACAAAGTTTGTACACAAGTGTTTTTAAAAGCTTACGAGTATATCAATATTTTTAACAGTAATCTAGTTGAATAGGTACAAGCTATGCTTGGTTTGAGACTAGATGGCGACATGTTTCTGTTGTCATTTATTAAAGTACCTAACCGGATTGGATAGTCTGCAATATTCTTAACAAAAAAACTTTAACCCACAACGTTAATCCCCCTTAAAATTCGTTGACTTTTTCGTGTTTAATTTTCAGGAGCGAATAAATTTTCATTAACTCTGCTGATACCATTTTATTAATGGTCTCAATTATGCAGAACAGGACACTAAGAGTTATTTGAATTTTTCATATTAATGGCCGGTGTTATTTGAAGAATTTTAATTTAAAATAATTAAAATGGAATTTCTTTCTATACTAAGTAGACATTTAATTATACCGTACATATAAATTGTTTGCAAATCCATCTAGTACAGTATAATTCCACTTTTCATCCGACTTCCAAAAAAGGAGGAGGTTCTTAATTCAATTGTTTGGTCCCATATCGGTCATTTGAAGTCAGTTGTTGAGTAAATTTTTGACGTGTATATTTTTAAATTAGAAAGTGACACTTTAATTTTTTTTATACAGATGTAATTATAGCTATAACTTAGTACCGCATTAATTTTTCTAATGTACCGCTATATTTTTTTTAACAAAAGATCCTTCTCCTGATAATAAAGAACACAACAAAAAAGAATAAGCGAAATCAGTCCAGCCGTTTTTGAGTCGATAATCTCTTAACCAATACGACTTTGTTGTATTATATGCTAGCTGATCGCCGCAGCTCCGCCCGCGTGATTTCCCGGTTCCCGTGGGAACACAATACCGGGATAAAAAGTAGTTTATATTACTCAGGGTGAATGTAGCTTTCCAATGGTGAAAGAATTTTTGAAATCGGCACATTGGTTTTTGAGTTTATTCATTACAAACATACACACACAAATACAAATATTTCCTCTTTATAATAGTAGTATAGACATCAGCCTTTTCATTGAGGAAACAGAACTAATTTTATACACGTGTAAATGAGTTACAACTTTAGGATAATTTATTTATTTACAAGCTTTTAACGTTCACAGACCATTAAGAATATTACGACCTTCAATTATTTAGTTGTTCCTATCCCACTTGGGTATAGACTACGTAAATTATAAGTTGATTTACCGACTTAAACTTAGCATTAAGTTGCCTCCGAAGTTATTTGATCTGGCTAAGTAATGTAAGTCTTTTGGGAGAAGGATCGTTTAGATAATTATTATTTTCGGGACGTTGATATTAGTGAATGATATTTTGGTAAATCGCTTTAATGTAAAAGTGTATATTTAAGAGGCGCCTCTGTTAATTTGTATATTTTTACACATTTTACACATTAGTATTGAGTCCGGCTAATCTCTTGCAGCTGGACCTCAGGGGTAAAAGCTTACGTTAAACTACGCAACCGAGGTAGTCTCGTAATCATTTCAGAGTCATCATCATTCGAGATGAGCAATTTTACACTTGCCAAAATCATATTTTTTTTAAATTTATTTACCTATATTTATCCTCCCCTGAGTCGAAAACGTCGAAAATTTCTGGAAAATCATGTTTGTATGTACGGAGAGCTACAGCCTAAACTATTCGACCGATTACACTCAAATTTAACACGAACGTTTATTTTAATAATGAGACAGCTGACAGGATGCTTATTAACATAACTAAATATAAAATACAAAATCGTAATTTTTTTAATATTTTGTCTCAAAAACGGTTCGAACAATTTACTGTTTTATCAATTAAGCGGCATACAAAAAAAAATTAAATTTCGAATTATGAAGTTTGAAATTTACATTTACATGCAATTTTCTGAGTTAAAGTACCTACTACCGTTCATCGAATATCGATGGGTCGTTATAAACTTACCTCTAACATCCAACTTGATGGTCTTCACGATATCAGCGTCGAGTGCAGCCGAGGACACCACACAAGTGAGCTCGCCTCCCAACTCTTCTCGCGTCACAGTCAGCGGAAGAACTCGAGTAATCGTTGTATTGTCTGGTGTTATTATTTCACCTGAAACAAGAAAAAAATGTTATGAGACTGATGTTCAATAATTTTGTAATTAGATGTGAGAACTGATTAGTCTGATTACAGTCCGCGTGGATTATATTTCTTGTTCCCAAAATCCCAATTCCGACGGGATTGAAATCGGTTCTAAAGTTTTAGAGTCTATTCAATCAAACAAACAAACGATCAAATATTTCCTCTTTATAATATTAGTATAGTATTATATCTCTATGTAATCTAGTCCGAGACGCCAGGACTTTAATTGGCTGTGCCACAGCGGCTGGCACGTAAGATATTGTTGCCTTTCATCAACATTTCGTCGCAAGGCAACGGGTTTCAATTTATTTCAATTTTGCTGCTACTTTTTATTAAATTCGTTCGGCCATTTGGACATAACCCATGATAATGTGTGTCCGGTGACAGCAATAGGCTTGCCCCGTATTACGAGGGACTAGAAATACTGGCAAGTTGTGGGTGTATAATGCACTTCTGCCTACCCCTTCGGGGATATGGGCGTGATATGTGTGTATATATTTCTATGTATAGACTACGTGATGGCGTGATCTTAATTTCGTGGAAAAGGTTTGGGCTGTTTTGAGCAATGCGTTGCATAAAATGAGTCACAGAATGTATTCTAACTCTCGGTGTTATACCAAAGTTCTGTTCGTACCACACAGCGACACAAATTAAGATGTAATCCAATTCCACGACTTAATTTATACAACTCACAGTACAGCTTAAATCAATATGCCCGTTTGGCATCTAATTGCTAATAAAGTACGGCTTCGTAAAAAAACTCCTACACTTGTTAACATCGTTTCAGCGATCCCCAAACGAAAAAAAAACAAGCCATAAATATTAATTTTCCAACAACACGAGCCCCCAATTCGTACAGGTGAAGTTTAATCAATACAAATTGTCTCATCGCGAACGAAAATACAAAATTTCGAGTGATTAAAATCCGTATAAAATGGAGAGTAGTTGTAAAATAAAATGAATGTAGACCAACTGAGTCGGTGGGCAAAGATTTATGAGCGTGTCCTATTCGATCACGCAGTGGGCAATTGCGTTCTATACAGCGGGAAAAAATGCCTATTTTTTTTCATTGAGGTTTTATTTTGGATTTGTACTGGTTCAATGTGTAGTTGTCTATTTGATGGCTTATTCAATATTGCCCAACTCACTCAAATAGAAATTAATTGACAACTGCAACTTTTATGTAACTATTCATCTGTTTACTCACGGCTTTAACTGGTAGGCAAAGACATGACCACTTTTCGTCACTAACTTTTTGTCCCACGTAAAAGGGGAGGACATATTCCCACTAACCGGCGGCGGTGTGAAATAAGCTCCAGAGTCGTTATTAAGTGGCAGGTGTACCTCTTAAATTTGAAATAAGTTTTTTCTTTAAAGAATTTCGTAAATTATTATAAGTAAGTATTACAATATAAAAATCAGAAATAGTCAAAGTCAAAAAAAAATTTGACAAAATATTTTTATTCAAAATAAGGCCCAGTTAAGAAGGCACCTGATCCTAATCAATTCGCCCAATCCGCTACCGCTAACCCCGCTCCCGCTATCGCTCGAGTGAAGGATAGCGATATTCACTTTCCAAAGGACAGACAGAGATCGAGCGCGTTCACGAAAATTTAACGTAAGCGACAAAATAAAAACTATGAATTAAAGACGAACTATAATGATTATAAAAAAAAGTATGTTGAGCAAATGTAGGTTTTATCAATGCCTTTTTAGATATTAAAAAATATTAAAGAATATAGCAAACTTAAAAGATCTAAGTTAAAATTTGATTAAAACAAGGTTTTTTGTAATAAAAAAACTATCGAGCATTTTTTCAGTAATCGTGTTTTCATCTTGAGCATTTAATCTTCAGGAACTGAAGTTACTTGTATAAAAAAATCAGTTTCCTAGACCTTATAGATTTTGAGATTTAGGTCAGTAAAGGTAGTCAAGTTAGGGTCAGGTGGCGTCTTAATACACACTTATTGCAAGTCAAGAAATCCGCCCATTCGATTACCACACATGCGAGGCAAGAAACTCGGCGGGGGTCGACATTTTTTTTGAGGATTTAAATTTTTTATAATATACCGCATCGTCATGTCTTTGTCATAAAATATTTATTTAATCAAGGTACAATTCAAAAGAAAATAACCTAATCCGCCATATTTTTATAACAATCTTCCAGCACACAATCACAGGATATTTTCTCTGCCGGAATCACGTTTCGTACTCCTATTTCAACCCCCCGTTGCTTCGCAAATACCTTCCCATTTCGTGTGATAAACGGTGCCTTTTGTACCCATATCAATATAGGGTTAAAATACGAGTGGTATCTATCAAAATGACGTGAAAATATATCTTGGATAAAAAAAGGTTCAAAAATAGTGCGCGTATGCTTGTTGTGTTTAGGTCATTCATAAATAGGTACTATTTTGTAACCAACTCCAAAAAAGGAGGAGATTCTCAATTCGACGGTATTGTGGTCCCAATTCAATTTGGTCCCATTCCGGTAGTTTGAAGTTGGTCGTTGTGATAGGTAAGTAGTTTAATGCTTCAGATTCTATTTATATTTGTAAGTGGTGTGTAACATCTGTCCTGGGTGTTGGAATTTTGGTTTAAATTACTAAGTGGTTTTATGGTGCCCGACTCACAAAATTACTGGCAATGTGTTGGTGCGAAATGCACCTCTGCCTACCCATTAGAAGATATAGGCGTGATGTATGTCTGTCTGTCTATGTTATATGAAAGGTTAATGTATTCTACTAAATAGTAACATTTATATGCATGAACACTAAATCTATAAAATAAAATCTAGACTGAACAGCTGACCCTGCCTTATTAAAATATTATGAACCTTTTGGTACAGACAAATAAAGATTATGATTTTATGAAATCAACGTGGCTCTAATATAAATGAATATAAGACACTCATTACTATAGGTTTTATCACATAAATACATACACACACATATCACGCCTATATCCCCAAAGAGGTAGGCAGAGGTTCATTACCCACCCACAATTTGCCACTATTTTTAGTCCCACGTAATAGGGGACAAGCGTATTGCCGTCACCGGGCACATTTATAATGAGTTATGTCCAAAATGGCCGAATGAATTTAATAAAAAGTAGCAGCTGTATTGTAATTTGGAAAAAAATTAAACCCGTTGCCTTGCGATGAATGGTTGATGAAAGGCAACAAAATCTTACGTGCCAGCATACATAACGTTAAAGAAATATGTATAGCAATTCGCCTATTGTGAGTTTTTTTTGGCACGTTCTTTTCTCACAGGAGGGAGATGGAGAGAGCAACTCGAAAACTTACGTATTTACAATTTTACGGTGACATAGTAAGTCTTTAAAAGTAGAGCCTGTGAGAAAAGAACCTGGCTGCCTTGGTGGCGCAGTGGTATGAGTATGCGACTGCCGTCCCAGGTTTGATTTCGGGTCAAATCAAATTATTTGTGTGATCGATAAATGTTTGTTTCGCAGTTTGAGTATTTTCTTTGTATAATATGTAGGCATATATTTAGAAATATATAAGTATGTTTATCAGTCGTCTAGGTCCTATAGCACAAGCTTATACTCGTATTAACTTAATTTGGGCTAGATTACGTCTCGTGAGAATGTCCAAAATATTAAAAAACAAACTTGAGCGGTGTCAAGGGACACACGTATGGAACGAAGTTCCTTTCGATTAATTAGTGAAGGAATAAAAAAACAAAACTAGCAATGGTTTTGATTTTTCATTACTGAAGTTGATGTTAAAATCAAAACTTGCACGCCACACGGCTTACAACTATAGCAAAAAGTGTCGTTACAACTTTTGGTCTTAATTTTTTTCCGTCTAGCCCCCTTTCGCAACGGGCGATAAGGAAGTTCGTTCCAAAAACTCTTTTTCTAATCAAAACAATGGTAAGTAAAAATTTTTAAAAAAAAAATTTTTTTAGCATTAATTAATAGCATTAATTTTTCGCAGAATCAAAAGGACAACAAAACGTCGACAATTGTTTCGCCTCTAAACGAGGCATTATCAAGACTGTCTCAGAGAGAACAGCTGTTCTCTCTCGACGATTACGTCTCGTGAGAATGTCCAAAATATTAAAAAACAAACTTGAGCGGTGTCAAGGGACACACGTATGGAACGAAGTTCCTTTCGATTAATTAGTGAAGGAATAAAAAAACAAAACTAGCAATGGTTTTGATTTTTCATTACTGAAGTTGATGTTAAAATCAAAACTTGCACGCCACACGGCTTACAACTATAGCAAAAAGTGTCGTTACAACTTTTGGTCTTAATTTTTTTCCGTCTAGCCCCCTTTCGCAACGGGCGATAAGGAAGTTCGTTCCAAAAACTCTTTTTCTAATCAAAACAATGGTAAGTAAAAATTTTATAAGAAAAAACTTTTTAGCATTAATTAATAGCATTAATTTTTCGCAGAATCAAAAGGACAACAAAACGTCGACAATTGTTTCGCCTCTAAACGAGGCATTATCAAGACTGTCTCAGAGAGAACAGCTGTTCTCTCTGAGACAGTCTTGATAATAAAAAATTAATGCTATTAATTAATGCTAAAAAGTTTTTTCTTAAAAAATTTTTACTTACCATTGTTTTGTCATGGATTTTCGCCAAGTAACGCCTGTTTCTATCCAATCTTTTTCTAATAACCAGTAATCACAATCATGTGAGAGTGATTACAATCCAACAGTATTTATAAACTTACGGTGACATATAGAGAAACAAAATCACAAACAACAATTTACATCGCATTGTCTCCTGACAACAATTGATTGAAAGTAACATAGAATAGCACTTGCCAATGTACGTCGATAACAAATTCATGTCCAAATAGATCGTCTAGCCGGTTCAACTAATTGGACTATATCGGTTCAAACATTCTCTGATCATCGAACTACAATACGGACTAATTGTATATGTTAGCTAACAAATGGGAAACAAGTTGTCTTTGGTACTCTAAAAATAGGTTGTGTTGTAGATTTGAACATATTACTTGTCATCGCTTACTTAATGTGAAAGAGTCCTGTTGGGTGTAAACGGATGAACAGAATTTGATAAACAACTAGGATGAATGGGAAGACACTACGCAGATTTTCTGTCTATTACATATTGATAAAAAATCTTAAGATACTGAGACCCCTCCGTGCCTCGGAGAGCACGTTAAGCCGTCGGTCCCGGTTGTCATACGAACATCTATGGCACTCGTTAGGGGTAGTTGGAGCCCTTAATCAAAAATTCGACCGGTCTAACTACAGAACTTCGATATCGCCCATGGGTTGTGGAGGTCAGATGGCAGTCGCTTCACGGAAAATTTCGAAGTTCAGCCGAATCGCAGTTAGACTGGAAAGCCGACCCCAACTAAGTTGGGAAAAAGGCTCGGTGAATGATGACATATTGATAAAAATAATTAGTTACAGGGTACAAGAAACAAACGCATTTTTTGATAGAATTTAACTAGATGTTCCGAAAAATTTCGTAGCGCAAATATTTTTATAAATTTTTAAACCTTACCTGAGATTTTATGAATATTTCTACTCGTATATCAAAATTATATTAACCATATCAGTTTAGCCATAGAGTTTTAACGAGACTAACGAACAGCAATTATTTTTATATAATAGAGAAGAGAGATAATTGTGTGGGCTAGGCTGTTTACTCCAGTAATTTTTATACCGTTGGGAACTAGATATGCGAGCAGAACCACAGGAATTGGTAAAAGTGGAAAATGGAATGTCTACCTTAAAGTACCGAACTGTCCTTCGAACATTTTCTCATAACACGGTCTAAAGGAAAGTATAAATACATATTTCATGAGAACCCTCCGACAGATGGTGTATTTTCACTTCGTTTAGTGATTTTGATGGTTACCTGCACATAACAGCTCTCATGGGTCAGTCGTCTTTGAAAAAACACGACTTTTCATGAGTAAACACTTTAAATATTGTAATATAGAACCGTAATACCCATAAAATCTATACTTAATTGAGTTGAGTAGTGCATTTATCGAGGAAGGCTAGGCTACATAACATCTCGCTAGGATGAATAGGAGCCGAGTAGCAGTGATATATGTTTGTATTGTTGAATGATCTACTAAAGAATTATTCGTCTCTAAAAGTTCTAAAAAAAAGTTCGGAGTAGCATATCTTTTAAGGTAAACTCACTATAACATATTTTATGGAAATTAAATTCGTTCTAAAATAAGTCATTTTTTTTTAATTCCGCGGCCTAGGGCCACTTCTGTGGTCTCTGCGGGTGTTGGGTCGGGACGAGAATCCCGCGTCGTTGGGGTAGAGTTTTATCCCGCGTCAGTGAGTGAATCTGGTTGTGTGCTATGGGGCAAAGGCCCCGCAGCACGCAACCCTTCTAACCTGCTTCTGTAAGGACGGCGGATGGCGATCCCGCCGTCCTCAGGCCCCGATCATGGAGGTCGATAGTCTTGGGCGTAGTCGCGGAGTCTGGGGCGTCCTGGCCGCCGACTACGGAACTCGGCGGGGAGGGTACGCTCCCTCTCCCTCCCTCCGCCTCCTTCGCGAGCATGACTTGCTCGCAGAAAGACACGGCCGCGTTCCACCTACTCCGGCTGGAGACCATGGCTTGAAGCATGGTCTCCAGCGAGAGGGTATCCACGCCCAGACCCACTACGAGGTCCCGGCGCTGACTCGCCCACGCTGAGCACTCCACCAACGTGTGGAGTGCGGTGTCGTCGTCGGAAACCTCGCAGTGTTGACACCGGGGTGTGACCTCACGATGCATGCGAAACAGATAGCTACCGAAGCATCCATGCCCGGCAACGATCTGCTTCGCACGGTACGTGAGGTCACCATGCTGCCTCTGCAGCCAATCGTCCATGATCGGTCTCACCGCCGCGATGATGGTGGTACCCCACTTGGGTTGCTCAAGTCGCACCCTCCATGACTCCCTGAGATTTGCGCTGGAGCTGGATTTATTTGTATTAACAATATATAGAACATAATATTATTATAAAACAGATATAAAAATGACACTGATTTATTTACAATTAATATTTACATTCATAAAGATCTTAAAACTAAATTAGAAACTAGGTATAATAGAAAATGAAATGAATACTAAATTTAATTATTACTATTTAAAAAAAAAATTAAAAAGTTTGGGCCCTGCGGTAGGGTGCCCATCATGGCGGCGGCATTCCCGCGCTGTATGACGATGCTTATCCGCTGCGCGAGAAATCCGCCGGCACGTAAGTCTCCCGTTACTGGAGCTGGATATAATGTGCTTTGAATATTTGTCTTGTACAAAAATTAAAGAAATAAATGCGCGTAACCAACGCATCTGTCCACATCTTCAGAGAGAATGAAGTCAATTTGTATGACTTGGACTTAAACCAGCGACTGTTCTTTATCCAGGATGAACGTTCTTACAACTGATATCACTAGCCTAACACCTCCAGATTTGCTATCATTGGACTGAGCGACTTGCAGCCTTAGAAGACAGAACATTCCTCTTAGAAAGGGGACAGCCACTGGGTCCGACTTCCAAAAAGGGAGGAGGTTCTTTTACCTCATATTTATCTTTCAACAGGTTGAACCGATTTTGAATTTTTTTCTTAATTGAAAGTTTCTGCTTCCAAAGTGGTCACATTTTAATTTGGTCACATTTGGATGTCGGTTTTTGTGTCAATATTCTTGCAATTCAATTTTTTTGGGAAGATTGATTTTTTTAGAAAAATATATATCTAATAGTATTCATAAAATTAAGTCACTATGTGTTTTTAAACCTTTGTTCCTAATAGGAACAAAGGCTTAAAAACACACAGTGATCACTATTATTTTATGAAAATTGGGATTGTTTACTTATAATGTGAGTCCGGTCTCGACCCTTTAACATTTTGATATGGTAAACATACTTAGAATCAAGTTAATGGACCGAACTTGATTCTACGTATATTTTATTTAGTTTTACCAAGTAGAATTTTTAGAAAAAAAGGAAAAAGTTTGCCCCTAGAAATCCCTTCTGGTGCGTACCAGAGACGCCCGGCATCGGACGTAGCAGCGGCCGAGACCTTGGGCCGCGGAATTAAAAAAAAGGAGAATGGTTTAAATTTTTATTTTTAGAATACAAGCAATCGCATATTATATACGCTCTACTAGCATTCCCGTTAACCCCTTCAGCTAAGCTGAAAGTGCTTGTGCTATAAGTGGGTTCACGTCAGTAGTGTGTTTTTGTTTTTTTTTTATATTGGGTTCGCCAAATTGACGCCGCTCGCCTGATGGTAAGTCGTGATGACGTCTAGCGATTGTGGGCCAATCTCACAGCACACAATACTATAGAAAATGGCCCTCAATTTGACGACCTACTGTGGGAGGAAACACGTGCACAGGCAGGCCGTTCCAGGCCAGTATCGTTCGGCAGAGAAACGAACGTTTAAAACGTTCGGTTCTCGCGAACATGCTATCCACTGTGTGGGAGTGGCATCTCTGCCCGGCACGCGTTGTTCGGGATCGGAAGGAAGAGGGTGGGATAAGATTGAAGAGCTCTTCAGAACACTCGCCGTGGTAAAATGCCGCCGTGGATCGGACTCACGTCGTCCTAACGCAAGTCCAAATCCTTAGCGACCAAACTACTGACGCTAATGCTTGTGTGAAATAGTTTTTGAGTTCTCAATTCGGTAACACATTTCTGTTATAAATACTCCTAAGTTACTCTTTATAAACAAAAGCTATCTGCCAGTGAAAGTCCCACTAAAATCAGTGCAATCGTTTCAGAAATTAGCCGGAATAAATTGACGAGAGACAAAACTTAAATAAACCGAATATGTATAATTACTTTATAGAAAATGAAAGCTGTTATTTTGAAAGCGCGGTCGATGGTAATAGAATCATTATATATGTAATTGTATGTATATATCTCAATAATCGCGTAAAAGACCCGTTAGTCTTAAGTTTATAATGTGTATAAAACGCGAAAGTTTAAAGAAGTAAATAGAATCATAGGTTTAAATTGTACAATTTACGATATACAGGGTGTAACATTGATATGGGTCAATGAGGGAAGGTCTAAAACTATAAGACTTACAAAGATCTGTTCTTAGGAACAATGTCAGCAGTATTAGTAAAAATAAAAACGGCATACTAAGATAAAAACAAAAAAAAATCAAATAGAAACCTACCTATACCTAGGTGACGATTCAAAACTGAGGGGTGCATGTGATAGGCTTCATCCTGTTCGAAAAATAAATTTGCTTGGAAGTTGTATTGAAAAAAAAATGTACTGTGTAACACATTCTAAAATAAACTGAAATATATTAAAACAATGCATTTTATTAATTTTAGACATCATGTTTTTATAGTAGTATTTACTACTGAAGACCTACACAATCAATTACTAATTAAAATAGAGTAAGTTTTTTGTTTTCAAAAAGTCCGGTTCGATTCCCGAGCCGAGGACATGTTTTTTTTTTAAATCTGTAAATGCAGTTTTAATTTTTATGGTTCTTAAGAACAGATCTTTGTAAGTTTTATAGTTTCAGACTTACCCTCACTGACCCATATCAATGTTACACCCTGTATATTCAGTTCTGTAAACATCTAAAACTGTCCCATTACATAACAGCCCCCGTAAAAAGGCAACTCGTAGCTCAGCTGTTATTCCCCTCAATTTAGCGCACCCATTTCCAAATCGCAATAATGGCAAAGCCCAAAACAAACAGTTTATCACTCCATCGAACGTTACATTACCCGAGCATCGAACACAAGTCTCAATTACAATGTTCTCGAAAGCGTCTATTAATTTGTGTGGGAAAGATAAATTTTCGTTACCCCAAAATAGTAGTTTCTGGGGTTTTTTTCCCCTGGTTTATTGCTAGTGCTTTTTACGATGAAATTGGAGTTTTATTAGGGGTATCTAGAGTGAGTGGTTCTGTACAATTTTTGATTTATTATAAACTTGTTTTATGGGATCCAGATAACTTTACTTAACCATCTCCCTACATTTATCTTTTTATAATTTAAACTAACTCAGGGAAGGTACAAATAGTTAATTTGAGGCTGTTCAAAGTTCGCCAGGACGTTTAGTAGGTATTCAAATACATGAGAGTATAATTATAGAAATACTCGTAGCATACCTAATAATATATGCAGTTTTAAAGCCTGTTAACCTTTTCAAATAATCTATATCTACTTATAATAAATCTGTAGAAGTGAAAATTTTGTACATTGAAAATATCAAAAAAATAAATGGCAGGGGGTGTTACTATACCGACACCGAATCCAAAAATGTGATTAATTTTTTTTTGTCTGTCTGTCTGTTCAGGCATCACGCAAAAACTACCGGTTCGATTACGATGAAACTTGGTGTAATTATTCTTTAATATCCTGGGCACCACACTGGGTACTTTTTATCCCGGAAAAGTATATACAATAAAAAACCAACTTAATTTTGCGGTTCGGTCCCTAGACCCGATTACTGTACCAACCGCAAATAATAAATTTGTTTTTTATTGTATTTTATTGGATTTGCCAAAATGACACCACCCGCCTGGTGGTAAGTCGTGACGACGTCTAGCGATTGTGGGCCAATCTCACAGCACAAAATACTATAGAGAGTGGGCCTCAACTTGACGACCTACTGATGTGCCTCTTCACGCTCCGCTTAAAGAACCCAGGGTTATAGGTGGGAGGAAACACGTGCACAGGCAGGGCGTTCCAGGCCACTATCGTTCGGCAGAGAAACGAACGTTAAAACGTTCGGTTCTCGCGAACATGCTAGCGTTGTTCGAGATCGGAAGAAAAAGGGTGGGATCAGATTGAAGAGCTCTTCAGGACAGGTTACGTCACCCGCAGTGGAGTTCACTAAGGGGTGCTGCACACGGCTAAGATACAATAATATTTTAACTTAAGATACAAAATCGCTCGCCATACAATTCAATGAACTATCCACACACGACGTAGATAATAAATAATTTTTCATATTTTCGTATCTCAAGATGAATTTTTATGGTAAATATATAATAGAAGATATAATAGAGAAACTGTTGTAGGGGGGCTTTATGAACGCAATAAAACCCAAAACAATGGTTTTTAGAACTTTTGTCTGTTTGTCTGAATGTTTGAACACTCTAATCTCAGAAACGGCTTAACCGATTTGAATTTTCGAGTAAAATATTGTGGAATGTAAAAGTGAGTTTATTTAAAATGTAGATAATTATCGATTATAAAAGTAAAATATAAGTTAATTTGAATATTTTCCTCTAAGCATAAATAAAATTACAGCAATATATCAAACTGAGCATCAAGATGTATAAAGATATACCAAAACATGGCGCATTTAATTTGATTTTTTTGCCGCGAATTACCATTTTTATAGCGTAATAAATTATGAAAATTTAATAAACGTCTTGTTGAACTCGAGTACTGGGACCTTCAATATGTATAATACACAAGCCGCTAAACAGATATCGATGAAGAAAATATGATGGTGAGCGGTTACCCTCACCCCTTTTACTTCTACCTATTCTCTACACACAACTGCAGATAAAAGGAAACTTTACTAGTACAGATGCCCAGATATACCCTCCCATGCAAAAGATATCTCATCATCCACTGAGCCTTGTTCCAACTCAGTTGGGATCGGCTTTCTGATCTGAACTTCGATATTGTCCGTGGAGCGACTGCCATCTAACCTTTACAACCCATGTGCGATATTTAAGTTCTGTAGTTAAACTGATAGGATTTCGTTTTAGGGCCCCAAATACGAGATGACTGCCATAGATGTTTGTATAACAAACGGGACCGACAGATGGAGGAATCGTAATGTCTAAAGAAATGGTCACCCATGCTAAGACTAGCCTGGTTAGATGTTGTTTAATCTTTGCAATGTGTCACCCTACTCGTTGACCACTTAGCCACGAGCTCTACGCAGTCTTACATTCTTATATAATCCCCCCCCTGCATGCGATGCAGCTTCTGGCTGATGAAACCACTATTACTGACAAAATGTAGACCAGTAACACACTATCCTATAGGCCGGTATTCTGGGATATAACAAAAAACATAAGGGAGGAGAGGGAACGGGATAAAAATGCCATAACTCTTAAATAATAACTAGGTATGCAATGCATGCTACTAATTGCAAATGTTGAGCGGAGCAAATTTTCTTAATTTTTTTTATGCTCATTTTCATGATTTTTTTTTATGCTCATTTTCATAATTTCAGAGATATGCACTCCCGGGTATGATGTCGACCAGCATGCCAAATCTGGTCAAAATCGGTCGAGCCGTTTCGGAGGAGTTGGCACACAAACGATTTACACTTGTCGTCTAAGATTGAGCTTCGCTTCGCTCCGCTCAATAATGTACAAACTTATATTTCACACACAGCACACTTCTCAACAGAAATGTTCGGGGACTAAACCTTTTCCCAGCATTTAAACTGACTCCGGCTTTAAGTAGCAAGTTGGCAAACTTATTGTGATTGATTTTTCTCTTATTTTCTGCGACTTGCACATTTATTCGTGAGTGGTGGAGCGTTAGCACAAAGTTCGTTGGTTTTAGATGTTCAAACGACGTGAAATTGAGCCGCTTCGAAACGTTTACTATTTTATTTTCCTGTTATATAAGATTTATGATAGAATAAGTTTCGAGTATTTTGTAATTTTTGTCAAGAATTTATGTTAAAAAAAACTGTATTGTAACTTTTCGCACAAACCGCAAGTTACAGAACCTGATGTTGATGAATTTTCCCCGTTTTTTGAACATATATACACATACCTACATCAGATCATATAGGTACATCGACCAGGTTACACTGGCCGGTGACCACTGTGTAACCTGGTCGAAACGGCAGTAATAGGTCATATTTGTTTTTTTCCCATTGCCGGGCGTCCCAGGTATACACTCGGCAGAATTCCCTTGTGGCTCCGGCGGACTTGGGCAAATTTTAACCCGCATATTTGGGGCATATTTCATTTTAAAGCAATCTTATCACGTTTTGAAAAACACCTTTGATAATGAAATAAGGCGAAACCGGTCAAGTTTTCAAAACATAAAACTTAAATCTATTCGTAAACCGTTTCTATTCATATTCTACGATGGTAGCGAATCAATAATTTTCATTATTAAATAACATAGTTTCAGTACGGACTGGTACATAAATAGTAGTTTGGTGTCAGCACTTAGCGTGTAATTGAGTTGGTCTCAGCCAGCTTTGTCACTAGAATCCTGCGGTAATATGGTGTTTGGGAGCGGTACAATGTAGAAGATACAGCAATATTGTAAAGGTTTGTATTACAAAATTGAGAAACTCTCAAGCGTAGATGTCAAACCTAATTTTTTTACTGAATCCAATAGACACTTAAAATAAAAATGAACCTTTATCAAACTAGCATTTCCGATGAGATTGACGAAACGAGAATATTGGTATATGTGTTTTAGGTGTTTCATGTTCAAATATTAAAAAAAAAAACAAATGTCATAAGCTGGGATTGAATTAAAGACCTTTTTTTATTAGGTCTCCAAATTGACGCAGCCCGGCTGATGGAAATCCGTTGCGACGTCTGGCGATTGTGGACGATTCTCACAGTACGCAATGTGTACTACTAAGAGTGGCCCTTAACTTGACGACCTAGTGATATGCCTCTTCATGCTCCGCTTGAAGAACCCTGGGTTGTAAGTAGGCGATTAAGGATTCGATCGTTCTACAGAAGATTAAAAACTACGAAGATTCTATCCACAGTATACGGGTGGCATCTCTGCCCGGCGGCACGTTTTGTACGGGATATTAAAGAAGAGCCCCTTTTCCCTATACGGGGAACACCATTGAATTACAAAAACCAGACTATGGTCTGGTCATGGCACAATGTATATGCCTTTATAAAGTGACGTTAAACCTATCTACCGAAATTTTGAACTATATACTAAAACTACTTCGGTCGTTACATGTTTAATTACGATACGAATTACTTTGTTAATATGTAGGTACTTATCGATTCTTAAGAAACCATAACTCCAGTATTTTATCGCTATCTTTCATGAATTGTACCACACAATTACTTGATAAGTTTCGTAGATTTAAGTCAGCTTGATGCAAACTTAGTCGATGTTTGTTTAGCCGTAGCTAGTTATTATTGGTCTAACACTGAATAGTGAATATATTCTGTGGAAGGAATGCCAAAGTGTCCCCATCGTTATTGAAACTTGCATTTTAACTAGACTAGCAGACACCCGGGACTTTACTCACAGGGAATTCTTACTTGCCTATCTTATCTGTCTAATTGCATGATATGATACATGTACGAGTATGTATGCATGATGTAGCTCGAAGTGGCGACGGTTGCGTCCAGTGTGGTGTCGAGTCATTCGTCACCGATATGGGCCAACTTTTTATTTATCTACCTCCCTTTATATTATTTATTAGGTACTGTACAAAATGTAAAATATTGTGCTCAGAATACCTAGTTAAATAATAAGATCGACGACCCGGATGCACGGTTAAACTCGAAGGAGTTTTAGTTGCATCGTATTGTACAACTCAAATGTAATTTTTTTCTTGTAAGTTCACATAAATAAAGAAAAAATACTTTTGCCTAACTTTAACTGTTTAAGCAATTGAAGCTCTCAAAAGCAATAACTTTTCCCCAATTTTATGATTACTACCTCACTCTTATTACCCGAGGGATAATATTACATAACTTATCGTCTTCCTCGCTAAATGAACTATTAAACAAAAACAAGAATTTTTCAGTTCAATGAAGTTAGTTACTGAGATTAGCGTGTGCAACCAAATAAACAAAATTACTACTGGAAGTAGAAATTATGTGAAATTTTCAAACATTTTCTAAACTCCAATAGAAAAAAAATCCTCTGTTCTAAATTTGAAACTACTAAATGAAATTAAAGTAACAGAATTTAGAGCTGTGCAGAGATAAACAATATCTATAAGTGTGAAAGAGACAGAGAACAGGAATAGTTTCGAAAGTATTCTCAAACACAGCACGGTTTAATTAAGAATTTTAATTACTTTAATTAAACGCCGACGGCCAGTGATTCCCAAAGTGTCGCCGATGTGTTTAGAGAAATTAAATGAAACGCGTTCACTATTCAAGCTGAGGGATAAGCTCTATTATGTATTAATTGTTTTTAATAATACACACAGTGATTTTAAAAATAAATTTAGTAAGACTAGCGATGTGATAGATAAAAGATAAGATAAGATAACGGAGTACAAAGGAGTCCTATCAACATCATAACCTGTCCTGTCGGTTGTGGTTCAACGGACGGGACTTTGTGGCTCGCCTTCTATTACATTAGTCTGATATCGCTACACCATGCATGGTGAAACATGTTCGTGCTAATTCCTGATAAATGTAACATACCTATAATAGGTCATCATCATTTTGTGCTGCTCGGCAACAAACGCCACAACACACGGTTTTGAGCTTCCCGCGACTAAATATAGATAGGTGCTTTTAATGCGATAGGTTAAAGCTTAAAACACACTGGTCCTTCACATACGACGTATTCCACGTGACGTGTGAAACAGCGACACACTGGTCCTACGCCTAACGACGTTATCTACGCGCTATGACACTTTAAACGTGTCTGACAGCGTCGTACGCGTGGGATAGTATGGGGATACGCGAATCTAGCGCGGTGACGCGTAATACAGCGTGGTGAGTGACCAGTGTGTTCGTTAGCATACAATTTGTATAGGCTAGATCCTGTTCAGAAGTCATAAAGCGTGGTGTACGTCGCAAGTGAAGGATGAGTGTGCCCGTCCCTTAAACGTTAGAACGAGAAATATACACAAAAAATGTCCCTTTTCGTAATTATAATATTTAAGATTACTAAAATAAACATTGTATGCAGTCTGGCGCAGCTGGACAGTGCTGGGTAATCATAGTTGTTCAATTAATTAGAGCGACAATCAGACGATTGTCGCTCGCAGTGGGTAAGGCGTTGGTTTAAACGTAAGTTACATTTCGGGCCACGCCTTACATTATAATCATGTCTGTTTCCCTTTAAGGGTTGATAGATACATTATTTATCAACTTTTTGCTAATTACACAGCGGAGACTGTGGGTACCTTTAACCGGCCCTGGTTATTGGAATTAAGGTTTGGATTACAGAGTTCGGATTACTATACTATTCATTCAGTGCTCGGTAGTGGTAATGGGTACCTATTGTCAAAATTGACATTGTCAAAATGTCGTTGTAAATGCAGAGATTCTATTTAGTAATATGACAGAATAGGGAATAGTACTTACATACAGAACTTGCACTCCGACGTTAATT
The DNA here is from genome assembly GCA_963556515.1 of Nudaria mundana. Lineage (NCBI taxonomy): Eukaryota > Metazoa > Arthropoda > Insecta > Lepidoptera > Erebidae > Nudaria > Nudaria mundana. The sequence goes on from OY748312.1 coordinate 13,268,915, forward strand.
AAAGCATATTCTTTTGTTTACATAGAACATAATTCGAACGTTAGGGAAGTCAGTAAAGTGCCAGCATAATTTGACCAATAATTATGACGTTAATACCTCAATATCAACTCTATGGTCAATGCCGTATCACCACAACCCTTACTGACTTACAACTTCAAGTTGTTGCTGACGTCACATATTTTTTGCGATTGTTAGGTGAGTGACATTGGCCTGGTAATTATGCTACATCTGTCCTGGCTGTCAGAATTTTGGTATCAATCACATAGTGGTTATGGACATTCCGTAATGACCAGGCACAAAGATGTGATGCATATAATATAATGTCTTTCATAATACATCAAAAAGTTGTTGTGTAATTCTGACAACGTCAAGGTTATTCGGTTAATCGGCAAAATCTTTCACCAACTTCAAAAGGGAAGTGTTTGAAAAAAAATCACATTTAAAATATTTAGCAAGTTAAAAATAAGCTTAAGTTCAAAATAATCCGAGTTAGCATAGAGTTTAACTGCTATATCGGAGCTCCAGAGACGCAGCTTTAATTACTAGATAATTGTTGAAACTTTGCCGCTGCCGTTGCGCCAACTTGACATTTTTAAAGCTGGTATTAAAATATAATCTGTGGTAATATTAAACAGAACTTGGTGCTTATAAATTAGTGTATTTAGCTAGTGTTAGTTTCTATAAAGCTTACCTAGAAAAGGTGTAAAGATGATATAATCTCGGCTGTAAGCTGCGAACGCAAGCTGCAACTGTAGATAGCACACGGAAACTTACGCTGCTGCAACTGCAAGTCGCGGCAGTACTCACATCCATAATCGAATCCCTACAAATACATAAAGGACCGGTCGTGTAGTTGCGGCTGGTATGTACCTATTTGTTTTTGTGTTAATCTGTAGTTCACGATAGATCTGAAGTGCTGGTTGGGAGGTATAGAAACGCTTGTGGTAACAGTATGTGAATTAATTAATTATCGAAATGTATTCGTATTTATATCATAACAATATACACTTGACACAAACAGGTTTAAATGGGCGTGGATCTAAACAAAAGAACGAGTATAATATCAATACATTTGTTGTACTTGTAATTTATCGCATATACCTAATTGGCTAGTTCAATTGTAAGGAGGTGTGGATTATGGCGTATGCGCAGTTGGAAACTGGTAGAAGCTTGTAGATGGGACTAGAACCGCCTTCTAGTATGATATAGACGTCTCGTATATATGACGTCAGAGGTGCTGCGTTTAGTACACGCCACAGATCCTACGTGTTTTAAATGTATAAACGACTTCTTTGACAGGTGGATCACAAATCTATTTTGCTGATAGTAGTTATTTTAATATACAATCTGCATGAAATAATAAGAAATTAAAATCCTTCACAGTGGACTTTAAACAATACAGCAATTGATAAATATTTTGTACTCATATAAGCATAGCTGAGCAATATAACTTTAATTTACGAAAATTTTAATTAAATTTACCTGCAGACTGACACTTTAAGTTTTCTTATTAGATAGGATTAAAATTTAGCGACAAAACCCTGGACAAAGTCAATTAAATTTAATAATTAATCAGTTTATAATCCATGTTTGCATAAATAACTTTTACCCAAATTGATGGGGAGTTATACGACGTGTGGGGAATTTATATTAATAAGGTTAATAGAATGTTGGTAGGTTTTGTGATATATTTAATCCGATTAGAATTTTTGGCTTAAAAACTTTTGTACTACTTAAAATAATTGTTATTACACCCAGTTTTACTTGCGACTACAGCTCCTTCGAGAATGGGTATACACAAATGTGTGGGGACACACATTTGTGTATACATTTTGTGTGGGGACACACACACACACACACAAACATATCACGCCTATATCCCCGAAGAGGTAGGCAAAGGTGCATTACACACCCAAAATTTGCCTGTATTTTTAGTCCCACGTAATAGGGGGCAAGCCTATTGTCGTCACGGGGCACATTTATATATAGGCATTATGATATTTATCATATTCATATTTATAATACTAGCTGTATGTATTACGGACAGACACAAATCACGTCTTAATCACCAAAGGGGTAGATAGAGGCACTTATGGCGCCCACATTTGTCCAATTTCGTTAACCCCCACGTTACGTAGACCCTATTGCCGTTTCTGGGAAGTATATTTGCCAGTCCCGTCCGATAGCCAACAGGTGCACGGCGACCGTATGAACTGATTTTGAAAAAAAAAAAAAATATTGCTTCTGGAGTGGTCCCATTTTAATTTGGTCCTATTCCTTCAAGTGTTAGGTCCCATTTTGGTCTTTGAAGTCTTTTGCTTAAATTATTATTTACTTTTCTTTTAACGCGATTAAATAATAATACTTTGTTACAATTCACTACATCGTTCCTCAGTGTCAAACAGAAAAATATTTATTTTGCCAGTTTTCCCAGAGACCTGTTTCCAGGTATTTTATTTGGTTTATGAACGTTTCATATTGACAAACTTGTCTTTGGCAAATATATTTTGCATTTACCCCTTTGAGTTTACTAAATGTAATGTAATAACACGTTTTATATTCGGTTCAGAAAAATATATGACAAGAGTTACGAAATAGCTACGAAATATCTACGCTGTAGTCGATGTAAGAGTTTGAGTGCTACGGTCGTAGTTTATGAATAACGTATTGTGAAATCTTGTGGGTACCTAGTTTTGTTTTGTATTTTTTCTTTTCGAATGGTGTATTTTTCTTTTCGAAGAGTGCATCGTAGGGATATAGCAGCTTCGGATGTAAACGACAGTAATTTCCGGGATGTCAGTTATCTCTAAAACCACCGCTTGGTGAGGCAGTGGTGTGAGTATGCGACTGTCGTCCAGGTTCCAGGTTCGATTCCAAGTCGAATGAACGAACAAATATTTGAGTAATCAATTTTACTATCAAACCATTGATAGTAAAATTGAGGAAGTATAACTTTCTAGACTTAAAAATCAGTATTATTTAAAAGTGATTATGGAACTCAAGTTAAAAACTGAATCCTCTTCTTGGTAGGAACCATAAACAATCTCAACATGTTCTGCATTCTCGAACAAGTCTTAGAATACAGCATCTCCAATAAAGAATTAAAACTAAAGTCCCGACTATACTTCGAGCATAAGCGAAACAAAGGAATCCTATCTCTGAACTCGAACACAGACTTAAGTGCAACAAGAACTTAAAGCAAAGGAATCTCAAAGTTTTACCAAAGTAGAAAAGTAACTTTCCAAAAGTAACTTTTCGTAACTTTCTTTCGACCCATAGAACAAAGATGACGGATACAAATAATTATTGTTCACATACTAACCCTTATTCAAAATGAAACGTTATTATTAAAAATTACTAGTTAAAAAACCTTATTATGAAAAAATGCAATGTTTAGATCCAGAAGAGATTAAATCTTCTGTCTCTGTCAGGTTTACAAGTGAAACAGATTGTAGCCCTTTCTTTTATGACAATCGGTATCTATTTTAAACCTCTGAGTGTTTAGTACCAGTTCCTTACGTTAATTTCCGTGAAATACGTTTTCGTATTCTTCCATACATTTCACATAGTTCCCAGACGTTACCGCTAGAGGCACTGGTGTGAAATGTATGGGGAATACGAATACGTGTCCGCTAGTTATGAATAACGGGGTAATTATGAGTAAGGGGGTTTTGTTCAATACCCAGTGTGCTATAGTTTTCCCGTTGCTGTTTCCCGTGGTAACACATTACCGAGACAAAAAGTAGCCTAAGTTACTCAAGGATAATGTAACTAGATAGTAACTCGCGTTATTTTCGCATTTTCCCCCAATTTCTTCCCCATTTTCCCCCCAATCGAAAAATCTTGCAACAAAGAACACTTGTGCCAAATTTCATGAAAATCGGCTGAAAAATGCAGCCTGTAGACCGGAACTGACACACATACTTGTGCCAAATTTCATGAAAATCGGCGGAAAAATGCATTTCCCCCCCATTTCTCCCCCATTTTCCCCCAATCAAAAAATTCCTTCGACGAAAGTTGCGCCTTGCAACAAAGAACACTTGTGCCAAATTTCATGAAAATCGGCTGAAAAATGCGGCCTGTAGACCGGAACTGACACACATACTTGTGCCAAATTTCATGAAAATCGGCTGAAAAGTGCATTTTCCCCCCATTTCTCCCCCATTTTCCCCCCAATCGAAAAATCCCTTAGACGAAAGTTGCGCCTTGCAACAAAGAACACTTGTGCCAAAATTCATGAAAATCGGCTGAAAAATGCGGCCTGTAGACCGGAACTGACACATACCAACAACCCCAAATCGGCCAGTCCTCGAGTTAAAACTGAGACGCTTCGCTCGCTCGGTCAATTAAAAGATTTTTTTAAATCGGTTAAGTTGTTTCGGACCCTATTCAATTCATAATTAAAAATCAAATATTTCCTCTTAATAATATTAGTCTAGATAACCTGCGTGGTCTATTAGTAGTAGTTAGTGACACTGCCTAAAGAATGTAAGTACTGTTCCCCATTCTGAGCTAAAACTAACTAGTGGTCTTGGAGGTCGTGGGTTCCAATCCTACCCAGGACAAAACTCTGTGTGATGAGCACGATGGTTTGTTCTGTGTCAGGGTGTCATTTATCTATAATACGTCAGCCTGTTTGTTTCTTTCACTAGCAGATAGCTGAGGCTATAAGAAGGGTATGTACGAGTATACTCGTGGGAATAGGATAGGTGACTGTCTAATCAAATCACCTTCTTCTTATTAAATGTCAAAACGATACGCCTCATAGAAATTTGTATGAAAATCTCAACAATGACGTCACTATTATGTAGCGTCAAATCTGTACTATTAGTGATTCAAATGATGATTAAAAATAAAGATAATAAAATTGAATACAATATACGAAAAGTATGTAACTTTGGGATTCTTTATGAACTAAATACATTTAAATTATTTATTTTAGTTGTAGGCATCTATTGGAAACTAAAAACTATCCCACGCTAATAAATTAAAATATTCACAACTTTTACGTAATGGAATAGCACCAAAGCACAGAACTACTTATCTCCGCCTAGGACTTTGAAAAATCTTTGTTTAATGTCGACGTCTTGACCGTCTGCCGGTTCGACAGTGAGAAATAGCGCTGCTGATCCTATTTGACAGCTCACTTAGGAACAGGGTGACCATGAAAAAGCTTTTTTATAGTATTCATATTCTGATGCCTCACTTCATGTGAAAGCCCGCCCCTGGTTCAATTCTGAGTGTGATAGGGCTGCAGCACTTAAGCACTTAGCCTACCAGAAGTGGCCGGATGCTCGAGCCCGCAAAGCCCTGAATGTCCAGAAACTGAAAAGTGCCTTTAATAGTGCTGCCAAGTCCTGCAAACGTGCCCTCCGCAGGGCCCGCTTCGACCATATTGGCCGTATTGGAGCCAGACTAGCGTCTTACCTATCTGGGAGTAAAGCTTTCTGGTCTCTTGCTAAATCGGTCGAAGACAATTTCTGCTGGTCTCCTTTACCACCATTGCAGAAGACTGATGGCTCATTAGCTCACACCGCCAAAGTCAAAGTAGACTTGTTTGCCTCTCTATTTGCAAGGAATTCACAATTAGATGCTGATGGTAACTGCCCACCTTTGCTACCTCGTTGTGACTCTGCAATGCCAGAAGTACACATCCGCCAAAAAGGAGTTGTTTAGTAAAGACGGTTTCCGAACGAAGTGTATTGACTGTTAAGTTGGCAGCACTTTTTTAACTTTGACAGTTCAGACAAAACTTTCTCGGCGCTAACGGGCGGTCTACTTTTTATCGGTTATAAAAAAAGTATTGTCAATTAATTTGTACCGGGCATATTACGGAATTATAACGTTTTGCAAAGCACCTTCGGCGGTACACAGTGCTTTCTGGTCGGTCTACGGGGCGTTGAGTTGGAATCCGCCAACAAGTGACCTGGGACGAGAAAGGCAGGCAGGAGTACGGGAACACTCACCAAGTATTAATATGTATGGTTTATTGGTACCTATATTACAATTCATTTAGCTAGGATACATTACACATACAGGGAGGCCTTACTTACGGACGACGGAAAGCACCCTGGTAAGTACCTAGTTAATAATTAACATAATTTCTAGCCCTGCGTCACCGCAGGCAAATGTATGGGAACCGGTTTTTCCATACAGAAGTACTCAAAATATTCAGCACTCTGGATGTGAATAAGGCTAGTGGACCTGACGGCATTCCTGCCATTGTCTTGCGGTCATGTGCGCCTGAGTTGTCCCCTGTTCTGACTCGCCTATATCGCTTGTCCTTGAGGACTGGTCAAGTTCCGAAATCCTGGAAGGTTGCCAATGTCCAACCTGTCCCCAAGAAAAGAAATCGCGCCGACCCTGCCAACTACCGACCTATCGCAATCACCTCCATACTCTGTAAGATTATGGAGCGTGTTTTAAACAATCGTCTCCGTGCATACCTGGAAGACAGCGACCTCCTTAGTGACCGTCAATTCGGGTTTCGTCGAGGCCGGTCTACTGGGGATCTTCTTGTGTATGCTACTCACCTCTGGAGCGAAGCCATTGAGAGACACGGTGAGGCTCTTGCCGTGTCTCTTGATATATCTAAGGCTTTCGACAAGGTCTGGCACGCAAGTCTCATTGGCAAGCTTCCGGCGTACTTCACTTAGATCATTCTTATGTTTTTTTTCAAATTGACATCACCCACCTGATAGTCAGCCGCAGCAGTAAACAAAAATACTAAAGAAAGTGTCCCTCAACTTGACGACCTAGCGATGTGCCTCTTGACACTCCGCTTAACCCAGGGTTACATGTGGGAGGAGAACACGTGCGCAGAGAGGGCGTTCCAGGTCACTATCGTTGGGCAAAAAAATGAATGAACGTTCTTAACCACATTCTAGTACATAGCTTAATTTATATGTTTTAATATAATTTGATATAATATAATTTATTTTAAATAAATTATATTTTAATTTTTTATGGTCACCCTATTCAGGATTCGCTGTACTATTTACTCTCAACGTCTGCGCCATACGCCCCTTTGACTACAAAAGTCCTATAAATATATTTTGAATTGGTAGTTTCTCTGAAAAGTATGGTGAAGACATTCAATTTATCATTTCAGCATTGATAGATGTTTCGTTTTAAAATTCAAACTTTATAAATAACTCCTCTCATACGTACTCGTAGCTGGCTGGAGGTAATGGTGCTAGTGAATCGTGGGTATGTGTATGCTAATGTTACTGCTGAACAAATACATCTACCTCCTAGACAAAAGAACATTTATTAAATCAAACTGACCGTACAACATGTAAGTGGTAAAGAAACCATACCGCGATTCAGCTTTACAGTACAGTGCCATCTATCGAGGCATCTGAGAATTACACAACTGCCGACCCTTTAAATTTTACTATTAATTAAGTTAAAGATTTTATTTTTAACACCATGCAAATTTTACAAGGATTTATTCAAATTGATGGTTCAAAATATTTAGATAGAAATATAAATCACAAACACTGAAATGTCATCGGCTGGACTCGAACCCGCGGCCTTTCCCTAACAAGGGAACCATAATAGAGATTATAATATGAAGCAAAGATTGGATGATGTCGGTATTGGTGGTCGTAGCTCAGTGGTCCGAGCATTCTCCTTGTTAAGGAAAGGCCATGGGGTCGATTTTTATGATTTGTGTAGTGTTAGAAACTGGTTTTAGTGGAAACCCATTGTTAACCACATAACTAGTAAAATGCGTTGTAACAAAATGCCTGAGTTATAAAATGGAATCTTAAACGGTAGCACGTAGGTTTAATTTAGTATCTAAATAGATTTTGACGCCAAGATTAGTTGATTACACAAATTTTCAACAGATGGGGCAGCTGGTGTTTTGTAAAACGCGGTATGGTTTCGTTACGAACATTAAAAGAAGTCGGTTTAGTCGGCTTTTTCTTCTTTAGCAAGTATAATTATTAATCAAGAAAACAGTATACTTTATACTACTATAACAACATCACTCACACATTACAAGCATACACATGAAAATTCGAAATTTCAAGTTATGTATGAATGATTAAAATCTTTACATTGAATTTGCTTAGTGAAAGTCAAAGTACTGGTACTCTCGTCTCATGATGGTCAATTTATGTTCATCTTGAGCTTTTTTTCATTGGGAGGTAAATGGTGGGGAATAAGCTTAAGAATTGTTCGCAAAATCTACTTCTCAACCGACTTCCAAATAAGGAGGTTTTCAATTCGACTGAATTTTTTTTAATGTTTCGTAGGTACCTCATATCTATGAACTGGGTGATCCGATTTTGAAAGTTACTTCCCAAGTGGTCACATTTCAATTTGGTCCCATTTCGGTACCTAATTTGAAGTCGGTTTTGTAACACTTTTTGACGTGTTTTGACTAGTCTCATCTATGACCTACCCACTAGTCATTTAACTGTCGTATTTCGAACCTAACCCCACGTAAGTGACGTCTTCGTAGTGACGTCACAGTCCCCGGACAATTGGCGAAGGTAACGACTCGGAACATTATTCGATATGTTCCGTTTCGATATGTTGAATGTTCCATACAGATTTAGTATATGCGGTAATGTTACTGTTGGGAGTCGTTCTGTTGGGTTGGCAGATGAGTTCTGACTGTATGGGAGTACCAACATAAGTGATATTTCACTGTGTTGTTTCAACTTGACCACAAAAAACTGAAATGATAGTAATTTCCGAATGTTCGTCGTTATGGAAGTATATTTTTAGGGTTCCGTACCCAAAGGATAAAACGGGTGCCCTATTACTGAGACTTCGCTGTCCGTCCCTCCGTCTGTCTTGGGCTGTATCTCATGAACCGTGGTAGGTAGAATGTTTCACAGATGATATTGTATTTGCCTCTATAACAACAAATAGGGACTAAAAAACAGAATATCTTCTTTCTTATAAATAAAAATGAATTGCCGTTCGTTTGTCTTGCTAAAACTCGAGAACGGCTGGATCGATTTTCCCTTTTTTTTTGTAGGACAACGTCTGTCGGATCCGCTAGTATATTATAAAGATTTATTCTCAGTTCTGTGTCGTTTATATATTATAACTAGCGGGCGCCCGCGGCTTCGCCCGCTTGACAAATTTTATACAAAAACCTACCTCGAGAACCACTCTCTCCATTACACAGACCGCATTAAAATCCGTTGCGTAGTTTTAAAGATCTAAGCATACAAAGGCATAAACAGACAGCGAGTGACTTTGTTTAATATTACTAGAGTTTCGTGACAGTTTTGCACGTGTGACATGTATTCAACCGATTTCCGAAAAAGGAGGAGGTTTCTCATTTCGGTAATATTGTGTCAATTTATGACGTGTATTTTTAGAAATAAATATAATCTTAAATGTTATACTCGTAAGAATGTAAAAAACCCGGTTTGATATTGTCTTCGCGACATAACGAGTGATGTTACACGATACTTACGATAAATCGATTCTAGTTTGTATGGGTGTTCGATCGATATAATTATGTATTGTAAAGTACATGCTAAAACCACTGCACCACCTGTGTAATAGTTTTATTTTCTTCCATTCCCACGGGAACACACTACCGAGACAAAAAGAAGACAAGAACACTTAGGCATAATGTAGCTACATATAAGTAATAGAATTTTCAAAATTGGTGCAGCAGTTACCGAGCTTCAATGCAAAAAACAAATAATAAAAAAATCCTTTTTATAATTTTAGTATAAGATTATTGAGTTTATTTGATACAAACCGGAGTCTCGGGTTCGATTCCCGGTCGGGACAAACTTTGTGTGATGACACATATGTTTGTACCGAAGTCTGGGTGTTTCCTATGTATAATTATGTATGTATTTACAAAAAAAATTGTATGTAAGTATTCATAGCAGTTTATCTAGTACTCATATCACAAGCTTTGCTCAGTTTGAGACTAGATGGCGTTGTGTGAACAGTACTATTTTTTTTTAACCTGATGGTCTAGTAATGTTCCTACACAATACCTACAAAACTCAAATGTTTGATTTACAAACAAATTAAATGTTTGATTAACAAGCAAATTAAATGTATTTGTAAATGTACCAAAGCCAAGTTTGTCGACATGAAACGTGAATAAATAATAAAATATAACTGGGAACAGACGTTCTTGGTGTTGATAAAGTAAATTTACAAAAAAAGAACAAAAAATATGGCGACGCGGTTTGATATTGGAGTACGATAAGCAGCGAAGCATCGACTTGGAAAATTTAGGTTCAGTAAAATTACTTGTATTATGTATTTTTCGTTTTGCAAAAAAACTTGCTGTTAGTGTTTGTTATTGAAAATATTTTCGAGGTTCTGACAAACTTAAAAGTTCCTTATAAGTGTTAACAGGCTCGTCACCTATACGTGGAATCAACAAAGTTACTGGCAAAAAGTCGGAGTATAATATACCACTCACTGTGTGATTTTTTTCATTCGAATCTTTTAAACGGTTTATAAGGCATTGGGTCACAAACATACATGTATTATATATTAAGTACTAGCGGACGCTTGTGGCTTCACTCGCTTGACAAATTTCATCCTTAAACCTTCCTCAAGAACCGCTCTATCTATTGTTGAAACCACATCAAAATCCGTTGCGTAGTTTTAAAGATCTAAGCATACATACGGAACCGGCGACTTTGTTTTAAACTGCGTTATTATGAACCAGATATGAGACTAGTGTTCCAATAAGGTGGGTATCCCACTTGGGAGCCATGTAGTAAGGTATTTGGAATTATATAAATCGAAAGCATTTCCAACTAACAAACTAACTCAGAAATTCATAGAAGCAGTTACGACTATAGTTCGTACGTACATCCACTGAATATATTAGTACAAATATGAAGAACTACAACCAATTTTGAACCAGACCAAAACTGTGTAAGGTTCATTTTGGAATACGTTTGTAAAATAAATGTTGAGTTTCAAATGCGCTGAATTGGTCAAAATCAATTATTTGAAACATTCGTTCGGAATCTAGTGGATTCCATTCGGAGTTACTCCAACGGAGTTACTTTATAAAATCCATACAGATAAATAAAATTAAAGTGTTTGTAATGTATGTATTTATAAGTAAATAAGATAGGTATTTACATAAATAAAATAATTTTAAATTTTCTTGAACGTGTCGACCGATTTTAAAGTGACTATCACTGACGAATAGCTGATGTCATAAGGTATATTACAAACTACTTTTTATCCCGCGAAAGTGTTCTCGCGAGAAACGGGAACCATTTATAAACTTTTTCACGCGGGCGATGCCGCGGGCGTACGCTAATAATCCATATAAAGAGGGTAGAAGGAGGTTACTATACCTAACTTTATTTCATTATGCTAACTTTTTTTGTTGTTGTATTATACACACTGTTATTGATTTTGACACGAGACCAATGTACATTCGTCCACATTTAGTCTTAAGAAAATGTGTAATTTACCTGTCAGTCATAGAAAAAGAGTGTCCGTGAGTTTTATTGCCAGGTTATTTCTCTCGGTTCTACCTATTGCTTTGCGAATCTGGCCGTACATGTAAATATAGAGGCAATAATTATTTTTGTTTTAAGTACTTACTAACGTTTGTAAGAGCCATTTAATGACCTATACAAATAAATAAATCATTTCATTTCATTTCATAACGCTATCATTTCTTTTAATACTCATTTCATTCTAAAATTGCCTGGAAGAGATTGCTCTTTACAATAAAGCCGCCTATTGTAGATATATTATTTTTAAGACATGACTTCTGTCGGTAGGCAAAAGAGCATTAAACACCCACACTTTACCAGTAATTTTGTTGGTCCCACGTAATAGGGGGAAGCCTTTCGCCGTTACCGGGCAGTATAGAAAATCTGTGACCACTCTGTAATTTAAACCAAAATTCTAACACTAGGGCAATTGTTACATACTCCTAAATTGAATTTCTGTTAGTCCCAGCGCCTTTTAAGACACGTCTAACATTTTTCCTTTTTTTCTTGAGTTCATTTTGTATGTAGATTGTCTGTACCTCTGTATTATGTGCTAAGACTAAATAAAAGCATTGGAACCGCAAGAAATGATATAAGACAATGGGTACTCAAGAAAAATTCATTCCTCTCTTCATATTTTTAAATATAAAATACATTTCTTAAGTAATTCCAACTCTCTCCTCTTTAAGAACAGAAGCATAAATTACCTCGCCATCTTGTGTAATCCATTTTTATGAAAGAAATCTTGCACTAGTTAAAGTAAAAGTTTTGTTTGACCTAAATAATATTGCATACAAAAATGTCAGCTATTATAACTAAGTGATTGCTCTATGGTTGAACAGTAGACCTTGCGAATACTGAATATTTTTTTGTAAAAAACAAAACGATAAACTTGTTTTAAGTAAAGGAATACTTGTGCCAAGTTCCGTGGAGATCGGATAATAAATCGATAACGAAAAACTTAAAAACATTTTTGAGCCTTCTTCTCCTATTGTCTTTGTCTTGTCTATTCTCTCGACTATTGTCTTTTAGTTTATTTAAAGTGTCTCGGTCACTCTACCCCAACGACGCAGGATTCTCATTCCGACCAAACCCCCGAAGAGGCCACATCCTGAAAAACCTTGTGATGGACATAAGAGCGCCTGAAAAAAAAACAGTGTCTTTGTCACCTTTAACGGGTTTGAAGGCGCGTATTATTATATCGTTTAATATCCTAATATCTAAGAATCTATAACGAGAAAACTATAAAACTATTACAGCAACTTGTTATTATACCCTTTTGCAAACTTGCGCCATCACGGATCAGGTGTTGCATGCCTCGACATCGTACAGTATGGCATGCGTACTAATAGACTGTCGTTCATGAATGCATAAGTCCCGAAGAAGGTAATATACGAGAAAGTTTACAAATTCGAAGTGAATAAAGAACGAGCTAAATAAATATCATCCAATGTGCTTTTTCCCAACCCACCTTGGCAACAGGTGATATTTGACTAAAACTTAATACCAACTGTCAAGAAATGTAAGATTTTATGTTTTTATTTATTAAAAACCCTAAATAAAAGATCGAAACACATTTTACTAGCACTGCAAAAACACTGTATCCAAATTCGAGCCTTAAAACGTGAAAACGTGGAAAGTAAAATATAATTTCATAATGTCAATTAATGTCGTCCACATGGACGAACTGTACCTAGAACTTGAGGACCTAGGGCTTTCCCGCCCAATTCCTTCCCAAAAAAAGGTACTCAATGAAAAAAATGTTTTTAGTCAAGGAACACTTTGTGCCAAGCTTAGTGGAGATCAGTTAACAAATGTGGTCGCCAGCCTGAAACGCACATACAAACAGACAGACGGACCAAAGCAAAATTTTCCACTCTCTAAACTTAAATGCTTCGCTCGTTCTGTCAAAAAAGCGCGAATCAAAAGGCGCTGGCCATATTGACATTAGGAAATTATACTATACTTACCACGTTTTAAGGCTCGATTTCAAAAACATTATAATGTGCTTCAACCTTAAAGCCGGCTCTACACACTCGGCGAGACTCTCTGAGCATTACTCTCCAAGAGTCTTTCACGAGAGCCTCTCGACAAGAGTTCACCATCTACACACTCGATGTATCGGTTACACTTTGGATACTATTAAACATACCTAGTCGTCACGATGATGGTCTCAAAAATGGGTCCTGTTTGGTGTTTCTGTGCAAAATAAATACTAGTTAGCACACAAATACACACTATTTGTATGATTGCGCCTCGCTTTCCTCGCGAGAGCTGAGGTCTCAGGTTCAACTCCGGGTCAAATCAAATATTTGTGTGATACACAAACATTTTGGAGTTTAAGTGTTTTCTATGTAAAATAATGTATGTATTTAGAAATATATAAGTATGTTTATTAGTCCACTGTACCACTGCACAAGCTTATATTAGCTTTATTTGACTACCTCGGTGGCACAATGGTACTATGTACGGACTGCCACACTCGAGATCTCGGGTTCGATGTCCCGGGTCTGGTGGATAATGTATAATTCTCTTTAGAATTTTACCCCGATAATTATCCCAGAATCTGGAACTTGTGCCCGGTAAATGGCAATAGGCTCGCCCCCTATTACATGGGACCTAACATAGCTGGCGAGATGTGGGTGTGTTTGCACACCTCTGCCTACCCCTTCGGGGAAAAGGCGTGATGCTATGTTTATGTTATGTTATTTGCGCTGGATGTCGTTGTGTGAGAAAGTATAAAAATATTTAAAAAAGGGTGCAAAAGACCGACTTGGAACGGAGTGGTTACAAGATCGAGACGAGAGGTACGAGAGATCTATGTACACTCTCGCTGTGTCTAGGCATGCCACAGCGAGTGTGTAGAGCCGGTGGAAAACCCCGGTATGAATGCATCATATAGCTCACGTGCCAACCCGTGTAATTTATCACATGAAAACAGTTTCTGCATACAAATGTTATCAGAGAAATTGTAAAGTTTTCAACTGGATAATGTTGTAGCTAGCTGTGCATATAAATGTTAGTACTTCGATGTGTTTAGGAATTAAGACTATGACTATTCTCGATAAGTATTGTTGCTTACTTCATAATGCGCAAAATCAATGATTTGATCGTTTCTAGATAACGTGGTCACGCACGGTTAGGGCGTAACAGGAAAAGAGTCAAAAACCCGGCCAAGTGCGAGACGGACTCGCGCACAAAGGGTTCCGTACCAAAACGGCAAAAAAAACACCATTGTTGTATAGGAGCCCCCTTAAATATTTATTATATTTTGTTTTTTAGTATTTGTTGTTATAGAGGCAACAGAAATACATCATCTGTGAAAATTATAACTTTCTAACTATCACGGTTCATGAGATACAGCACAAGACAGACGAAAGGACGGATGGACGGACAGTGAAGTGTCAGTAATAGGGTTCCCGTAAAACTGGTAAACCTTAAAAAGTAATCAGTTTTTTAACCAAGAACCAAAGTTCGAGTTTGGACGATTTTGCTTCTGTCTGTCTTTCTATATGTGTGTTCCGAGCTAGCAACCACAGTTTGTATCCGATCTTCACGAGCCTTGGCACAAGTGTTCCTTGATCAAATACAATGGAAAATGTTGTATTGCACAAATAAAACACTCTTTCTTTCTTTCTTTGCATATGGGTAAAAAGCCCAAAAAAAATATTTTAGTAAAGTCTATTTAAAGTTTAAAGTAAAGTTTATTAAACATAGCATATATATATATAGTATCACGCCTTTTTCCCCGAAGGGGTAGGCAGAGGTGTGCAAACACACCCACATCTCGCCAGCTATGTTAGGTCCCATGTAATAGGGGGCGAGCCTATTGCCATTTACCGGGCACAAGTTCCAGACTCTGTTTATTAAAAGTCTATTTAAAGTTCACTAGTATGTGAAATAAATGTCTGTAATACCGACTTAAAAAATAAAAGCAATGAAATTGAGAACGTCATCTATTTATAAGTTAGCCGAAACGTCAGGCTGAATGACAAACCAGTAAGAATAAATCCCGATTATTTCACTTCAAGAATATTAAAAAAGCCGAATCACATTTTTCAAATTGAATTATTAAATATTAGACCAACGTTGGCACACGCTGTCACTAATGTCAAACCAACCAGAAGTTTCCATTCAGGGTTTTAATCCTGGATATTTTACTTAAAATACTTATTCAATTTTGTGAGTGAAAATTGATTTTGCTTCGAAAGTCTAGAAAGCAATTGGACTGTCACATTGGTATTATATGCTTCGTCGGATAGTTCGTAGCGAAAGGTAGAGTGGGGTTTACGTAATTACAGCTTGTATTTTAGTTAATACTAGCTGTTGCCTGCAGCTCCGCCTGCGTGTTATAGTTTTCTTGATCACCAGTTACTGATTTATTATTTATAGCTGTTGCCCGCAGCTCCGCCTGCGTGTTACTTTAGATCGACATAACTATTTTATTTATGAACTGATTGAAATAAAACAGACCTTAAATGTTAAGTTGAATAAACCACAACGCATTACTGTCACCGCATTCAAATTGGTTAAGTCGTTTTTGAGATTAGCGTGTTCAAATATTCAGACACAACAGTTTCTCTATTATATCTTCGATGTACAAACATCGACCACTTTTTTTTTTTTTTTTTTTTTTTTTAATTTCGCGGCCCAAGGCCGCGGCCGCTCTAACGTCCGTTGCCGGGCGTCCCTGGTTACTAGCAGAGGGTATGTCCAGTGGCGCCCGGCGGACTTTGACCACCCCTGTGGTCTCTGCGGGTGTTTGGTCGGGACGAGAATCCCGCGTCATTGGGGTCGGGTTTTATCCCGCGTCAGTGAGTGAATCTGGTTGCGTGCTATGGGGCAAAAGGCCCCGCAGCACGCAACCCTTCTAGCCTGCTTCTGTAAGGACGGTGGGTGGCGATCCCGCCGTCCTCAGGCCCCGATCATGGAGGACGATAGTCTTGGGCGTAGTCGCGTAGTCTGGGGCGGCCTGGCCGCCGACTACGGAACTCGGCGGGGAGGGTACGCTCCCTCTCCCTCCCGGCCGCCTCCTTCGCGAGCATGACTTGCTCGCAGAAGGACACGGCCGCGTTCCACCTACTCCCGCTGGATACCATGGCTTGAAGCATGGTCCCCAGCGAGAGGTTATCCACGCCCAGACCCACTACGAGGTCCCGGCGCTGACTCGCCCACGCTGAGCACTCCACCAACGTGTGGAGTGCGGTGTCGTCGTCGGAAACCTCGCAGTGTTGACACCGGGGTGTGACCTCACGATGCATGCGAAACAGATAGCTACCGAAGCATCCATGCCCGGCAACCATCTGCGTCGCACGGTACGTGAGGTCACCATGCTGCCTCTGCAGCCAATCATCCATGATCGGTCTCACCGCCGCGATGAAGATGGCACCCCCCTTGGGTTGCTCAAGTCGCACCCTCCATGACTCCATGAGATCCTGGCGGAGTTGGGACCGCTGGTCCTCGATTTCTCGAGACGCAGGCCTGTGGTCCCGCTCCAGCGCCTCCTTGCGCCATTGGAACAATGACGCAAGGGCTCTCGCTTCCAGGTCCCATGGAGGGGTCCCGGCTAGGAGACATGCAGCCTCTCCGGAGATCGTGCGGTACCCCCGTACGGTTCTGACGGCCAAGGTTCTAAGTGGTCTGTTTAACAGAGTCACGTTCCCCTTGACCGCCAACCTATCCGCCCATACGGGAGCCCCGTATAGGGCCATACTCCGCACGATCCCCAGGTACAGTCTCCTGCAGGAGGCGTTGGGTCCCTTTAGGTTGGGCATCAGTCGCGAAAGCGCGACCGATGCCTGCGTCACCTTGGGGACCAAACTTCGGAAATGTGGTCCGAAGTTCCATCGGCTATCAAGTACGATCCCTAGGTACTTCATCGAGGGCTTGATGCCGATGCTAACGCCTCCCACATTTATGCTGGAACCTTCTGGTGGACCGTTCCGAGGTCTGTGAAAACACAGAACCTCGGACTTGTGCAAGGCCACCTCCAGTCCCAGCTGCCGTATCCGACCCACGACTCGAGCAACACCCGTCGTGACCTTGAGTGCTGCCTCCTGGTACGTTGCACCCCGCGCCGTGACGAGGGTATCGTCGGCGTAGCACGTTACGCCGACACCCCTAGGCAACGCACCCCGCAGCACCCAGTCGTAGCCGATGTTCCACAGAAGCGGCCCCAGGACCGACCCCTGCGGAACACCGCACGACACATCTCGCCGAGCTGGCCCGAGCCAGCTGGGGAAAGCTATGGCCCTCTCCGAGAGATAGGCCCCGACAATACGACGGAGGTAGAGAGGCGTTTCGTGATACACGAGCGCCTCCCTAACGCAGCTCCATGGCAAGGTGTTGAACGCGTTGGCGATGTCAAGAGACACCGCCACCACCACCTTGCCCTGCGAGACTGCTTCCTCCGTCAGGCTCTTCACGCGCATGATCGCGCTCACGGTGGAGCGTCCCCGACGGAAACCGAACTGGTTATCCACCAGGTCTGGCCCCACACTCGTGAGAGCTTACACACCTCGTCGAGCAACACGATCGGCCGGTATCCGGACGGTGAGTCCACCGGCCGCCCCGCCTTACGGATCAGGACCAGTTTCCCCGTCCTCCACACCTTGGGAAACTGGCCCCTTTCGAGGCATGCGCTAAAGAGCCCCATCAGTCGAGGCCCGAGTTCTTCGAGGGCCAGGACCCATGCACGGCCAGGAATGCCGTCGGGTCCGGGGGCAGTGATTTTCCGGCGTTTAAGCCGGAGTACTGCCGCACCTAGCTCCCCCACCCTGACTTCGGGTACGTCGTCTTCGCTGGTGCTATCCGCGTCGGGCAGAGACGGAGCCATGCGCGGAGGGACGTGCTCCTCCGCGCTCGTCGGAAACAGGGAGCCCATGACCCGCTCCAGCTGCTGCGGCTGGAGACTCTGGGTCAGTGGGGGCGCCCTAGGTCGGAGTTTCTCCCTGACCTGTAGGTACGGGCGCCCCCATGGGTTCTGCTGCAGGGTCTCCAGGAGCTCCTCGCGGGCCGCCGTCTTGGCCCGCTTTATCGTCTCCTGGAGATTACCTTTAGCCTCCCTGTATGCCTGAAAAAGCTCCGCCTCTCGGGCTGCCGCGTCGTCTGGGCGGCGACGCCTCCGGCGAAACCTGGTGTACCGGCGGCGGGCGGAGATGCATGCTGCGCGCAGCTCTGCAATCTCCGGCGACCACCAGTACACCTGCTTCCTGGCCGGTCTGGGTGTAACCCTAGGCATCGCCGCATCACAGATTTGCGACATGGCTCTCCTGAACCACTCCGCCTCGGCATCCACATCGGCAGGCCGGTCCGGCGCTGGAATCCAGGCCTGCACGATGGATGCCTCCAGGAGAGCCTCCCGATCCAGATGGTGAAGTGCCCAACGCGGATCCGGGGGATTTGCCACCGGCTGTGGGAGGTCAGGTGGGGGGACGACATCGAACCGGATGTACCGATGATCCGAGTGCGTCTCCTCACCCTCCTCCACGCGCCAGCCTGTAATACGGGCGGCGAGGTCAGGGGATGCGAACGTTACGTCCACGATCGATTCCCCCCCCCGCCGCCAAAAGGTGGCGACATTCCCCAGGTTGAGGACCTCCAGACCACGTGTTCTGGTCCAGTCCTCAAGAAGCCTCCCCTTGTCCCTGGTTTCCCGGGAGCCCCACGCCTCACTCCAGGCGTTGAAGTCTCCCAGGAGCAGGACAGGGCGAGGACGGCACGCAGCGAAGACGACGTCGAGCTCAGTGAGCCATAGCTCAAACTGAGACTCGTCAATGTTCGGCGAGATGTAGGTGGCCACGACTGCCAACCCATCATAGTCCGCCGCAACACACCCGCGGCCCCTTGCAATGATCGCAAGGCGCGAGTTGTCTGCGGCGGACCCCCCAAAGATACAACAGGCCGAGCCGTCCTCGTCCACCGGGCTTCCCGGGTGGACGTAGTACGGCTCGGCGACCACGGCTAAGTTTATGGACCACTGCCGGATGCTCTGGTACAGAAGATCCTGAGCAGCACGGCAGTGGTTCAAATTCACTTGCAGGATACGGATACGGGCGTCAGACATTAATTGACGTCCATAACCGCATCCCGCCGCAAAACAACTGGCCGCGCAAGGGCGGCACCCCCACCGCTCTCAGCGGACGGACGAGGTTTTGGCCTCGAGGCGGCGCAGGTTGTGCTGCCGACCCGGTGATCCGCGGTCTTGCCCTCCGCCTCGCATCTAAAGCAGCGAGGCGGGGCGTCACAGGCACTTGCCTTGTGACCGGGCCGGCTGCAGCGGAAGCACCGATCGCCCACTGTGACTTCCGCTGTACACTGCACTCCTAAGTGCCCTACCACCATGCACCGGAAACATCTGGTTTCCCGGGCACGAAGGAGGTGCACCTGCGCCTTTAGGAAGCCCCCTACGAGGAGGCTTCGTCCGTCCGCCACTTTCAGTGCCGCCGCGACGGGGCACTGGACGACTGTCATCCCGTGACCAGTCGAGCCGAAGGAGATATCTCCAGCCTTCACCTGGTCACGGGGGCAGCCGCCCGCCTCCACGACGGCGGAGACAACTTCCTCCGTCGTGGCCGCGTCATCCAGACCCGTGATGCGCAATGCGGCGCATTTGGTGGGCCTGGTGACGCGGACGGCTTCTTGGTCCAACGCGTCCCTAAGCTGAGCCGCTAGGGCGTCAGCTTTAGGGCCGCTGGAGGCGCCGGAGACCTCGAGGAGGCGAGCCCCGGTGCGTGTCTTCTTGCACCGGAGCCCCCCCTGTATATCGAGGGCCGAGAGGTTGACTGAGGACTTCACAGTCCTCAGTACGTCGGCGTACCCCACCCCCTTCTCCACACCTACCGTCGTCACCGTCAGGACGACGGCGGTGGAGCGAGGAGGGCGGGGCCTCTTCGGCGCCTTCGCCGCGGCGGCTTTGGCCGCTTTCTTTGCGGCCTTCGTCTTCCTCTTCTTGGCTCCCACTACTTCCCATCCCTCCCGTCTGGAGGGGTGTAAGGAAGCAGCGGGAGCGACGATAGAGGAAGAGGAGGGGGCAGGGGTGCCACTCTTCTTGCCGCGCCCCTTGGCCTTCCGCGCCTGGGCCGCGGTCTCGGCCGGTATCCGGCTCACCGAAGCGGACGGGGGCGGAGCGGGGCGGCGGACAGCGGGTGTGCCGCTTGGACCCGGAGCGGGAGCACCGCCGACAGCCGCCGCGTATGAAAACGCGGGACGCGCTAGCGGAGGGCGGTACGCCCGGTTCTCCAGGACCGCGAGGCGCCTCTCGATCGCCGTCAGGACCTGCACCGTAGTCGGTACAGGCCTCGGCGGCGAGCCGGGCGCCATGGTGGGCGCGGTCCTAGGCGCCGTCTTCGGCGCTGGTCCAGCCGTCAGAGGAGGAGGCGGCATGGGACCTGGAGGTGCCTTGACCGCTTTGGTCAGCTCAGCGACCTCCCGACGGAGATCTTCCATCTCCTTTCGGGAGGCAGTGAGCTCCACCTCCAGGCTCGCAACCTGCTTGCGGAGCTTCGCCTCCTCCTCTGTGACGCTCCGCTCGAGGAGCTTGTCGAGGGAGGATTGGGCTTCATCCACCAGTGAAGCCACAATCTTCTTCCTCCCCGACATGTTTTTAATCCCCCGCATGGCCGCGTTCATGCGGGAGAAAATACTCATTATCTCCCGCGCGGGCGGCACACCGATATCCCTGCGACTGCGCAGGGACGGCACAGATGACGGGGGTGGTGTTGGCGGGCGCTTTCTGTAGGCGTCGAGACGCGTGCGCACCGTCTTCACCGGCACCTCCTCCTCCGAATCGCTGGAGAGGAGGGACCCCCACCCAGAGCAACTAGTGCTCCGGTCGCGCGGGAGCCCCCCCTTCTCGAGGGTCCTCTTCTGCGAAGAAGAAGGGCCCTTACCCCTCACACTACTGGGAGCTGACCCATCGTCAGTCCCAGCAGCAACATTTTCTTGGGGCGTCGACGTCGCGCTGCAACTAGGCGGCGCGACGCGAGCCCCCAAATCTAAAGGCATCGAAGTCCGTTGTTCGCGCAATATGTCGTCGGCTGAGACTGCCCGGGGAAGGGCAGTGTCAGGACCGGGGGTCTCTTCAGGCTTCATAGTAAGCACAATTCCTTCTGTGTTGGCCACTCAAGTTTTGATTTCGACGTTCGGTCACCCAACTTGCCACTGCGTTACCGTGGTCAAGTTGGGGTCCAGGGCGGACGGCGAGGACGTAGTCTAATCTCTTGGGGCCCCGCCCCAAACATCGACCACTTACAATTTTATTATATGTATTGATTAAAAGTTGTTTGTACTGCAGAGATTTTCTTTAGTGGTAATATCGTGGCTGTTGAAAGGTTGAGCAACATCTAGTCAGGCCGGTC
This sequence comes from Nudaria mundana, assembly GCA_963556515.1. Lineage (NCBI taxonomy): Eukaryota > Metazoa > Arthropoda > Insecta > Lepidoptera > Erebidae > Nudaria > Nudaria mundana. The sequence continues at coordinate 13,290,741 of OY748312.1, forward strand.
TTACGATGGGTGACCATTTCTTAAGACACTGAGACCCCTTCGTTCCTCGGAAAGCACGTCCCGGTTGTCATACGAACATCTATGCCAGTCGTTAGGGGTAGTTGGAGCCCTTAAAAAACTAACCGGTCTAACTACAGAACTCGATATCACCCATGGGTTGTGCAGGTCAGATGGCAGTCGCTTCACGGAAAATATCGAAGTTCAGCCGAATCACAGTTAGACTGAAAGCTGACCCCAACTAAGTTGGGAAAAGGCTGGGTGAATGATGATGATCGTGGCCGTTGGAATTTGAGTTTTAATTACAGAGTGGATATTGATTTTCTATAGTGCTGGGTAACGGCAAACATGGTGATAGTGTGCGATTGCCGTACCTGAGCTCCCGATTCCGGGTCGAATTAAATATTTGTGTGATCCACAAATATATGTTTCGGAGTTTGGGTGTTTCATACATTGGTTATTATGTATAATATTTATGTATTGAGAAATATATAAGTATTCATATATTTATCAGTCATCAAATCCTTTAGCACAAGCTTATACGTAGGTCACACTATAAGTTTTGCGTAACTTAAAAAAGCAACATGTTAAAACCAAAATATATTATGTTTATTGTTTTTCAAAACACTCTCTTTTACATTTTAAAAACTTTTTCATGCGATCGAGCCATTTTTTAAAACAGGAGAACCACAGATCTGAAGGCATGTTTTCTACATGCTGATTGAACGCTATCACTGCCTCTTCGGAGTTGGTAAAAGTCAAGCCTCTCATCAAAACTTTGATTTTGGGGAAAATACAGAAATCACAGTGTGCTAGGTCGGGGCTATGCGCAGGATGGGTGACGAGTTGTACTTTTCGGAAGCTAAAAATGACTTTGTTTTGTTGGCCGTGTGTGAAGAAGCGTTGTCATGATGTAGGAGAACGCGGCTTTTTGTCGTCTTTCGCGAACTTTTTCTAACACCCTGGGTAAACAAATGCCGAGTGGTATTCTACCACTCGGCATTAACACTCTTTTGATCTTCAAGTGGAATTGTACAGATGGGACCCGTAGCTACGAAAAAAACGCGATAATTTTTTTACCAACGTTTCTCGCTTGCCTCACTTTTGTTGGCTTGTTCTCATTTTCAAACACCCATTCACAAGATTGCTATTTTTTTTCGGGTTCAAAAATTCAAAATAAATCCACGTTTCGTCTACTGTGACAATGTCATAAACAGCATTAGAATATCCGTGGTCGTACTTCAGTAGCATCTGTGAGCACCATTCCACGCGAGCCCGCTTCTGCTCCGCTGTCAGTTCATGAGGGATCCAACGACAACAAAGTTTCCGAACTTTCAATTCTTCGTGTAAAATTTTCTGGATGACTCATACCAATCCCCAATAGTCCTTGAATTGTCTCATAGGTAATCCGCGGGTTTTCTTCAATTAACCGCTTAACAGTAGCCACATTATTTTCGATGACGGCAGTTGAAGGCCACCCTTTTCGAGATTCGTCATGTAAAGAAACTCGACCTCTTTCAAATTCAGCAAAACATCGCCACATGGTACTCAAACAACGTGCTTCTCTCCCAAAAGTATTTTGAAGACGAGCGGCACATTCTTGCGGAGAGAGAGAGAACTTTTAAAATCATAAAAAACCATCGCTCTTTTTTTTTTTATTTTTTTTTTATATTTAGATCGACAAATTGACGCCACCCGCCTGATGGTAAGCTGAGGCGACGTCTGGCAATTGAGGGCGACTCTCACAGTACACAGGAATACTATAGAGAGTGGCCCTCAACTTGACGACCCAGTAATGTGCCTCTTCACGCTTCGCTTAAAGAGCCCAGGGTTATATGTTGGAGGAAACACGTGCGCAGGCAGGGCGTTCCAAGCCACCATCGTTCGGCAGAGAAACGATCGTTTAAAACGCTCGGTTCTCGCGAAGACGGTTTCCACGGTATGAGGGTGACATCTCTGGCCGGCACGCGTTGTTCGGGATCGGAAGGGAGAGGGTGGGATCAGGTTGAAGAGCTCTTCAGAACACTCACCGTGGTAAATACGGTAGAACGCGGCCAAGGAAGCAATTGTTCGGCGCTGGGCTAGCGGCTCAAGGCTTCCCGTTACCTCCGGACAGTCTATAATGCGAACAGCGTCGCTGCATAGCGTCGAGTGCGTCCAGCAAATACTTCGCGGAGCCGTCCCAGAGGTGAGAGCAGTATTCAACGCAGGGTCTAATCTGCGTTTTGTACAGCAGACACCTCTGGTGCGGTGTAAAGAATCGCTTTACCTTGTTCAGTATTTCTAGTTTCCGCGAAGCTAGCCCAATACATCTCTCAATGTATTTTGTGTTATTGAGCTCTCGACGAACGTCTATGCCAAGGATGTCTAGATTGTCCTTCATTGGTAATATTGCATTCTGAAGAGTGGGTAGGGGAAGGAAAGGGGATTTTTTCGCTGTAAATGCACACGCCTGTGTTTTGTGGGCATTGAACTCGACCAAGTTCTCGGCACCCCATTGGGAGATACTGTCGAGGTTTCGGTCGAGATCACCCACGAGATGTCGTCTCTCCTCCTCTACCACAGATCGCCCCGCCGTCGGACGAACCGAGTAACTCCCGTGCAATGTACTGTCATCTGCATAGCAATGAATGTTCCCGAGGGAAAGCATATCATTAATAATAATAATAAATTTATTTCGTAATAATAATTGTACAATAAAATTTTACATAGAATCTTAATTTTAATTGTGCGCTATTACATCATAGTTAGTGCATTAGTAGCTTAAGTATGTAGGTATAACCTACCTATACCTATTTACATTTATATGTTTCTAGATGTTTTATAAATAGGTAGTCTTATAAACGTAATTTGCACCTGAACTAGGTAGTCCTGTATTTCAGGCGCCAATTGCAGCTAAGTAAATTATATAACATTACACAAAAACAATTACGTAACATTATATGATTAGGTTATTCATAATATTATATAATAAGAGCTAGTACAATACCAAAGTGGCTCAATATTGATAACTATATTAGATATGTCTTAATTATTCAACTTATCACTATTTATTTTAATACAGATATTAACTCCTCTGTGTCATCGTAGGACATCCCTTGGAGGGCATTCTTTAGTACTTGCTTACAACGAGAATAATTAAGAGGATAAATATTTGCTGTAGCGTTTATCCTATTGTACAGAAGCGGTCCTAAGAACAAGTAAAATTTGCCCGTGTATTCGCGTTTTATCGCAGTTCTTTCAGTGCAAACAATATCTTTCCGTCTTTTGTAGGAAACTTGAGTGCTGTAGGGAAGTGATGCGTGCTGTTTTAGTACTGTACTGAGTATGAATAGCTGACGGACTGTTAATACTTCACAAGATTTGTATAGGAGGTTAGTGGGAAATAGGAAAGGGCGGAACGTTGATACCTTAAGGATTGCCCTCTGAGCTCGCTCGACGGGTAAAAGCAAGGTCTTGCCTGCTCCTCCCCATGACGTTATGCAATATGTTATTATTGATTGACAAAGTGCATAGTAGACTTGTTTAATCACCTTTGAGTCACCTATATATCTTATTTTTTTGAAGACAAATATCAGCTTGCGCATTCGCTTAATTAGTGCTTCGCTATGTTTTTTAAACGAAAGCGTCTCATCTATTATAATACCCAGGTATTTTATAGTATCTGTTATGGCTATAACTGGGCAAGTGCACGTGTTATCTTTATTATATAAAAAGGGCATATAAACCAGCGCTGTCTGTTTTGCACCACCACGCAGACAGCATTACGCTGAGGGACAGCCGTTTATTCCACACTAGTGTATTTATATGTATTTATTTATGGTTCATATTTTTTTTTTTTTGTATTATTTATTTTTTAGTTTTTGTATTTTTTGTAACCTGTGTGGAATAATAAATCTTTCTTTCTTTCTTCTTTCTTTCTTTCATTATCAGGTTCCCTACAATAGTGAGCGTACAGTGAGGGGTTGGGCTGGGTTGTATTCGGTCTCTTGCGCATCGAGAATGAAATATATTTGGTTTTATCTCGTTTAATGTAAGTAAATTGTATTGAAGCCATTTATTTACGATGTTAAATCCTCGCTGCGCACGCCCGTACGCATCTGACTCTGATTCAGCAGAAAAAAGGAGGGCAGTGTCGTCCGCGTATGATATGACCGTACCGTACTCGAGATTTATGTTACATAGTTCATTTATATAAATTAAGCACAAAGTGCTTCCTAATACGCTTCCCTGGGGAATGCCGAACGAGGTATTCTCGAGATATTCACTGATAATATTACAGATCTTTACACATTGAGTACGCTCTTTTAAGTAGCTTTTGAGGAGGTCCAATTGTACGCCTCTTATTCCCATGTTGTCAAGCTTTGTCAACAGCTTAGGAATAAAGACCGTGTCATAAGCTTTGACAAGATCCAGGAAGATTCCCACTGTGTAGTTACCCTTGTCAAGCTCTTGTGCTATGTAATCCGTTAGTTGATGCACCGCATCGGCTGTTGACCTATTAGCTCTAAAACCAAACTGGGTATTTGATAAAAGCGCATTGTCCTCTAAATATTTCGGCAACCTGTTGTTTATAATTTTCTCAAGTATTTTCGATATTACAGGGAGTAAGGAAATAGGTCTGTAATTTGTTACCTGGTCTTTTCCTCCAGTCTTGTATACAGGGACAACAACAGCTTTTTTAAGGCACTTAGGGAAAATACCCGACGATAAACATTTTTGGAATATGTTAGTTAACGGTTGCACCAGCGTACGCCTGCATTTTTTAAGGATTTTATTTGATATAAGGTCCCAACCAACAGCACAATCATCTTTTAGATTCATTATTATCCTCTCTACCTCTTCTTCGTCGGTGTCTAATAGCACAAAAGATGACAGGGTAGTTCTACTCTGGAACGGAGGGCTTGCTGGAAAATGTGTATTTGCTTGCGTTTGCTGCGCAAGTCGCCTACCAACTTCTATTAAAAAACTTATTGACCATGTTAGATGATGCGACCTGTGATGAATGGATGTTTAATAAACTCGAAGGCGATTCATTTTGTTTCGTAGTGTATGTCATACTTTTAATATGCCGCCAGATAATTTTACTATTTAAACCTGCCTTTTCCAGTTCTTGTTTGTCGTGATGTATTTTAACTTTTCTTAACAGATTATTGCAAAAATTCCTGTATCTTTTGTATGACAACTGTAGCGCTAGATTGTCAGGGTCGCTCTTACATTTCAAGTGGAGTTTATCCCTGTGTTTTATACAACGGATAAGACCAGGTGTAATCCAAGGTTTTAAGTTATTATTTTTGTTACTTGTTCGTATTATACATGTATTTTTATTAATTGCACTTTTTACACATTCAATCAAGTATTGCATACAAAACTGCGGGTCATCAGAATAGTAAACTGGTTCAAAATCGATGTCGCGCAAATCGTCTTCAAGTTTATTCATGTTTAATTTCGAGACTAAGCGAGTTTTTTCTAGTTTAGGTAACTTGCAACTCATTGTTAGTAGGGCAGCGTTATGATCAGTTATAGTGGAATTTATGACGAATGTATGCGCGGGATATTGCGTTTTTAGCATGATATGGTCTAAACAAGACCCACTTGCCTGTCGCGTGACAAAAGAGTGCGTAGGGAATAAGCCATGAAATGAGCAGAGGTTGAGATAATGCTGGGCATCGTCTTTTACGTCCTGTTGTCCTTGCAAGATGTTTATGTTTATGTCTCCAATTAAAATTATGTTTTTAAAGGAAGACAGACTTTGAAGAGTATCATTTAGTGAATCAATAAACGTGTACTTATCGCTAAAGGCGGGAGGCCTATATATTGCTAGTATTGCCAAGTCTGTTCCTATTTTTATTAAAAGCCTATTACACTCTTGCATATTCGGTTCCCCGATAGTTGCATTAATTGCACTTTTTATGTAAACTACAACGCCGTCGTTTTGATTGTATAATGTATTACTTCTGTACATATTATATCCCGGCATTAGTGGTATATTATATGGTAATGATAGCCTACATTCCGTAAAGACGATGACGTCAAGATTCATATTTATTCTATGCTGTAAAGTTAGAAAATCATCAAAGTTCTTAAAGACACTGCGTATATTTTGAGTAATTATGGAAAATGGGTTAGTGCACGAGGTTAGATATTGTTTGCACTCCTCTGCCTCACATGTTCTAGTCTCTGCCACAGAGAAGCTATCTATGTCATTTATTAAATTATAAGTCATTACTATGAACCTAAAGTAAACTAAAACTATAAAGAACAAACAAAGGTAAGTATGAAAACTTGGTTAAGGGCGCTCTTAGGCGCCTTCATAATCTATAGAGTTAATATACCTTTTTTCCGCGATAATTTTTGCTGGGCAGTCTAGAGCTCCTGTAGAATGCTTGTTCGGCTTATTGAAGCGCGAACAAGTAGCGCATTTCCCTTCGTCAGTTTTCTTTGAGCATTCCTTTATTGAGTGGCCTTGCTCTCCACAGTGGCCACAGGTGTGTGAAGCCTCTCGACAAGTCTTCGCCGCATGGCCATACTGTTGGCACTTAAAGCACCGAGTGACCAGAGTAAAATCTCTAACTGGACATGACGACCAGTTCACAAACAATCTTTCCCTAGCAATAAGGTCCTTACGTATCCTTGCAGATACCTCTATTATATAGTTACAGGTCTCGGCATCTCTCTTACCCGACTTGTGGCTCAACTTAGTGGAACTCATGAAAGTCTCAAAGCTGCATTCCTGGTTACCAGCCAGGTTTTGGTTATAAAGGCAGTTAAAAACTTCTTGTTCTTCCATTGAAGAGGGCACTCCGATAATAATTACTCTCGGTCTTTTTTTATGTTCTTCGTCTATGGTGAGGCCTGAGTTTGATAGTTGGGCAGATTGTTTTATTTTTTCAATGTCTCCCTTCGATTCCGTGCTGATTATAACGCCACCGTTTTTTGTTTTACGAAGGCCTCTTACATGAAGTTTCAACTGTTCGGGGCAGATAATCTTTTGGACCAGTGATTTTGTCTCGTCACTTGATTTTCCTTTGTCATTGGGGTAAATGGCCACTGAACTAAGATTCAATGCTGGTATATATTTGTTAGCGCCTTTTTTCACCATGTCAGCAAACGATGCCCCGGGCGGACCTTTTGCCGACTCTTCAATTTTATGTTTTAACTCCTGCAAGTTTTGGGCTAAATCTAGCTGGTCACCAAGCGACTGGACATGTTTACTGGCTTGTACGGCTTTCATTTTTAAAGATTGGTACTCTACTGCTAATTGGGATGTACCATGACCTACTTTCCGGCATAAGGAGCTAATCCTCATTTTTTGTTCTGAGTTTAACTTACTTGTAGCCTCAGATACAATTGTGCACACCTCATTGAGACACTGCTCGATGGTGGTCATCCAATTCTGGATCTCAGGTGTAGAAATAACCTCCATCCTGCTTTCCTCTTGGGCAATGTTAGGGCGTGGTGCGGGTGCAGAAGTCGGTGGAGGTGAGCGGACCGTCCTTGCACTCCTGTTGAAAGGGCTTCCCTCCATTTGTATTTTCAGATAATGCCTACTCTAACTATAGTACATTATCGTCGTAATAATACTCACAATTCACTTTACACAAATTGCACTTATTAGTAATCGAGGTCACTACTCAGCAGATTATCATTTGATATTATTATAATTAATTATACTTAATTATTGATCACACACGTCCATTCATAGCGAGTTCAGCTAGCAATGCAATGCTTCCAGAAAGTCATTGATATGCAGAAGAAAGAGAGTTGGTGACAGTACGGACCCCTGCGGTACCCCGGCATTCACTTGCAAGAAGCGAGAAGCCTGGCCATCGCAGAGGACCCGCACTCGGCGCTCGTTTAAAAAACTGGCAATCCAGCTGCACAGTTGAGGAGGTAGACCATATGCCGGAAGCTTGGAAAGGAGCGAAGCATGCCAGACCCTATCGAAAGCTTTGGCGATGTCCAGGCTAATAGCCAAGGACTCGCCGAACTTTTCCATAGCCTCACCCCATACATGCGTGACGAATGCCAGGAGGTCACCCGTTGATCGTTTTGGCCTGAAGCCATATTGCCGATCATTGATTAGCGAGTGATCCTCCAGGTATCGCATGAGCTGCTTATTAATAAGAAGCTCGAGCACCTTGCAAATGACTGAGGTGACAGCTATGGGTCGATAGTTGCCTGGATCGGATCGATCCCCTTTCTTGGGGATCGGTTGTACGTTCGCCTCCTTCCAGGCCTCCGGCACGAGGCCTGTAGAGTATGACAGGCGGTACAGACGCGTTAATACTGGAGACAACTCAGCAGCACATTTTCGTAGCACCACCGCCGGAATGCCGTCAGGGCCACTGGCTTTCCGCGTGTCGAGTGACCGCAGCACTGCCCGTACATCACATTGCCTGATAACAATATCAGGCATAGTGTGGCCACAGTTGGCGATGGCGGGGGGCTGCAGGCCACGGTCATCGACCCGGGAATTAGCCGCAAAGAGGTCTGCGAGCATGTCCGCCTTCTCTTGGGCTTTGTGAGCCAGTGATCCATCAGGAAAACGCAGTGGTGGCAGCGAGGGTTGACAAAAATTTGACTGTACGGCTTTGGCCAGTTGCCAGTATCCACGGCTGCCCGTGGGATGGGATGTGAGCTCCTGACCAAGCCGCGCGACGCGCTGGGCATCCGCTCTCTTGAAGGCCCTCCTGCTGAACCTAGTGGCCCGATTGTACGCTGCTTTGAGGCGGTTCACGTTCGGGTCACGTGCCGCCCGAGCCCTGACCCAGGCGCGATATGCCGACTGTTTTTTCTGGACAGCCTCGGCACATTCACGCCCGAACCAGGGGCGAGCTTTGCGGATGCTGGCGACATCAGTGAAAGGGATATAATATTCTATCCCTAGACTGATCTCGCCAGCAATGGCAGCAGCGCTATCCGAAGGCGCCTTCCCTACAAAGCAGCGCTGGCTCCACGGGACGGACGCAAAGTAATCGCGGAGACCGTCCCAGTCTGCCGACGAGTAGTGCCATAGTCGTCGAGTCATTTGTTCAGCACGAGCAGGTGGTGGCACTTGGAAGCTGGCGTGCACCACACAGTGGTCGGAAGTGCCCAGTGGGGTGCGTACCGATACACTGTACTCGGCTGGGCGACTCGTCAGCAGTAGACCCAGCAGGGCGGGCGTGTGGTCTGACCTGTCAGGTATCCGGGTGATCCCCCGTACCATCTGGGTCAGCCCGTGGGAGAGAGCGAATGCATGGGCGGTTCGTCCCGCATGATCGGTCCTAAGGGACCCCAGCCACTCAACGTGATGACCGTTAAAGTCCCCCAAGAAAACCAGGTCAGCGTTCGGGAACCGCACCTGCGCATCGTCAGCCATCTCGCTGAGGTATTCGAAAAGCCTTGTTGTCCCAGTGTCCCCTGTGTGGGAGCGGTAGACGCACACGTAGATCTGGCTCATGGAGCCATGATCCACGTGCAGCCAAAGGACGGAGTAGGAGGGGTTCTCCAGACAGCGCAACCGGCGGCAGCAAACATCCGCCCTAACGAACACGCACACCCCGGCTTTATCGCGGAATTGTTCCTCAATGATATAGCCCGGGTAACAGAGGTACGACGTGTCGTCAGGGCGGCGTATCTGTGTCTCCGTTAGGAACATCACAGAAGGCCGTGCCGACTCCAGGTGATAGTGGACGGTATCGAGGTTTGCATGGAGTCCGCGGATATTCGCGAACTCCACCTCAAACGAAGTCAACTTTGTGGGGTTTCTAGGGGCCGCTGTGTACCGTCTATTATATTGTTGCACTGTCATTGTGAAATATGGGGAAGCGTGAAGACAGGGCGATATTTGGTGCGGCAGTAAGTGACAAAGTGCAGAGGCTAGCTTCGTCTAGAACCGTGTAGTTAGGTCGGAGCCGACCCGCCGGACGGAAGGGCTCCCAAACCCCCCTGATGCAAGGCCGCCGCTACCCCACACCGGTTACCACCCGGAGCGGCGACCCCACAACAGGATTATGCGCAACATGTGGGGCAGCCTACTGGGGTGGTTGGTCCCAGGCGGGCCCCATGACTATGTTGCGGGCGGCCGCGGCAACGCCGTTGCTAAGGGTCTCCCTGGCCGGCGAATCGACCCACACCACCCACACTAGACTCCGCTTCGCCCCCACTGGACCCCTGCCTGCCGCACCATACACCGTCCCGGGCCCGGCAGTGCAGCTGCTGAACCCCTAACGCAACCCAGCCTGGGCTGGGTTACTTGGGGGGCTTTAGCACAGCTGCACGGTGGTACCCCCCCGGACCAACACTGTTGTACCACCTGGTATCCACGTAGGGGCCAAAGCCACCACATGGGTACCGTAATATACGAACCTCGTCCGTTAATCAGCAGGTGCGCCACTAGCAGGTGACGTCGCTGGGGCCCGATAGATGTAAGAAGGGCCCCTTTTCACCCAACAACTAAAATCTTTTCGACTTAATTCCATTTTCGTTGAATACGAAGAACTTTGATGTGTGATAAAAACACTTGACAAATGATTTCCCGCCAATTGTTTTTTTTTATTACGAAGAAGGTTGCAACGTTTAAAAAATAATTCGAAATTCAAATAGTTCCGATTTGCTATAGAAGTGTAAAACTTTTAGGGTCTTACTAATAAAAATATTTTACAACATTGTTTAACACTATTATACTTATTCATTGAATAAGGACTGTATAGCTGATTACCCAGGACTTGACTAATAAACAATGAGTAAGCCTTGTGTAACTATATAATAGTAATCAATTGAACTGGTAACATTTTCGCAACCGTTCTGAAACTGCAAAATGTTTTTATGCTACAAATAATAAAATTGGATTTTTTTACGCCTGTTTGTCAATAAATAAAACCAAATTAAGTTTAATATGTCGTTGCCATATTGTTCCCAACAAAATAAAGTTCAAGAAATGGTTTTTATTTAATAAATATTTAAAATTCGGACAAGTACATTCAAACTGTGGAATCTATGTTTTTGAACGCAGCTGTAAATTGTCAACAAGCAGTTTTTTTCGGAAACTGTATGTACGTTTCCGTTTTCGGAGCTAGAAAATTTGTTGCTAAAGAAAAAAATCTACAAATAAATAAAGCAACTCATCATTCCCCGAGCCTTTTCCTAACTCAGTTGGGGTCGGCTTTCCAGTCTAACTGTGATTCGGCTGAACTTCGATATTTTCCGTGAAGCGACTGCCATCTGACCTTCACCACCCATGGGCGATATCGAGTTCTGTAGTTAGAACGGTCGGATTTTTAAGGGCTCCAACTACCCGTAACGACTGCCATTGATGTTCGTATGACGACGGGGACCGACGGCTTAACGTGCTCTCCGAGACACGGAGGGAACACTCAGTCACCCATCCTAAGATCGGCCTGACTAGATGTTGCTTAACCTTTGCAATGTATTAATATTGTCGGTTACACGTGCTCTCCGAGACACGGAGGGAACACTCAGTGTCTTCAGAAATGGTCACCCATCCTAAGACCGGCCTGACTAGATGTTGCTTAACCTTTGCAATGTATTAATACTGTCGGTTACCACTAGACCACGTGCCCCTCAAATAAATAAATAAAGAACAAAAAATAAATAAAGCAACTATGGAGTACAATGTTATTTTTTACTTAAAACGTTTTTTATTTTATAACTCTAATTTAATTTATAATATGAATCGATGAACAGTTGTCTTGCAGCTTGACATATTATCTGGTATATCTTGACGTCAATTATTATTTATTTTGGTCTAGTCTAATATCAAGTATTTTCTCCGATTATAATGGCAATATGACGTAAAACTGCAAATGCAACTATGTACAGTTTTACACTGTCTAAACTTACACTAAAGCCGTGTAGTAATCGAAATTTTTGTTTCCACACACCAAAACAGCTTTCTATTGGGTTTCTTGTCAATATATGGGCCTTGTTATATTCCTCCTCTTTACTGGTGCCAGGATTCTGTACAGGTGTAAACAAAAAACTTGTTAAACCATAACCAGCATCTTCACTAACTTCTTCACTAACTTTTTTTATCTATATATGGATGCAATCAATAGCTTCTACCACATTTCTGAAGCCACCAAATTCTACGGAATCCAGCAATCACATCTTCGTATTCTTCAAGAGTTCGTTGCATATAAATAAATTGAGTTGCTCTGCTTGCTAGTGCAGTTCCGACTCTTCGACATATTATATTTGTAATTGATTGTTGACTCATTCCATGAATGTCTGCTGCATCGTCTTAAACTTCCTGCCGTGCCCGCGTTCTCAGAGCTGTACAGACTGAATCCTCAGCAGAGAAGCCACCACCCTTGGTATTCTGCTCGATATCTCCTCGAAATAAATCTACCACTTCCCTTACATATGCTTTAGTAAATCTATATTTACTTTTGAAGATATCATCGTCTAAAGACTCAAAAATGGATCATAGCGACATTTACACACTTTTCTTTTTCTTGCTTCCTTTCCTCATTGTCGATTCTATCAAAAATATAAATAATGCATTTTTGGAATTTTCACAAAACAGCAATAACACAACTGACATTGACATGTATTTTTTAGGTTAAAATAGGCATATACAACGTCTCCAGAGTGTATAAGGGTTGCGTAAAATACAGTACAAATTATACAAGCGTTATAACAGACGTATAACACGAAAGTGTCAAATGGCGTTTATTAGTCAAGTTTTAGTTATAACTCTGTTATACGTAGTGTGTAAATGATTATTAGTAAGACCATTAGTGTGCCCCATGTATTACCTTAATTTGGGCTAGATGATGTTTGTGTGAGAATGTCCAAGAATATTAATTAATTTATTTAAGAGGCTTGGCCCCTAATTACGTGACGATGAAAAGTAGTCAATACTGCTGTACTTAAGCTAAAAAAGGGTTAAGCCTCATTTGGGCAGTTTTGAGTTAATGATGCCAAATTACAGAGTGCAAAATTTTCTACATTTTGTTCGAAGAAACATATCTCTATCATTCTTGGTTTTGGAGATACATATTGTCGGGAAACAGTAATAGCACTCGGGAAATCGCGGAGGTGAGATCGATCATGGACGAATGGCGGCAGAGGCAGCACGGTGACCTCACGTATCGTGCGACACCGATCGTTACCGGGCATGGATGCTTCGGTTGCTATCTGTTTCGCATCCATCGTGAGGTCACACCCCGGTGTCAACACTGCGAGGTTTCCGACGACGACACCGCACTCCACACGTTGATGGAGTGTTCAGCGTGAGACCAGACGAAACCAAATTCATTCAGACGTGGGATAAAACCCAACCCCAACATCGCGGGATTTTCATTCTGACCAAACCCCCGAAGAGGCCACACAGTTGGCCAAAGTCCGCTGGGTTCCACTGGAAATACCTTCTGGTGTCACCAGAGACACCCGCAGCAATGGACATGGGAGCGGCCGCGGTATCGCGGAATTAAAAAAAAAACATTAGGTATTAGTTAAATATGTTTCAAAACCAGCTCAGTAGTTATAGATCCAATTCAATGCAAACAAATAATCAAATCTTCCTCTTCATAATATTAACATAAGGTATACTGAGCAGCCAGGACATAACACTAATACGAGTATAATAAAATCTACTAATTAGTATGTAACGTTAATATACCAAATTAATTCTACCATATTCTACTAAATTGAATCAGGTTCTGTCTAATTACTAATTAATCTTAGCCGCAAAGAGGAGTAGTCGGTTTTGTACCGACCGCAAATCTGATTGGAATTGTGGTTTATTCTGTAATTAGTTCATAATGTGAAATTCTAGTACTAAAATCTAGATTAAACGGCTACATAGGACCTAATACCGTACACATAACCGCAGACATACTATCAATCATGCTTCTTTTCCGTTGGGGTGGGCAGAAACTTACCTGACATCTTTTGCTACGATACCTTTTTCTTGGTTTCAATAGCTAAAATCTTAATTAATATTATAAAAAAAATATTTTTGGCTAATTAGTTTTATATATTTATTCTAATATACTACGGTCGTACGCGGTTTCACCAGCGTGTTTTATGGTTCACAATTCTCACGGGAACAAATTACCAGGACAAATAGTGGCCTATATTGTACCTTATTACATCAGCCACCTGTGAAAATCCCGTTAAAATCGGGCTAGCCGTTGCAGAGATTCAGACCAAAATTACCAATATACTTTCATAATGCATTTGCTGAAAAGCTGTTAATTTGAAATTACAGATTATACACTTCAATTTTATTAATCTGTATCTATACTACGAGTACTATAATAAAGAGGAAAGATTTGTATTATTGTGTATTTGTTTGTAATGAATAAACTCAAAAACTACTGTGCCGATTTCAATTCACCATTGGAAAGCTAAATTCACCCTGAGTAACATAGGCTACTTTTTATCCCGGTAATGTGTTCCCACGGGAACCGGGAACGAGTAAACTAAATCACGCGGGCGGAGCTGCGGCGATCAGCTAGTAGATTATAACGAGGGAAGATTTAAGTTGATTGTTTTCGTTGAATAGGCTCTAGGGAGTGCTATAGGGTACTTTTATCCCAGTAATGTATTCCCGTGGGAATGGGAGACGAGAAAGCTACACACTCGAGTGAAGCTGCGGTAATCAACTAGTATTTCATAAAAAAATAACTGATTAAACTCAAGTATTACAGTGTGGGGCTCGTGGTCTAGTAGTAAGCGACAATGTTAACACATTGCAAAGGTTAAGCAACATCTAGTCAGGCCGGTCTTAGAATGGGAATTTCTTAAGAGACTGAGACCCCTCCGTACATCGGAGAGCACGTTAAGCAGTTGGTCCCGATTGTCATACAAACATCTATGGCAGTCGATTCGAATTCGACCGGTCTAACTACAGAACTATGATCGACCTTGGGTTGTGGAGGTCAGATGGCAGTCGCTTCACGAAAAATATCGAAGTTCAGCCAAATCGCAGGTAGACTGGAAAGCCGAGCCCAACTGAGCTGGGAAAAGGCTCGGTGAATGATGACTCAAGTATTACAGCGTTTAACCTAGATTAAGTTAAAAAGTCTAAATAGGTACAGGCAAAGCTGTTTTGAATTCAATGTCCATACACAAACAATAAATAAGATCCCAGGAATCGAATCCCGAACGTGGCGTTGAAAACCTATACATTGTGGCTAACCCCGTACAAGATTTGAATACTAAACTACCAACATTACCCCTCCCCTCAAATTCATGGTTTTAGAGAAAAGATAGCTAACACTATTTTTATCCGATTTAAAATCGGCAATAATTGCTACATATAATACATTCGGAGAAATACCTATATTTTTTGACCAGTCATTCTGACGTCAGGATGGCTGGTTTCCACCGTGTTCAGAATGAAAGACGCAATATTTCTAAAAGTATGTTATATGAATAATTGCTTACTAATTGCTACAATCACAATTAAAATTTCTGCTTATACGAGTACTACTACTGCCTACCCCTTCGGGGATATAGGAGTGATATATGTGTCTGTCCTACTTTAATATTTACCGACATGTGGGTAATAAAATAAAACCCTTAACGTCATTATCAACAGGGACGGTTCCTGAAACTGCTATTTTTAATTATTTAACTCCATATTAATTGAGGTGAAATTAACCAAGGTATAAATTAATCACCAAGTTTGAATCTGGACCCAATTTCCCATTTAACCACACAATTTCAAGTATCGGTATGAATCTAAAATTCCGTTTGGACCCGTAAATTAATCCAGATTGGTTTTCGATGGACAAATGAAGCTGAAATAGAAACTCCACCTGGATTTATGGTTAAGTTGAAGTGCTTATTAAATCAAAATGCGTTTACTCTTAGAGTTGTAGTATGTGGTTTTGTCTGAATGTTGAGTTTATTTAACCATGCTCGCAGCTAAGCGTCCTTAAGTTTCAGTCCCAAAATCCGGGAATCGACGTGACAAACACGATGCAGCTTATATAACCAAATCTCGTCATTCATTATAAACCTAATTGTGATTTATAATAATTTTATTGTAGGTTCCTACACCTTATTTCGTCGAGAACGTGTTAGTCAACTACTTTGGGAACCCTGGAAATTTCCTGTGTGCTCACCAGAGACGCTAGGCAATGAACCTAAGAGCGGATAACTAAAAAAAAACATTTGGGAAAGGATTCTTAGAACTACAACTGCAATAATAATCTCCTGTCTGTAGCTAAAGACAGACAAACATTTATCTCTCAAATGGCTGTAATTATTTCAAGAGATCTGTCACCAGCATATATCTTATGTTATAAGGATTAACTTAAGCTACTTCATCCCTCGAAAATGTTCCCATGGGAATTGTTAACTAGAAAGCTAGTTTAACAAAAAATCATGAGCTGTGGCAATAGTAACAAAAATAAGTAACTTACCAAGACGCTCCTTCATATCCCCTCCATTTTTCCTTCTAAAGTACCACACAACTTTCGGCTGCGGTTTCCCTTCCTTCACGGAACAGCTCACGTTGACCTTGGCTCTCTCCAGCAGTGGGCCGAAGGTAGCGCCATCCGAAAGTGTTGTGCCATCTCCAGTTATGAGTTCCACTGATTTAGGTTTGACTGTGGACAAAGAAATGATGCTTTACTTTACTTGTATTTGCAAGCAGTTACAGGTAATAGAAAAAATCCGGTACAATCCTCGACCTGGTGTAAAATATTTATACATTATACGCCATTTACACTGTGATTAGTGTTAAGTGCGAGTTCATACATTTTCTACAAATCACTTCACAGTTGCAATTTGAAAAGTAGCCATTGAAACATCATTTACATACTCATCAACATCTTATTGTTAACTTAAGTTAGTCAAATGTTTGACTGTAATCTATAATATAAAAACAAATCGCTTAATGTGTTGCTAAGCGCAAATCTCAAGAGCAGCTGAACCGACTTCGCTAATTCTTTTTTGTTGTAATCGTCTCTATCAGGAAAAGGTTCTTATGGAAGAAATAAAAAGTTTAGCGGAACATTAGAAACAATTATGCGGTACGAAGTTCGCAGGGACAGCTAGTGTGCAATAAGTCATCAGTCTGTGTCGTACCGACCTCACGTACGGACGTACTTAGTGCAAGCTAGTTAATTATTTAATTAGTGTGATGCGCGGCAATACCCGCCGCTGAACACTGTCGCTATGAGTTCGCAAACGCTCATAGCCAACGAGTTATTGGCATTCATACAGCATGCCATCGACACTATGGACGAAGTTAGCATCCTGCAGATCTGCAAGACAAACTTCAAGGAAGAGGATGTGAGTAGTAGTAAGAAACTACTATTCCAGACGCTGGGTAAGCTCGACGAGATGCCACCTCGACGGAGAGATGGTACCGAGAAGAGTATCCAGGACATCGTCACCTTGCTGAAGGTGACCGACCCGGACGACGTGCCTGCTTTCGTCGCGAAAAATTTACACAAATTGCCTCCCGTGACATTTGATCACGTCGACGTCACCAGGTTGCTTAAGGATATCACATCCTTGAAAGCAAGCCTGGCCGCAATGGAATTGAAGATGGAAGCGTCAGATCGCACGATTGGTGAGCTGCGGGCCGAGGTAGTGTTACTACGTAGCACTATTTCTACAAGTAGGTCATCGGATGCCGCGAACATTAACCTCCGTCGTGGTGAACAAAATGCACCACTTAGCAGTTTTGCGTCGCCGAGTGAGTTCGCGTCACCGGTAGTGGAATTTGCCGACAGGGCGAATTGCTCCGCCGCTGTCCCTGTTGCGTCAGCGGTAGCGGGGAAGGTTGTGGGTCAAGGAGGTATGTCATCACCTAATTGTTCCTACGCTAACAAAGCCGGAACCAAGAAACCCGCTGAACCTTGAAGCAGGCAGGAGAGGGAAGGTAAAAAACGGCAGGAGCCCCTTCTGCCGAAACCGAAGATCCTGAAAAAGGAGGCGTGTGACAAGGATGGCTTCATCAAGGTAGAGAAGAAGAAGAGGAAGCCTCCATGTCGAAACCAGTGCGGTACGGGTCTGGCAAGGCCTAATAAATATGTTGTTACGTCCTGCGATACCGAGTACGTTACTGTACGTGTCCCGATTTCATCACTCCACGAAGGACATCGAGATCGTGGAGTACATCAGGACGAAGACCAACTGGGCCTTGAGAGTTGAGAGGTTGGATTCGCGCCACAACACGAACTTTAAGTCGTTCGTGATTAGGGTGCCGACTCATCATCCCGACATGTTCCTTATGGAAGAGTTTTGGCCGAAAGGTGTCGTGTATAGACGGTTTCGCGGCACGTTGCCTTACGCGAAGTGTAACATGACACCCGTGTAAACAACACAGACAGTTTAGTGTTCTATTGTAAGATATAATTATATGTATTTTTAATTTTAAGGTATGTATCTATGGGCCGTAGAATAAGTTAATATATGATCTGTAACTTTTCTGACTTAGCCTGATAATAAATGAATAAATAAATAAAAAATAAAAAAATTATGATATACAGAATACTTTGATGATTGTTAAGAAAGTAAGTATTTTTAATTTTTTAAAATAGGGCTGTGTTAAGGTTCTGTAGTAACCTTCTTCACACAACTTCTGCTACAATGGACCAACAAAATAACTTGGCAAAACGTAAAAAAGGTCTAATGAGGTTTCTACAATGTAGGTGTGGCAGCTACTTTATAGATGTAAAAAATAAACAGTAATATTGTTATAAAAATTGTTCGTTAACTGCACAAATATTGTCAATAATATTAAATATTTTTCCGTATAAATTATTATCAACTGAAACTGTCCTCATTATACAGTTCATCAGAAATATGTACTTTCACTCACAAAAGTGTTTAACTTGATTTAAATTATGAATTTCACTGAAATAATACAAAAAAAATAGTATTTTCATAATACAATTACATAAATGTGTCATTATTGAATTCATTTTGAACTGTAAATTATGTTTTTTAACTAAGTTATATTGATTTAATAATTTAAGGCCGTTGTCTTTATGCAAATAGAGGTGGCATGGAAAACGTATAAGTCCAGAGTTTTCGGTGTTTAAGATTTCATCCAAATTAATTCAGTGGTTAGAGTGTGATCAAGCAATAAACATATAATTATATTTTCACATTTATTTCTAGTAAAGATGGCATGATTAATATTTTTTAATGTTTACGCAGTAATAGTTGTAATGTAATGTAAAAAAAACATCACAATATACATAAAACAAGATAATTCATGATTATTTGTAACAAACAATGTTAATAGACAAATACCCAATCATATCATTGTATGTACTCAACTGTATTCAAGTATCCAACTCAATCGCATTTCTTAATACTGTTAGCTGATTGTCTCACTGTACGCGACTGTACTTGGCTCAGAACAAAACGAGCAGTAGCTCATACTGTTCCGTTCATTTTGTTATATTCGAGTATATTTTCATTCGTATGTTTGGCGTTGTTGCAACAAACAATAGTGTTGATTGATTTCCGAATGAAAGATAATATTGAAACAATAAATACTGTTACAGTACTGTAAATTTGGTGATGTGGGTGCTAAGGGGGGGCCTAATGGCAATCTCTGGGGCCCAAGTCATCTTCTATAGCACACAGTGCACCTACTGATAGATGGAGGAGGCTCTGACTAATGAAATAGAATATAATAGAATAAATACTATTTTTTTCTTAAGTTTATAACACACGCACACATATCACGCCTATATCCCCGAAGGGGTAGGCAGAGGTGCATTACACACCTTCAACTTGCCAGTATTTTCAGATCCACGTAATAGGGGGCAAGCCTATTGCCGTCACCGGGCACATTTATAATGGGTTATGTCCAAAATGGCCGAATGAATTTAATAAAAAGTAGCAGCTATATTGTAATTTTGCCCAAGGCCGCTACCGCTCTAACGTCCGTTGCCGGGCGTCTCTGGTTACTAGCAGAGGGTATGTCCAGTGGCGCCCGGCAAACGCGTTGCCTTGCGATGAAATGCTGATGAAAGGTAACAACATCTTAAGTGCTAGCGGCTATGGCACAGCCAATTAAAGTCCTGGGCATCTCGGACTTGAGTTTATAAAGAATAGAATAAAACTTTATTCTACACCACTAAAACATACATAATAAAATATCCAAGTTTAAATATGTACCAATGGCGGCCTTATCACTAAAAAGTGATTTCTAACAGGCAACCTTTGGATGGACAAGTAGAAAGAATAGAATTTAAAATAACCATAAGGGTAGGCATTGGTGGAGAAAGAAAATTTTAAATGCACCCAAAAGTGCCTGCCAATAGCGAGCCAAAGGTTATGGTAAGCATAATATATTATTATAAGCCTTCTTTGTGCGATATTACTAAACTACTATCCGGCCGTTCCTGAAAACCAGCGCTGTCTGACTTGCACCACCACGCAGACAGCATTAAGCTGAGGGACGGCCGTTTATTCCACATTAGTACGTAGGTCACACTATAAGTTTTGCGTAACTTAAAAAAACAACATGTTAAAACCAAAATATTATGTTTATTGCTTTTCAAAATACTGTCCTTTACATTTTAAACATTTTTTTTATGCGATCGATCATTTTTTATAACAGGAGGACCACAGATCTGAAGGCATGTTTTCTACGTGCTGATTGAACGCTATCACTGCCTCTTCGGAGTTGGTAAAAGTAAAACCTCTCATCAAATCTTTGATTTTAGGGAAAATACAGAAATCACAGGGTGCTAGGTAGGGGCTATGCGTAGGATGGGTGACGAGTTGTACTTTTTCGGAAGCTAAAAATGACTTTGTTTTGTTGGCCGTGTGTGAAGAAGCGTTGTCATGATGTAGGAGAACGCGGCTTTTGGGTAAACAAATGGTAGAAGTCCACTCGGCATTAACACTCTTTTGATCTTCAAGTGGAATTGTACAGATGGGACCCGTAGCTGAAAAAAAAACGCGATAATTTTTTTCCAACGTTTCTCGCCTGCCTCACTTTTGTTGGCTTGTTCTCATTTTCAAACACCCATTCACAAGATTGCTGTTTTTTTCGCAATCAAAACAATAAATCCACGTTTCGTCTCCTGTGACAATGTCATAAACAGCATTAGAATGTCCGTGGTCGTACTTCAGTAGCATGTGTGAGCACCATTCCACGCGAGCCCGCTTCTGCTCCCCTGTGGTTCATGAGGGATCCAACGACAACAAAGGTTCCGAACTTTCAATTCTTCGAGTAAAATTTTCTGGATTTGACTCATACCAATCCCCAACAGTCCTCGAATTGTCTCATAGGTAATCCGCGGGTTTTATTCAATTATCCGCTTAACAGTAGCCACATTATTTTCGTTGACGACAGTTGAAGGCCGCCCTTCACGAAATTCGTCATGTAAAGAAACTCGACCTCTCTCAAATTCAGCAAACCATCGCCTCACGGTACTCAAACAAGGTGCTTCTCTCCCAAAAGCATTTTGAAGACGAGCGGCACAGTCTTGTGGAGAGAGAGAACATTTAAAATCATAAAAAATTATCGCTCTAAAATCTTTTCGACTTAATTCCATTTTCGTTGCATACGTAGAACTTTGATGTGTGATAAAAAACAATTGACCAATGATTACCCGCCAATTGTTTTTTTTTATTACTAAGAAGGTTGCAACGTTTGAAAAAATATAACATTCGAAATTCAAATAGTTCCGATTAGCTAGAAGTGCAAAACTTTTAGTGTGCCCCATGTATTTATACTCGTAAGTAAACATTGGTCTAATTTTTATTATATTAATTTTTTAGTTTTTGTAGTTTTTTAAATAAAAATAAATAAATAAATAAATATTTTTGGACATTCTCACACAACGTCATCTAGCCCAAATTAAGCTAATATAAGCTTGTGTTATGGGATCTAGACGACTGATAAACATGCTTATATATTTCTAAATACATACATATTATACATAGAAAATACCCAAACTCCGAAACAAACATTTGTGGATCACACAAATAATTTGAATCGACCCGGAATCGAACCTGGGACCTCAGGGTCGACAGTCGCATACTCATACCACTGAGCCACCGAGGCAGTCAAGTTCTTGCTTTGTAACCTGTGTAAGTGTTTGTTTTGTTCTGTGGAATAATAAATGTTTCTTTCTTTCTTTCTTTCTATATTGCACTGTGTAATAATTATCTTAAAAACTGAATTGAACATCTTTCATATTCATATTTATTCAATCTTTGAACACACACATAATAAATTATATCTAAGATTGATTATACCATACAATGCTCTGACCATGCTCAACCTATACAGGCATGCAGATTATAATTACAATTATTTTTGACACTTATTACATTAAAGAAAAACCTCGACGCTATTATTATATACGCTATAATATATCTTTAATAGTTAATGCGTAACTGAGGAAAACTTTTAATAAATATACATAAATCAAATTGAAATGTCTGTTTGTAATAAGGAATTATTATCCAATTTTCTCTAAATGCATATGAAAATATCTCAATGAGACCCCTATGCACCTTTTTACCTCGTCTTTATTTGAATCGTAAACTAAAAGTTTAGTCCAAATTCTATTCAACAATTTGCATAATAAATAACCATGTGGAAATATATTTCCTTAACACGTGTGTACGTAATTGTACCTCGAGAATTTTCGTCTTAAAACTAGCGGGAAACATTTCCCATTCTTGTAGATAACAAATGTGTTTCTACGTCTTTATTCAAGATGCAAGTGTTAAGCTTGAAACACACTGGTCCTTCACATACGACGTATACCACGGGACGTGTGAAACAGCGACACACTGGTCGTACTTCTCACTACGTCTGACGTTTACGTTATCTATGCACTATGACACTTTAAACGTGTGGGATAGCGTCACGTCGTGCGCGTGGGAGATAACATGGGAACAAGCGAATCTGGCGCGGTGACCAGTTTGTTACCATACAAATTGTATAAGCCAGATCCGGTTCAGATGTCATAATGCGTGTTATACGTCGTATGTAAAGGACGAGCTTGCTCGTATCTTTATACTATATATGCATATGGCAGAACCATCACTGTATATTAGAAGCTTTACAATTTCTAGAAGATTTCAGTTTATGCTTTTGATTGTTGGCACGGTCTAACTACAAAACTTTGATATCAACCATGGGTTGTGAAGGTCAGATGGTAGTCACTTTACCGAAAGTCGACACCAACTGGGTTGGGAAAGGGTTTGGTGAATAAATAATCTACTTATAGAAAGTAATGCATTATGATGAAAAACCTCACTTATACTTTTAGTCTAAAACATTCTTGAAAGGCGATTCCGGTCAGAGCACATAATCCTATCTTTATCCCCGAAGTGGTCAGACAGAGGTATTTGATATGCCCTTATATCGTCGGATGCAGAGATTCTATTCACCGGTATGTCATCTGTCCTCGCTATTAGAATTTTGGCTTGAATCACAATGTGCCAGTAACTTAGTAATGGACTTGCTCCCTATTACGTAAGAACAATAAAATTACTTGCAAGGTGTGGATGTGAAATGCACCTCTGCCTACCCTTTCGGGGATATAGTCGTGATATTATCCATGATACGAATATCCTGTTTTATATAATTTATTTTTAATGTTAGAATCGCAAATACGATCTACTAGTGGTTGTAGGAGTGGGTTTACGTCAGTAGTGTGGTGACTGAGGATCGAACTCACGTCGTTGAAATGCAAGTATAACGGCATCAGGCTACAGAAACCATCTTTGAAATCATTCTTATAATATACATTTATTTTAAATTATTTATTTTACTTGAAAACTCTTCCCTTTTGCGCTGAACTAATAAATGTAATTGGGATTAGACAAATACCAAAGAATTAACTATTGTTTCTAATTAAATTAAAGTCAGCAGACCGACTTTAATTAACTTTGTGTGATACTTATCTTGCCTTTGATAGTGATGGGACAGTTACAGAATGGTCGCCTAGGTATTTCTCGATAATTTTTTTTACACAACACAGCAAAACTACTAAGCGTGGGCACAGTTGGTGATTTACCCACATCTTGGCAGATGCCAGATTCAGCATTAGGTAAAGTCTAGATAGGTAAGATATTAAACACCTATTTATTGTGCGCAAAACGTATCCAGTAAGACTGTTTACTTACCACTCACCGTTAAATAATTGTGTATTTCCATGGGAATTAGGAAGTATAAAACTGTACCGCGCGGGCGGAGTCGCAAGCGTCTGCTAGTTAGATATTATTAAATAAATGACTGTCATTCATATCACTATATTCATAATACGAATCTTCATTTCTGACAGCTATTGCGTCGCCATCACAGGGAGTGAAGCGCGGGAATTTTGACATTAATATAATGTTGATATATTTTATATTAAATAATAATTTCGTTAAATACAAAGGTATTCAGAAGAAGATTATATAATATACCCAATTTTTGTCAGTAACTTTCTTAGGCTCACGTAGCAGAGTGAGATTTTAGCATCAAATCCAGCTCATTTTTGCCAGAGCTTTCTATGTATAGATAGGCAGACGCAAAACCTGCATTTGAGGTTATTTAAGCCTTATTTACCATACCTACATATAATCACGACTATACCCCCGTAGGTAGAGGGCATTTACACACACGCACATTTTGTCTATAATTACTACTGGACAAGTCAATTGCCGGTACCGGGCACCGTATACATAGAAAATCAATAATCCTCCTGTTACCTTAAATTAAATCCCAAAAACTAATTGCATTTAAAAATCCTTGAAATACAAATAAAGTTACATTATCAATCATAAATATGGTAGCATAGAATTGAGTTTGTATTCAATAAAAGATTGTAGTTGCGCCATTCCCAGCGGGACCTAATACTATTAAGTTTAAATGGCGTTGTGTGTGTGCATTTTCCCATCTTTTCCAAGAATTAAGTTTTCTTTTGTGAAGTTGCGCTGTTTGTCTCAAAGTATCTGTAGTAGGTATAATAAAATCGTATAAATATTTAAATTATCAAAAAAAAAAAACAGTTATTTTCATTCTTGTGTCTGATACTGAATAGATGTTAGGTTTAAGTAGATCATTGGAAAAGAGTCTCCTTTTGGGAAACACGTTGTGATTATACATAATTGTTTGAATGTGTCTTAAAGTATCCAACACATTTTATAACAAAAAAAAAAACATGGCATCCATTGCAGCCATCGCTAAAATATTTCTTCACAGTCAAAGATAATTACGTCAGTATTTAAAGTCCGGATATTACTCGTAATATGTCGACATGACGTATAAACTGAATGTGTTGAAAACTCAACGTCTCCCATCGCCCGTCGCAGAATTAGAAACAAAACTGTCAACGATGACATCTGTCAGTTTAGTGAGCGTTTATGAGGATAGCTATTACATACCGCTATGTTCAAGTATCATTTGACGTATTTGAAGCATTGTCGAGGATAGTTTCGATATTGGTTTAAGTTGATAGACGATTCGTAACTTGTGTTTAATTTGACAGTTCTAAATTTAAATGCTACGCTCGCAAGAGTGCGAGAGCTTAGGCTCGTAGGCAGATAATGCTTATAAAACATTAAATTTGCCATTGTCATGTGCATCAAGTTTTTAACCTACTTCCAAAAAAAGAAGGAGGTGCTTAATTCGACATTTTTTCTTATTTTTTACGTTTGTTACCTCATATCTTTCGACTGAATGAACCGATTTTGAAAACTACTTTTTTAATAATTGAAAGCTATTCAGACAGTTATTTGGTCCCATTCTGCTAACTTGCAGTCAGTTGTGTCCATGTTGTGTGTTTATTTTTTGAGTACAATAAACCAAAAAAGCACGTCAAAAATTGACACAACAACCGACTTCAAATTACCGAAATGAGACCAAATAATTGTCAGAATGAGACCAAATAATTGTCAGAATGGGACCAAATTTAAATCAAATCAAATCATTTATTTCCTGATCAAAGGTGGTTGAGTATTACATAATAATAATTTGGAGCTCTTTGATCTACTTTTAGGCATCCATAAAATTTGTGACTTAATAATAAATTCTAATCTAAACTAAACAAATGTCAATGGTAATGTCAAATAATAATAAATGGGACTAGAACTTCCCCCATTTTGACAAGTCGGTTGGCAATGAGCAATTCCAGCCACATACTGTTTACCGGTACTCCCTCATTTATATTCTCAACTTCAATAGTAAATCACTCAAGTTGCCGATATTCGTATAAGTTCTGGAAACGTTTCGAGTTTATGTTAAAATTTCAAGTTTTGTCGAGTTTTCGATGTGAATTATTGTGGTGGAAGGTATTTTGAAAGTATTGATATATTGATACAGACACAATAAAATTTTAAAACTGTGCTTATAATATCTTTACTTTCAGCTCGTAGGTGCTGTGTCAAAAATGTTTTATATATTTCATCTTCATCTACCTGCCCGTATCCCACATATTTGGTGTCAGTGCAACATGTCTTCCTCCTTCCCACATCCTTGTCTCACGTCCTCTCTTCAGTCACTCCCTTCCTTGTCATATCCTTGACCCACTTTCACACATTGTCCTCTACTTCTAAAGCTGTCTACATTTACACCTTTCTAACCACAATACTTCTCTATCTTCTCAAAACATTTCCACACTGTGGCTATCACAGTGGGGAAATGTGCTCACTTCTCATTTTTTTATTCACTGGCGCAACTTTTAAACTCGTACTACTTAAATTTTCTGTTTTGACTTATCTATGTCTGTAATTTACTTCTCGTAAGCTGTTCTAATAAATAAAATGAATACTCGTTCCATACTCTATCTATCCTTGTTTCACCTCACATCCATCTTAACATTCGCATCTCCGCTACATACAATTGTCTTTTATCTGTCGCTTTTACTGCCAAACATGACACGTCATACAGGACGGCAGGTCCCTTGTTCCCTCCAATGTTCCCTTTAAGTTTCTAAAACTTCCTTTGGGCTAGACTCCACCGTGTAAAAAAATCTTCAAAATATTTATGTACGAGTATACTATATGTATGGTATGTGTATTTATGTGTGTATAATTATATGTATATGTTTTTGTAATTATGTTTCCATATATGTATGTAATTATAAGTTTATTGACCTACGCGTTCTTCTACCTTTTCGTCCTTCAAATTCTATCCATCCAAAGGTTGCCTGGTAGAAATTGCTTAATGCAGTTAGGCCGCTCATTGTACTGCTCATATATGTAAGCTCTGAGTATTAAGATATATTATACTGTATTGGCGTACAATAAAGCATCTAAATAAAATCTATACTACTATTGTAAATAATAAACTCAAAAACTACTGTGCCGATTTAAAAAAATATTTCACCATTGGAAAGCTACATTCACCTTGAGTAACATAGGCTACTTTTTATCCCGGTAATGTGTTCCCACGGGAACCGGGAACGAGTAAACTATTACGCAGGCGGAGCTGCGGCGATAAGCTAGTAACTAAATAAATACATAAAGGGTTCTGAATTCTAGATTCTGGATTCTCCTTCCTAATCAATTGGAGAAAACCGGTCAGGTGCGAGTCGGACTAGTGCACAAAGAGTTCCATAAAAAATCACGTTTGTTGTATGTGAGCCCCCTTAAACTGATTATATTCCTAGCATTTATTGTTATAGATGCAAAAGAAATACATCTGTGAAAATTTCAACATTCTAACTATCACGGTTCATGAGATACAGTCCAAGACAGACGGACGGACAGTGAACTCTCAGTAATTGAGCGGAGCGAAGCGGAGCTCAATCTTAGGCTACAAGTGTAAATAGTTTGTGCGTCTACTCCTCAGAAACAGCTTGACGGATTTTGACCAAATATGACGTGCTGGTCGACATCATACCCGGGAGTGCATATATCTGAAATCATGAAAATAGAGCTGACCACGGAGGAATAATCACCGAAAATGTCTTGGACATCACCGAAAAACCAGATGATTAAATGGTTGCCATGGAAACACGTGCGTCAACAATGAAAATAGATTTTTTTTTAATTCGATTAATTAATTTAAGTGTTCGATTCTGATTCTGATATGTAATAAAAACATTTGCTCCGCTCAACATTTGCAATTAGAGCAGCATGCATTGCGTACCTAGTTATTTTGTGTACGGAACCCTACAAAAGTAATATTTATTCACGGTTTTAGAATCACTAATGGTTTATCTTTACAAAACTTGGTAACAGTTATCCATTTACCTACTCGTATTATTAATATCATCTTTGTAAGGTAGCCCTAAGGGTAGTCCTATAAATTCTGCCGCCATGTGGGTGTAATGTCCTGACTAATTAGGACAACTTTTGTACAATGGATGGGTTGGAATTTAAATTAACTGGGCGTAGTTTGAATGTTATTTTCCTTAGTACATTATAATATTCATGTATAATCACACAATCACGCCTGTTTTCTTCAAGAGGTTTCATCCACTTTTCAGCAGTCTAAGATTTAAAAGTTTTAAGATTAGATGTACCTCTAATCTTAAAACGGTTCATTTTAAATAAGTTATATATTATACGTATATATTATAACTGATATAACTGTGTGAGGTATAAAATATGGTGTTCCGTTCGTTTCCGCAGAACGCAAAAACTAACAATTGTTATTGTATAAAGATTCTATCACTTACACAACTTTGTAATATTTATATGTATTAATAGTTTTAAGTTATTTATCTATGTGCCGTAGAATAAATTTATACCACCTGTAACTTTTGCCGGGTGTCACTGGAAATACCTTCTGCGTGTGAACCAGAGACGCCTGACAATGGACGACAGCCTCCGCCTTGGGCCGCGAAATTAAAATTAAAAAAATCCTGTAACTTTTTTTTGATGCCTGAAATAAACTAGGAGCTGCGGTCTTTGCCGTGGTACTGCGCTGCAGCATGCAATTGAGCGAAGTGACTATTGTCATATTTTTGGTCAATAACTTTTTTTAAGGGTCCTAAATCAAAATTCGGTCTCGAGCAAAACCTGCTCCTGAGAATGCTTGATTTTTGAGTGAAAAAATCATGAAAATCGGTTGGGTTGTTGTCGAGAAACAATTTCACATCGAGTTGCATTTGAGTCACCTGTTAAGGAGCTCCGCTCAATAAATAACTAAATAAAAAATTTCATCTGACATGGTTGTTGGTTTTGGTTTCAATTACAGTTTGGTTTATTGTCTATAGTGCTCGGTAACGGTAATAGCCTTCTATTACGTGGTACGAACAAAATTACTGTCAAAGTGTGGGTTTGAAATGCACAACTGCCTAACCCTTTAGGGATATAGGCGTGATTATACTATGTACGTCTGTATGTTTTTATTATTAACTTTGCTAGTTTCACATTATAGGTTACTTAGTACATATTACCTATTATCGAGCACTTTTATGTTAGAGTGAGTCACAGAGCCCTGTCAGTTGATCAGCAGCACAACATGCAGATGAAATAAGCTTGGGCATATAAGACCTGTTTTATGTATAATTATAAACTTTATAAATATATTCGGGATATTTATCACGTATTATTTTGCTGTCGAGTTTCCGATATTTCGGCACTATTGCAAGCGCCATGGTCACGGAGGAACTGTCAGTACATCGCGAAATAGTTTTAAGGTAAACTTTATCGGTCTCACTCGTTTTTGTCGCGCACCACTACTATTGTCCGCACTGTTCTCGGTGAGAAGGAGGG
This sequence comes from Nudaria mundana, assembly GCA_963556515.1. Lineage (NCBI taxonomy): Eukaryota > Metazoa > Arthropoda > Insecta > Lepidoptera > Erebidae > Nudaria > Nudaria mundana. Next base: position 13,320,351 of record OY748312.1, read on the forward strand.
TAGACCGATACGGTTTACCTTAAAACTATTTCGCGATGTACTGACAGTTCCTCCGTGACCATGGCGCTTACAATAGTGCCGAAATATCGGTAACTCGACAGCAAAATAATACATGCTAAATATCCCGCATATATTTCCAAAGTTTATAATAATAACGACCCATGGTCGTTATTACAGTTTAAATAACTATATTATGTATAATTGTCATAATAATCTTCTGCAGAACTTCCACGTAAACAGTACCGTCAGAGTAGTTTAACAACTTGTGATGAAAACTTAGTGAAACTTCGCTAGTGCGACTTAGGACTCGCATATTAATTGACTGTTACAACAGCTGTAGACGATGTTAAAGTTGTTAAGGTTGTTACTAAATTGCATATATTAGTAAATCAGTAAATCATTTTTATTTTACGCACAGTCAAATGCACTTTTCCCTACAGTAATTATAGGTCATCATCCTCTGAGCCTTTTCCCAGCTCAGTTGTGGTTGGCTTTCCAGTCTAACTCGGTTGCGACTGAGCTTCGATATTCTGCGTGTAGCGACTACCATCAGACCTCCACAACCCATAGGCGATATCAAAGTTTTGTAGTTAAACTAGTCGAATTTTGTTTGGGGCTCCAAATACCCGTAACGACTGCCATAGATGTTCATAAGACAACCGGAATAGACGTCTTAACGTGCTCTCCGAGGCACGGAGGGGTCTCAAAGTCTAGAGAAATTATCACCCATCCTAAGACTGGTCTGGCTAGATGATGCTTAAATCCTACTCGGTTACCACTAAGCCAAGAGTCCGTCCTTAGCACTTTACGCAAGGTACAGAAAGTTGATTTAAAATGAAATTTGCAGGTCATCCATCTGTAGTTCTGTACCCATGTATTAGGTGCACTCTACCACTGGGCTACGACAATCATACTGTTACTATTATTTATTCAATCTTTGTCTTATAGGTTCAATTTTCACCGATTTCTAAAAAAGGAGGAAGTTCTCAATTCGACTGTGTACTCATAAACTCATAACTTTGGTCTGGGAGAACCGATTTTGATTTTTTTGTTAAATTGAAAGCTCTTCCCTTGTTGTCACATTTCAATTTGGTCCTATTTGGACAATTTGAAGTTTTTTTTTTTATATTAACTACGTGCACATTTACTTACTGATGATATGGACGGTATTACATACCTTACACGTTAATTAAACCCTTGAGTCTAGGTCCCATTGAATAAAAATAAAATAAAGTCCCGGTTGTCCGCCATAGGGTCAAAATTTACAAGGGATGGAAGATGTGACGACGACATTGAAATAAGAGTTATGGCAGGAAATCAAGTGAATGGGGCTCTGCATAACTTTATGAACAGTCAGAAGATTTCCCGGAGGGTTAGGCTGGCTGTTCATGGAGGAGTGCTGGTCCCTACACTTATGTATGGAAGTGAATGTTGGGTTTGGCAGAAGAAGCATGAACGTAAAATAAATGCAGTGGAAATGAGAAGTTTAAGAAGTATGACTGGGGTGACATTGGTTGTATCAGAAGATGTAGTGAGTAAGATAGAAAAAGGGATGCTTAGATGGTTTGGGCACGTAGATAGGATGTATGAAAGAAGATTGACGAAACAGATACATAAGGAGGGCGTGAATGGACAGGTAGGTAATGGTCGACCTAGGCAAACGTACTTTGACCAAATCGCAGATGTTTTGACCAAAGGCCAGGTCAAGAGTACCCAGAACCGGAGAGCGTGCATGAAGATAGTTATGAAAGTGGAAGAAGCGAAAGAAGTATGCCAGGATCGTAGCAAGTGGAATTCCATAGTCTCTGTCTACCCCCATGGGAAAGAGGCGTGACCATGTATGTATGTATGTTGTCCGCCATTAAATACTTAAAAGTACCAGTATAAGTTATCCGCACTTCACAAGTTATAAATCCCAAATCTTATGGATTTCCAACCAAAATTGTGAGGATAAAAATGAACACAGATAATCCATATTGTGGCACCTCCGGACAAAAGAAACTTTACCAATATTACAAGTCAATTCACGTATTAAGTTTGCTAAGAGGGTTCTGGGGGACTGGCGGTGTGCGTGTTCAAACTGGGATACCTACCTCCATATTCATATATTGTAAAATTTTTCGTTATTTTATGTAATATTATAATAATTCAAATATAACCGGTCATATAAATTTTTTAAATTATGTAATTTTAGCAAAAAAAAAACGATTCCAAATAACAGAATGGGACCAAAAAATTGTCACTAGCTTTGAATCTGGTTGCATGATGCTGGGCTGGGGCCCCGCAGCACGCGACCCTTCTGGTCTGCTTCTGTAAGGACGGCGGGAGCCTACCCGCCGTCCTCAGACCCCGATCATGGAGGTCGATGGTATTGGTCGTAGATGAGTCTGCGGCCCCTGGCCGATGACTTCGGAACTCGGTGGGGAGGGTACGCTCCCTCTCCCTCTCGACCGCCTACTTCGCGAGCATGACCTGCTCGTAGTAGGACATGGCCGCGATACACCCACTCCCGCTGAAGGCCATCGCTTGAAGCCGTGTTAAATACCTAATTTAAAATAGATTAGAAAGGAGTTTAAAGTACAAAAACGTCGTATTCAAATGGAGTTTATGAAGAACTAGCGGACGTCCGCGGCTTCGCCCACTTGACAAATTATATATTAAAACCTTCTTCAATAACTACTCAATCCATTAGTGAAAACCGCATCAAAATCCGTTGCGTAGTTTTAAAGATCTAAGCATACGGACGGACAGACTTTGATTCATTGTTGACTATGATCGGTTAATCCTTTGATAAGCTTAATTTAAGATTTATAGAGAGCTTAGCTATTATTATACCGTGATTATAAAAGGCAGTATATCAAAACCGACCACAAATTAACCCATATCACCGAGTATAATGGTTTAAAAGGTGTGAATCTACGACAAGTGACGAAGGTTCGGCGTGTAATTAACTTTTTTAAAGCGTATTTTCATTAAAACACGTCTTTGTCAGTTCTGTTAATTAACTTGCTGTAATTATGACATATTATATATTTTGTTAGGTTGGAGTTGTGGGGTAGTTTGTGTTGACATATTTTTAAACTAAATAAACTAGGTGCTGCTACGCTGGCGTCACCCTGCGCTGCTGCATATTAAGCGGAGTGTTTTCGGTAAAAATATTTTTCGGTAATAATCGCATTGGAGTCGCTGTATGGGAGCTCCGTTCGCCTTCGGCTCATTCCGCTCAAATAAATATGTTAGGACAATTCACACAGCGCCATCTAGTCTCAAACTAAACAGAGCTTGTGATATGAGTACTAGATAAACTTATATAAATACTAATAGGAAACACCCAGACAAACTTTGTGTGAAGACAGATACGTTTGTACCGAAACAAACGTATCTGTCTCCACACAAAGTTTGTCCCAACCGGGAATCGAACCCGAGATTCGGGCGTCAAAAGCGGATGCACTACCGACCACGCCACCGAAGCAGCGAATTATATTGATAATTTCAAAAATATGTCAACACAAAACACCCCAATTAATTGTATAACATGTTATATATTTACTAAGTACTATTTTTTTTAATTCAAATTCAAATTATTTTATTTCAGACAATGTCCATAGATGGTTAGTAACAAAAATCTAATAGTCTATGTTAGTATAATTCTCAATTTAAAATTTTTAGTTATCGGTAATTTAAAAAAATTTAATTATCAAATTAATATTTATCAAATTTAAATTAGCACATTATTTTATTACATTATATTTATTAAACGGCGTACTTATGCTAACCTAGCAGGTGATTACATATTTGAGCCGTTTGGGGTTGAGACACTGGGGTCATGGGGTCCGAGTGCTCGCCGCCTTTATAGAGACATTGCTAAACGCCTAATCGATGCTTCTCAGGACCAGAAGGCTGGCTATTTTCTGGCCCAAAGAATAAGTATCGCCATCCAACGTGGCAACACAGCCAGCATTCTGGGAACCTTCCCAGTCGGCAATGACGCGGAGGATTTTTTAAACGATATTTTGTAATGTAAATATTTTTAGTCTATAATTATGTTTATTTTGTATATTATATTTAAAATATTAAGAAAGAAATTATAAATAGATCACAAAAAAGTTTTTTTGTGATCTATTTATAATTTCTTAACACGATACACTGGTACCGTCAGTTCGGTAGAACTGCGGTAGGTGGATCCAACGCTAACCTTAATAGCGCGATGTAGAAATTATGAATATGATATGAAGCAAAAATTCGATGTTGTTGGTAGTGGTCATCGTAGCTCAGTTGGCAGAGCAGTCCCCCTGTTAGGGAAAGGCCGTGGGTTCGAATCCCGCCGATGACATCAGTTTTTGTGATCTATTTATAATTTCTTTCTTAATATTTTAAGAATAGTTTAAGCAAACTCATTGCTTTGAAATACAAAAATATATGGATTTGGTAAGGATTCATCTAAAAATTCAGTGTCTAAATATCGGGGGCGGGGCCCCAAGAGATTAGACTACGTCCTCGCCGTCCGCCCTAGGCCCCAACTTGACCACGGTAACGCAGTGGCAAGTTGGGTGACCGAACGTCGAAATCGAGACTTGAGTGGCCAACATTGCGTTTAATTGTGCTATCATGAACATGCCTGAAGAGACCCCCGGTACTGACACTGCCCTTTCCCGGACAGTGTCAACCGATGACTTATTGCTTGAAACACGGATTTCGATGCCTCTTGATTTGGGGGCTCGCGTCGCGCCGCCTAGTTGCAGCGCGACGTCGACGCCCCAAGGAAATGTTGCTGCTGGGACTGACGATGGGTCAGCTCCCAGTAGGGTGAAGACTAAGGGCCGTTCCTCTTCACAGAAGAGGACCCTCGAGAAGGAGGGGCCGCCGCGCGACCGGAGCACTAGTTGCTCTGGGTGGGGGTCCCTCCTCTCCAGCGATTCGGAGGAGGAGGTGCCGGTGAAGACGGTGCGCACGCGTCTCGGCGCCTACAGAGTGCGCCCGCCTACTCCACCGCCGTCCTCTGTACCGTCCCTGCGTAGTCGCAGGGATATTGGTGTGCCGCCCGCGCGGGAGATCATGAGTATTCTCTCCCGCATGAACGCGGCCATGCGGGGGAGTAAGAATATGTCGGGGAGGAAGAAGATTGTGGCTTCACTGGTGGATGAAGCCCAATCCTCCCTTGACAAGGTCCTCGCGCGGAGCGCCACAAAGGAGGAGGCGAAGCTCCGCAAGCAGGTTGCAAGCCTGGAGGTGGAGCTCACTGCCTCCCGAAAGGAGATGGAAGATCTGCGTCGGGAGGTCGCTGAGTTGACCACAGTGGTCAAGGCACCTCCAGGTCCCATGCCGCCTCCTCCTCTGACGGCTGGACCAGCGCCGAAGACGGCGCCTAGGACCGCGCCCACCACGGCGCCCGCCTCGCCGCCACAGCCTGTGCCGACTACGGTGCAGGTCCTGACGGCGATCGAGAGGCACACCTGCTGTCCGCCGCCCCGCTCCGCCCCCGTCCGCTTCGGTGAGCCGGATACCGGCCGAGACCGCGGCCCAGGCGCGGAAGGCCAAGGGGCGCGGCAAGAAGAGTGGCACCCCTGCCGCCTCCTCTTCCTCTATCGTCGCTCCAGCTGCTTCCTTACATCCCTCCAGACGGGAGGGATGGGAAGTAGTGGGAGCCAAGAAGAGGAAGACGAAGGCCGCAAAGAAAGCGGCCAAAGCCGCCGCGGCGAAGGCGCCCAAGAGGCCCCGCCCTCCTCGCTCCACCGCCATCGTCCTGACGGTGACAACGGTAGGTGTGGAGAAGGGGGTGGGGTACGCCGACGTACTGTGAAGTCCTCAGTCAACCTCTCGGCCCTCGATATACAGGGGGGGCTCCGGTGCAAGACGACACGCACCGGGGCTCGCCTCCTCGAGGTCTCCGGCGCCTCCAGCGGCCCTAAAGCTGACGCCCTAGCGGCTCAGCTTAGGGACGCGCTGGACCAAGAAGCCGTCCGCGTCACCAGACCCACCAAATGCGCCGCATTGCGCATCACGGGTCTGGATGACGCGGCCACGACGGAGGAAGTTGTCTCCGCCGTCGTGGAGGCGGGCGGCTGCCCCCGTGACCAGGTGAAGGCAGGAGATATCTCCTTCGGCTCCACTGGTCACGGGATGACAGTCGTCCAGTGCCCCGTCGCGGCGGCACTGAAAGTGGCGGACGGACGAAGCCTCCTCGTAGGGGGCTTCCTAAAGGCGCAGGTGCACCTCCTTCGTGCCCGGGAAACCAGATGTTTCCGGTGCATGGTGGTGGGGCACTTAGGAGTGCAGTGTACAGCGGAAGTCACCGTGGGCGATCGGTGCTTCTGCTGCAGCCGGCCCGGTCACAAGGCAAGTGCCTGTGACGCCCCGCCTCGCTGCTTTAGATGCGCGGCGGAGGGCAAGACCGCGGATCACCGGGTCGGCAGCACAACCTGCGCCGCCTCGAGACCAAAACCTCGTCCGTCCGTTGAGAGCGGTGGGGGTGCCGCCCTTGCGCGGCCAGTTATTTCGCGGCGGGATGCGGTTATGGACGTCAATTAATGTCTCACGCCCGTATCCGTATCCTGCAAGTGAATTTGAACCACTACCGTGCTGCTCAGGATCTTCTGTACCAGAGCATCCGGCAGTGGTCCATAAACTTGGCCGTAGTCGCCGAGCCGTACTCGGGACCCGGGAAGCCCGGTGGACGAGGACGGCTCGGCCTGTTGTATCTTTGGGGGGTCCGCCGCAGACAACTCGCGCCTTGCGATCATTGCAAGGGGCCGCGGGTGTGTTGCGGCGGATTATGATGGGTTGGCAGTCGTGGCCACCTACATCTCGCCGAACATTGACGAGTCTCAGTTTGAGCTATGGCTCACTGAGCCCGACGTCGTCTTTGCTGCGTGCCGTCCTCGCCCTGTCCTGCTCCTGGGAGACTTCAACGCCTGGAGTGAGGCGTGGGGCTCCCGGGAAACCAGGGACAAGGGGAGGCTTCTTGAGGACTGGACCAGAACACGTGGTCTGGAGGTCCTCAACCGGGGGAATGTCGCCACCTATTGGCGGCGGGGGGGGGAATCGATCGTGGACGTAACGTTCGCATCCCCTGACCTCGCCCGCCGTATTACAGGCTGGCGCGTGGAGGAGGGTGAAGAGACGCAATCGGATCATCGGTACATCCGGTTCGATGTCATCCCCCCACCTGACCTCCCACAGCCGGTGGCAAAAATCCCCCGGATCCGCGTTGGGCACTTCACCATCTGGATCGGGACGCTCTCCTGGAGGCATCCATCGTGCAGGCCTGGATTCCGGCGCCAGACCGGCCTTCCGATGTGGATGCCGCCGGAGGCGTCGCCGCCCAGACGACGCGGCAGCCCGAGAGGCGGAGCTTTTTCAGGCATACAGGGAGGCTAAAGGTAATCGAGACGATAAAGCGGGCCAAGACGGCGGCCTGCGAGGAGCTCCTGGAGACCCTGCAGCAGAACCCAGGGGGCGCCCGTACCTACAGGTCAGGGAGAAACTCCGACCTAGGGCACCCCCACTGACCCAGAGTCTCCAGCCGCAGCAGCTGGAGCGGGTCATGGGCTCCCTGTTTCCGACGAGCGCGGAGGAGCACGTCCCTCCGCGCATGGCTCCGTCTCTGCCCGACGCGGATAGCACCAGCGAAGACGACGTACCCGAAGTCAGGGTGGGGGAGCTAGGTGCGGCAGTACTCCGGCTTAAACGCCGGAAAATCACTGCCCCCGGACCCGACGGCATTCCTGGCCGTGCATGGGTCCTGGCCCTCGAAGAACTCGGGCCTCGACTGATGGGGCTCTTTAGCGCATGCCTCGAAAGGGGCCAGTTTCCCAAGGTGTGGAGGACGGGATAACTGGTCCTGATCCGTAAGGCGGGGCGGCCGGTGGACTCACCGTCCGGATACCGGCCGATCGTGTTGCTCGACGAGGTGTGTAAGCTCTTTGAGCGAATTATCGCGGAACACCTCGTCGAGCATCTCACGAGTGTGGGGCCAGACCTGGCGGATAACCAGTTCGGTTTCCGTCGGGGACGCTCCACCGTGAGCGCGATCATGCGCGTGAAGAGCCTGACGGAGAAGCAGTCTCGCAGGGCAAGGTGGTGGTGGCGGTGTCTCTTGACATCGCCAACGCGTTCAACACCTTGCCATGGAGCTGCGTTAGGGAGGTGCTCGTGTATCACGAAACGCCTCTCTACCTCCGTCGTATTGTCGGGGCCTATCTCTCGGAGAGGGCCATAGCTTTCCCCAGCTGGCTCGGGCCAGCTCGGCGAGATGTGTCGTGCGGTGTTCCGCAGGGGTCGGTCCTGGGGCCGCTTCTGTGGAAAATCGGCTACGACTGGGTGCTGCGGGGTGCGTTGCCTAGGGGTGTCGGAGTAACGTGCTACGCCGACGATACCCTCGTCACGGCGCGGGGTGCAACGTACCAGGAGGCAGCACTCAAGGTCACGACGGGTGTTGCTCGAGTCGTGGGTCGGATACGGCAGCTGGGACTGGAGGTGGCCTTGCACAAGTCCGAGGTTCTGTGTTTTCACAGACCTCGGAACGGTCCACCAGAAGGTTCCAGCATAAATGTGGGAGGCGTTAGCATCGGCATCAAGCCCTCGATGAAGTACCTAGGGATCGTACTTGATAGCCGATGGAACTTCGGACCACATTTCCGAAGTTTGGTCCCCAAGGTGACGCAGGCATCGGTCGCGCTTTCGCGACTGATGCCCAACCTAAAGGGACCCAACGCCTCCTGCAGGAGACTGTACCTGGGGATCGTGCGGAGTATGGCCCTATACGGGGCTCCCGTATGGGCGGATAGGTTGGCTGTCAAGGGGAACGTGACTCTGTTAAACAGACCACTTCGAACCTTGGCCGTCAGAACCGTACGGGGGTACCGCACGATCTCCGGAGAGGCTGCATGTCTCCTAGCCGGGACCCCTCCATGGGACCTGGAAGCGAGAGCCCTTGCGTCATTGTTCCAATGGCGCAAGGAGGCGCTGGAGCGGGACCACACGCCTGCGTCTCGAGAAATCGAGGACCAGCGGTCCCAACTCCGCCAGGATCTCATGGCGTCATGGAGGGTGCGACTTGAGCAACCCAAGGGGGGTGCCATCTTCATCGCGGCGGTGAGACCGATCATGGACGATTGGCTGCAGAGGCAGCATGGTGACCTCACGTACCGTGCGACTCAGATCGTTGCCGGGCATGGATGCTTTGATAGCTATCTGTTTCGCATGCATCGTGAGGTCACACCCCGGTGTCAACACTGCGAGGTTTCCGACGACGACACCGCACTCCACACGTTGGTGGAGTGCTCAGCGTGGGCGAGTCAGCGCCGGGACCTCGTAGTGGGTCTGGGCGTGGATACCCTCTTGCTGGGGACCATGCTTCAAGCCATGGTATAAATAAATAATAAATAATAAATAAATAAATAAATTTATTTCACAAAAAGCACTTTCACAAAACATATTACACTATTTGAGCAAGTCATTTATAACTAGGTACACTAAACTGCCTCCAAACTAGGTAAAATCCTGTATTTTGGAGGACAGTGTTAACAGGGCCATGATTGTGAGTTTGACTCACTGTGTTTGCAATACAATGCATGTGTGCGTGTGTGTGTGTGTGTGTGTGTGTGTGTGTGTGTGTGTGTGTGTGCAAATGTGGCAATGGGGTCATCACTGCAGGAATATCAGTAAATCCTCTGTTTTCTGGTAGTCAAACTCCAGGAGCCAGACTACCAATTTCTGTCTGGCCTTATATTTGGTGACTTTTATTATGTTGGTCTCTTTATTAGCGGTGTTGTAAAGTTTTCTACTCAAATTACGCCACTGGCGTCTCGCGAAAGAGGTCCTACACAAGACAGGTGGGAACACAGACGAAACACTCCGCCTGCCTTGGCCTAGCGAATTTACTTCTCGGTGCTGTCTTATCACGGGTCTAAGAATGAAAGATTGGCGAACCGTAAGCACTTTACAATTGGAGTACAACAGAGCGGTGGGATACCTGAATGGCCTACCTATCATAACCTTTAGTACTGCCCTTTGGGCCCTCTCCAGGTTAATCAGTACTGTTTTAACAGCTCCTCCCCACACCGTAATACCATAGTCTATAATTGACTGACACAATGCCAGATATACCTGAGTTAGTTTATCAGGAGGCAGGGCTTCTCTTAAAGGCTTAAACACATGTATAAGCCTCCGCACCCTTGCCTTTACCAAGTTTACGTGTTGTTCCCATCTCAGTCGATTGTCCACCTGTATACCCAAGTACTTCACGTGTTCACGTCTCTTCAACGGTGTGCATGAACAGGTTTGTTCGTCGAGACATGTGTGGGCTTTCAAGGTAAAATCATCTGGGGGGTCATTTAAATGATTTAAAGAAAATGGAACGAAATTCGTTTTATCTAAATTCAGTGTTAGAAGGTTCTCATTCAGCCAAGACATTACCCTAGCAAGCGCATGTTCAGCCCTTTCTTTAACAATCCTCCAGTTACATCCACTGACAAAAATAGCGGTATCATCTGCGTAGGTGAAAATTTTTGTATATGGTATTTGCATAGTACATAGGTCGTTTATATATATCTGGAAAAGTGTAGGGCCCAATATACTGCCTTGTGGGACTCCGTAGCTTACCGTTTCCTCCTCACTGATATGCTTATCTATTTTTACTTGCTGTTTCCTGTCTGAGAGGTATTGTCTGAAGATTTTATACGTATTACCACGTACACCCAATCTTTGGAGCTTTTGTAGCAAGATGGGAACAGAAACCGTGTCGAACGCCTTAGATAGGTCTAAGAATATACAGAGGCATCTGTGTTTCGCGTCTAGGTTTTCCACAATGTGATTACTAAGATTTAGTACAGCGTCCTCAGCAGAGATTCCGGATCGAAAACCGTATTGGTTTGGCGCTAGTAAGCCAAACCTCTCCAGCTCTCCAGAAATCCTTTTAGTACCTCATTTAGTATCTTTTCCAGTATTTTTGATAAACCTGATAGAACCGAAATAGGACGATAGTTGTTCACACAGGCTCTGTCCCCACCCTTATGAACTGGATAAACTACAGCTTTTTTAAAAGAATCCGGGAACACCCCACTACTTAAGGAAAGGTTGCAGATGTGAGTAATGGGGGGAACCAACACTCGACGACACTGCCGGAGCACACAAGCAGGGATCTCATCCCATCCGGTCGCACAGTCGGTGCGAAGTCTGAGGAGTATGGTCTCTATTTCGGACTCGTTTACTTCCAGCAAAACCAGCGAGTTTGAAGGACTCCGTAACTGGATGGCTGACGTGGGATCTGTGGTGCTAGGAATTGCCACATTTGTTGATGCCAAGATTTTTTCTGCCAACTGACTGCCTATGCTTTTAAAATACCTGTTTATGTTATTTGTGGATATTTTTGGATCTAATCCAATCTCAAGTAATCTCAAGTATCCAGCGGGAGTAGGTCGAACGCAGCCGTGTCCTTCTGCGAGCAAGTCATGCTCGCGAAGGAGGCGGCCGGGAGGGAGAGGGAGCGTACCCTCCCCGCCGAGTTCCGTAGTCGGCGGCCAGGCCGCCCCAGACTACGCGACTACGCCCAAGACTATCGTCCTCCATGATCGGGGCCTGAGGACGGCGGGATCGCCACCCACCGTCCTTATAGAAGCAGGCTAGAAGGGTTGCGTGCTGTGGGGCCTTTGCCCCATAGCACGCAACCAGATTCACTCACTGACGCGGGATAAAACCCGACCCCAATGACGCGGGATTCTCGTCCCGACCAAACACCCGCAGAGACCACAGAGGTGGTCAAAGTCCGCCGGGCGCCACTGGACATACCCTCTGCTAGTAACCAGAGACGCCCGGCAACGGACGTTAGAGCGGCCGCGGCCTTGGGCCGCGGAATTAAAAAAAAAAAAAAAAAGTGTCTAAATATCGTTGTAACACGATACACTGGTACCGTTAGTTCGGTAGAACTGCGGTAGGGGTGGCGTGTAGTGGGTTCGAATCCCGCCGATGACATCAGTTTTTGAGATTTATTTATAATTTCTTTCTTAATATATTTATTTAATTAAATTTAAGTTAAGATCAATTTTAGTTATAGTCATATAATGAATTATCAGAATTAATTTCACAAAATTTTTAAGCTGAGACGGTTGTGTATAACTATATCAATATTGGTGATTTATAAAAAAAAAAACTATACCTAAAAAAATAAAATTTATTCATAACTGAGTGGCTTTCTGTATGTACGGTAATCTCTGACGTTTCTGATCGTGATACGGTTCTCAATGAAATGGCTTGACCGATTTCAACGGGACTTTTACTAGCAGATTGCTGATGTTATAAGAAGTAATTAGGCTACTTATAACCCTGGGAATTATGTTTATAGAAATCGGAAACGGGAAAACTATTTCATGCTAGAGAAGTTGTGAGACAGAGTCATTCGCAGCATCTGTATATCTGTCTGTTTGTGATAATCTCAAAAACTACTGCACCGGTTTCACCGATCAATAGAATGGTTTTCGAAGAAGGTTTTAGTCTACAATTTATCATAAGGCGAGAGGCTGTGGGGAGTCCGTTAGTCAGCAATAAAAACTTAATTTTCTCAACGATAAAGAGAGTTAATTAACTCCAACGCTGTTGGTGCAATGCTGTAGCAGTTCTGGCTATAACTAGTTACATCTTCTCATTTATCATAGAAACTACGAAACTGGGGATTAAATTATATCGTACTACGCCACTTGCTACGATCTTGGTGCAGCCTGCGGTGCGGAGTGAAGATAAAGAAACATATTTATGAATTCCTGTAACATGTGTTATGTGTATCACTACATCAGAGGTACTACAGATCTTTTTACTGCTTACAACTTTGGTGGTGTGGTCTGTAGTGCATCGGCTTTCGAATCCGGAGTCTCGGGTTCGATAAATTATATTTGTGTGATCCAAAAATTTATATTTCGGAGTTTGGGTGTTCTGTAACATCGTAATTTCATTACACTCACAAAACGTAAACAAACATTTGTAATGATATTATGAACGTCATTAGTGTCAGTTGATGTATATATGTCAACTCGACAAACGTCAAGTCTTGACTATGATTCATTCGCCATCCGGGATTCTACGCATTGTATAGCGCACTCTAGAGGATTTAGTGGGAACTTGGCAGAGTATCATCTAGCCATGTCATAATATTCTCTTAAAAAGGTAAATGTCAATGATATTGCTTTTTATCTATAGGGGAGTTTCCGGCTGACGATAAGTTTTGCTTGTAGAAAAGTGGTTTGAACTAGTTTTTGTAGGAAAGGAAGAATCTAGAAACAGCTCGGAGTTAATAAAAAGCCAGCGCGAGCTGTCGTGGGCCCCTTTCCACTGCTGAATACTTTGCTGATAATATATCTCGATCACTACATCTGTCTTATACTTAACCTACAAATCTCTAGTCTGGAAGAAGTTATTTTACTTGGAAGAATATAAATTAAATCGAAGCAATTGTCGATACATTTCAAGCGTCCTATCGAACGTGATCTCAAGAGGCTGGGAGTGTTCCCTCCCATTCGACTTGGACAACGTGGAAGCATTTTTTCTGTTTTAGGCATTCCAAAGAGCGTATCTTGATTTTGTTACTGATGGCTGATGTCTTGGTGCAGAATTGCTAAGGTAGTCGACGTTTCTGGAGCAGTACCGTATAAAGTCTGATAAATCTACGGCAAGGATACACGAGGTCGTCTTGGGCTCACAGGACCACAGCACGTGCGCCACTCCTGACAATCCCAGCTGACCGCGTGGACCAAACACTTAAGCTAAGTACTTTGTTCAACATTTAGGCCCCTGTTCTTCATTAATAATACTGTCTACTCTAGTTCCAAGAACTATATGCATAACCGGAAGTCAAGATTAAAATAATATCTGTACCTTTCATTTGTAATTCTAAGAAGTAGGCCAGAAGCTACCTACCTATCTTTTTGGGTAAACGTTATAACTAAATTCAATACCCATTGTTTAATTTTTATAAGGTTAGAAATATATATACTCTGTGAACTCTCTCTACTGTTGTACCTTATTGAATTCTCCTATCATCACACACACCGTTCATATGTGAACTGGCGCCCTGGGATACCCATAATAGTCTCATAAGCCTCCGCTGATCCAGCTGGTGGGTAAGGTTGACTTACACTGTTACAAGTGTCGCCCAACTTAGAGGCTTTTCTCCATTTTGTGTGTGTGATGGTCAGGGTTTCAATAAGGTACTCGGTCAAACCTCTTTTTTTCTGTTCTTTTTTCTTTCTGTGTGAGGGTAAGATCTCAAACTTTATTATTATAACTTTCTAGACTGAGCGTGGAAGAGCAAAGTTGACAAATAAATGTTTTGTCAACTACTTACTTAATATAACTTAAGACACTACTTTCTAATTATACTATTTTCTACCTGTACAGTAGTACCTAAACTACTTAACTTTAATTATCACTATTTTTGAATTCTCGTTGTACCTTTTAGTACCTAAACTGTACATTAACTATTTAAATAGGTGCCTTACCTGTGTATAACTATTAATAAATATTTTTGAAATCCATATCAGGTAACTATTAATAACTACTAAATTTTAAACTTTGTACCTCCACTTCGGAGAACTTAAATTTATTTTTTGCTTTTTATACTTAGATTTTTTAAGATGTCATACATCCACAAATATATATCTTGTCTGAGAAAGGATGAACTGTTTTATGAACTCGAAATTCTTGGGGTTTCAGTTAACTCTTCTTCAACGGTCACTTCACTGCGAAGTCAGTTGAGGACGGTCTTCAGATTATCTCGACGTGGCAGTTTGAAGGCTTTGCCCATCGGGACACCGAGTCCTGACATCGAGCTGCAGTCTTGTGAGCCCAAAGTCCAAGAATTAGAGGCACTTATCACATCGGGTGAGGTCGGTAGAGATAGGAATGTTTGTTCGAGGTCCGCTCTTAGGGCTAACTATTTGATAGATCGCTTAGCTCGTTGTGGTATTAATTATGAGTTACTGAACGATATCCGAGGTAGGCTCATCAAGGTTCTCGCTAGTGTTGAACCAAATGGTGAATCGGAGAATTCTGATAGCGAGTCCGAACAACCATTTAATGATAGGATCCCTACCGTGCGTTTGAGGAGTGACCGCTCGATGCGTAGTAGTGTGCTGGATATTCCTACTCTAATCCAGGGAACTATAGTTTACGAAGATCGTCCGATCAATTTAAATACTTTTAATTTAAAATTTGATGGTTCGACCTGTGTACGCGTATTTCTAGAAAGATTAGAAGAGCTTAGACAGGCACGTGAAGTCAAGGAGTCGAAGATATTGGCTGCCTTCTCTGATTTGCTGGACGGTGCTGCTCTAGCGTGGTACCGGACTAATAGGGACACCATCAGTTCATATCAACAGCTGATCACTGAATTGAAGCTAAACTTTGACACACCTGATTACGATTACAGGTTGCGTGATGAAATTAGGCGTCGTACACAAGCCCGAACCGAGACAATGGCAAGTTACATTTCGATTATGTCTGCCATGTTCTCAAGACTTTCTTTTCCTATGTCTCTGAATGAAAAACTAGATATTTTGATGCATAATATAAGACCGGACTACATAAAGGAACTAGCCCTCCATGAAGTCGACAGTGTCGATCAATTAAAATCTTTAGGTAAACGGTTGGAGTTGGCAGGTGTCAGAGCCCAAAGCTTTAAAGAGCCCGAGCTCGATACATTTAAAATCTCTTCGGATTTAAATAAACTCCAACATAGAAACTTAGCTAAACCTGCAAAACAGGTTTCTCTTTTAGAAAGTAGTTCTTTATCTAATAAATCTATCCCAGTTATTGAGAACTGACCCTCAACGACTAGTAGAAAATGTCTACGGTGTGGAGACTCTGACCACAGTGCATACTTATGTGAGCGCTCGAGGGAAATATTGTGCTTTAGGTGTTGTAAGAAAGAGGTGAAGAGGCCTGACTGCCCTAAATGCAACATGCCTCTAGAGCCAAATAAAATTGCTTGCATGAGTCTGACACCGGACATGGTGGAAAGTGGAACCTCACCAACTCTCTCTAGCTGTGAACCTCTTTTCAAAAAAGAGGAAAATGATATTCGACCCTATCTCGAGGTGAGAATACTTAACTTAGATGTACTAGGTCTCTTAGATTCGGGTGCGTCATGCTCTGTGCTAGGCAATGACTCACACTGCATATTCCTAGATCTAGGGTTTAAAATGGAAAGCTTTAACTCGGATCGTAGCTTCTCTATTAAGACTGCCGACAGCACTAACCTTGAGTGCTTAGGCTATGTCTTTTTACCCGTCTTATATAATTCTACTATTAAAGTAATTAAATTCTATGTCGTCCCAGGTATCACGATCTCGATGGTATTTGGGATAGACTTTTGGCATCAGTTTGAGTTGGCTAAGAATTTGATTTCACAAAATGTTCCCTCTGTTAGGGTTAATTCATGTAATCCCTTAGTCAGACTGAGCCAGTTCAGTCTTGATATAGAGTACAGCAAGGGCAAGGATCATGTTGTCCCAGATGCTTTGCCTCATGTCAAGATTGACTCAGTGGACTGCACTATGAGTAAAGATCCATGGTACTTACATATGAAAGATATGGTCACTAAACATCCTAAACACTACCCTAATTTTAGCTTTAGAAAAAATCTCTTGTATAGGTACTCTAAAAATAAATATAATCATACAACGAAATTTCAATGAAAGCTGGTAGTTCCACAAGAAGATAGGCTAGAGTTATTAAAAAAACATCACGATGATACTGTAACTGCTCATCTAGGTGTATGGAAAGCCCATAAGCATTTATCACTTAATTACTTTTGGCCTCAGATGTACGAGAGTGTGACGAAATACGTAGGGAGTTGCGAAATATGCAAACTACGTAAGCCCGTCAATACATCTAGTCCAGGTATTATGGGTAATCCTAAAACTGTTTCTAAGCCGATTGAAGCCATTTCTTGTAAGTTGCTGGGACCATTTCCAGTCTCCGGGGACAGGGATGAACGTTTGTTTGTTGTGACTGACCACTCTAGCAATAACGTTATGTTGAGTCCTAAACGGACAGCAACAGGTGCTAAGGTGGCCAGGTTCATAGAAAAGAATGTGTTTCTAGTTCACGGAGCATGTAAAACTATTTACATGGAAAATGGGTCTCAATTTGTTAGTGATAAATTTAAAGATCTCGTTAACTAAATATAACATACCTAATATTTTTTACCCTACATAAAATAGGAGGTCCTTACCAGTATGTGATTGCGTTAGGTAAGAGATAAGAGCACGTAGGCAGGTAAATTGTAATAGATATTATTATATTTTGATATACTTTTCTCTTGGAACTTCACCTATATTTTGGTGAAAGTTCATCAATTTTGGTTTAGCATTAAAAAAAAATGCTGACTTCTCTTATCTGTTTCTCTCTTAGAACTTCACCTATATTTTGGTGAAAGTTCATCAATTTTGGTTTAGCATTTAAAAAAAAATTCTAACCTCTCTTATTTGTATTTCTCTTCTTAGAGATGTAGGTAGGCCGCCGTATCGAGCGTTCCTTCCTCAAAACCGTGCGTGTTTTAAAAATTTCTCTAGGTAGATAGGAAAATGTAGTCATTGTGGTTACATCTTTATTTCATATTAGGACAATGTTGGTACTACAATTCTGCTCCTGTTGGTGTATTGTAGGTATTAGCATTTATTTTCTTGTGAGGTTTGATCTCATATCCATGAATACCTTGATATCATGGACATGATACAAATCGTTTATTTAGGCTAACGTTTGGATAGGATTAAGCTCTTTGACTTTAGTCACTCACTTTGTTTCGTTCTGAATTTCCTTGTGATGGTTGTAACTTCCCCACAGGAAATCCTCTTAAGGGGAGGGGTGGTGTAACATCGTAATTTCATTACACTCACAAAACGTAAACAAACATTTGTAATGATATTATGAACGTCATTAGTGTCAGTTGATGTATAGATGTCAACTCGACAAACGTCAAGTCTTGACTATGATTCATTCGCCATCCGGGATTCTACGCATTGTATAGCGCACTCTAGAGGATTTAGTGGGAACTTGGCAGAGTATCATCTAGCCATGTCATAATATTCTCTTAAAAAGGTAAATGTCAATGATATTGCTTTTTATCTATAGAGGAGTTTCCGGCTGACGACAAGTTTTGCTTGTAGAAAAGTGGTTTGAACTAGTTTTTGTAGGAAAGGAAGAATCTAGAAACAGCTCGGAGTTGATAAAAAGCCAGCGCGAGCTGTCGTGGGCCCCTTTCCACTGCTGAATACTTTACTGATAATATCTCTCGATCACTACATCTGTCTTATACTTAACCTACAAATCTCTAGTCTGGAAGAAGTTATTTTACTTGGAAGAATATAAATTTAATCGAAGCAATTGTCGATACATTTCAAGCGTCCTATCGAACGTGATCTCAAGAGGCTGGGAGTGTTCCCTCCCATTCGACTTGGACAACGTGGAAGCATTTTTTCTGTTTTAGGCATTCCAAAGAGCGTATCTTGATTTTGTTACTGATGTCTGATGTCTTGGTGCAGAATTGCTAAGGTACGGTCGACGTTTCTGGAGCAGTACCGTATAAAGTCTGATCAATCTACGGCAAGGATACACGAGGTCGTCTTGGGCTCACAGGACCACAGAACGTGCGCCACTCCTGACAATCCCAGCTGACCGCGTGGACCAAACACTTCTTCATTAATAATACTGTCTACTCTAGTTCCAAGAACTATCTGCATAACCGGAAGTCAAGATTAAAATAGTATCTGTACCTTTCATTTGTAATTCTAAGAAGTAGGCCAGAAGCTACCTACCTATCTTTTTGTGTAAACGTAATAACTAAAACTCTCTCTACTGTTGTACCTTATTGAATTCTCCTATCATCACACACACCGTTCATATGTGAACTGGCGCCCTGGGATACCCATAATAGTCTCATAAGCCTCCGCTGATCCAGCTGGTGGGTAAGGTTGACTTACACTGTCACAGTTCTATGTATATTATGTATGTATTTAAAAATATATAAGTATGTTTATCAGTTGTCTTAATCCCATAGCACAAGCTTATAGCTTAGTTTGGGGTAGATGACGTTGTGTGAGATGTCCAAAATATTTATTATTTATTTATTTTAAAGTTTTGTATCAATACGCTTAAACTAAAGAGACAATTTTTTTTTCTAGTCACCTAAAACAACATAATTCGTAGGCTAGTACAAAAACGGGTTAGTACAAAGCGATGGACAGAGACCGGACGGTATGTCAAGTTTAAACAAGACCCGATTTTAACCGACTATTTACTGGCAGATAACTGATGTTATAACGAAAAACTAAGTCTACTTTTAATTCCGGGAATGTAGGAATTGGGAACCATTAAACAATTTCACTTGGGCGACAGGTTAATATAGGCATACTAGTTCCTAACAATATTAAGTACCTAATTTCGTTAAGTTGACTTTGTTATTACAAACTTGAGATGTTATCGTTATATTATGCAAAAGAGATCATCTACATTATGTTCGGGAACATGATAATATCTGTTTTGGACTAGTTTGTGTGCTCAAAACTTTATGTACATAAATTAATACAATATGGCAACTTTACAAGTTTGAACTTTTAAAGTTAATGTAACTAATAACTAGTAGTAAGTGTCTGTTGACTGCTTCGGTGGCGTGGTCGGTAGTGCATCGGCTTTCGACTCCAGTCTCGGGTTCGATTCCCGGGTCGAATCAAATATTTGTGTGACCCACAAATATTTGTTTCGGAGTTATGTATGTATTTATAAATATATAAGTATGTTTATCAGTTGTCTAGATCCCATAGCACAAGCTTATAGCTTAGTTTGGGCTAGATGACGTTGTGCGAGTGTCCAAAATATGTATGTATGTATGTATGTACATATAATCTGTCCTGGCTGTGAGAATTTTGATATTACCGAGTATAGTCAGGCCTATATCACTCGCCTAACAATCGCAAAAAATACGTGACGTCAGCGACAACTTAAACTTGTAAGTCGGTAAGGGTTGTCTCTTGTTTGTGATACGGCATTGACCATAGAGTTGATATTGAGGCATTAACGTCATAATTATTGGTCAAATTATGCTGGTACTTTCCTGACAACCCTTACGTTCGAATTATGTTCTCTGTAAACAAAAGAATGTGCTTTAATTAACGTCGGAGTGCAAGTTCTGTATGTAAGTACTATTCCCTTTTATATGGGACCGACAAAATTACTGGCAAAGTATGGGTGTGTAATACATATCTGCGTACCCCTTTGTGGACAAAGACGTGATTTTGTGTGTAAGTATTAATTCTTTATAGGTTTGAATGTGTTTATTACTCATTTAGTCTCGTATAAGTTCTGTATTATATTTCTAGTCACAAACAATATTGGTGTTGAGTTTCGAAGATAAAGTTGTAATATAGATACATACATAGTACTAATTTATTCGCACACAAGCCATGCGTTTGGCACTAAGCCGTGCACTGTGTTAGTAGGTATGGTCACAGTGACAGCGGGAGACAATTTTTTTTCGGCAACGGCCACCTCTGTTTTTATTGTATTGGCGGGCGTCCCGACGCCCTCGGAAGACTGACCGGCGCCGGCGGAAACGGGTGACTATTTAAAAGAACTACAATTTATAAACACACCATGCCTCGGAGAGCACGTTAAGCCGTCGGTCCCGGTTGTCATACAAACATCTATGGCAGTCGTTAGAGGTAGTTGGAGCCCTAAATCAAAAATCCGACCGGTCTAACCACAGAACTTCGATATCGCCCATGGGTTGTGGAGGTCAGATGGCAGTGGCTTCACGGAAAATATTGATGTTCAGCCGAATCGCAGTTAGACTGGAAAGCCGACCCCAACTCAGTTGGGAAAAGGCTCGGTGAATGATGTCAATTTATAAACACACAACATCATACCTATTAATACCCCCAAGGGGATAGGTTAAGAGATTCATTGGACATTCACACCTTGCAAGCTTCTACCTGACCTGAAAGTTTTATAGATGATTGCTATCGAGTTTTGAAATAGATAAGTTTCTTCTATACACGTTCAGCTATTTAGCTATTTTTCAGTATTTTCTATATTCGCTGTAGCTATTATATTTAAGCTGTTACAAAGGTTTTTACCATCAAGCGTGACAGTATTTTTGCTGATCACAAAATTATATTTATTTTATTTTATTTTATTTAATAGGTACAGAAACAGACACTAAATTGTGGAAAAAATAATATAACATTGTAGTATACAAGTTGTTAATTTAGCGTCCAATTAAATCTATACTTAACATTTAAAAGTAATAAAGCACAAAAAAGAAAACATTGGTAAGACTATGAGATTATTAAGATCTCTTGGGCTGGTGCCTTGGTCAGTTGGAAGAACGTTGCTCGTGGAAAGGGAACAGTCGCTGTTTCGAGTTCAGCTCAAGAATATAGTTTTTGTGATTCATATTGTAAAATTATATTAGAAAAAGTTAGCATTATAAGTAGTGTCCATTAAATTAATTTATTTACAATATACATAATTATATATACTAAAAATATTTACATTACAAAATATCGTTTAAAAAATCGTCATTGCCGACTGGGAATGTTCCTAGAATGCTGGCTGTGTTGCCACGTTGGGTGGCAATACTTATTCTTTGGGCCAGAAAATAGCCAGCCTTCTGGTCCTGAGAAGCATCGATTAAGCGTTTAGCAATGTCTCTATAAAGGCGGCGAGCACTCGGACCCCATGACCCCAGTGTTTCAACCCCAAACGGCTCAAATATGTAATCACCTGCTAGGTTAGCATATTTACGCAGTTTGAGGCCTTCAGCCTGTGCAGCAGCAGCGCCGGCACATCCGGATGTGCTTGGAAGGTGTGAAGGTGCAGTGAACTGTTTATAAAATATATTAATACTAGGGTTAGTACATATCACAAAAACTCTAATAGTAGTGTACACGCTACTAATGATACCCCACATCACTCGCCCCAGTTCCAGTGCTGCACTCGAACACCAACCTCGTCGTAAGAAGATACTTAATGGACACATTAATTGTAGATGAACCGACTCATTTGGACCCGTTTTCTGTAGTTCTGGGTAATAAAGTTTTTGTAATTTGTATTTACTATCTATAGGTACACATTAATAAAAATTTTGTGTCTGTAATTCCAAATTAGCAGTTTTTAACTGTTATATATATGAATGTAAATACGGTACTTACATTAAAACTATTTTCTAAATTTTTCTCTGTCTCACCATTTCAGCTAACCTCTGAAACGACTGGACTGATTTTAACTAAAAATTAAGCAAATTTTAATTTAAAAAAATTCTTATTTATAATTTTGTACATACACACAAACAAAGAACAAGTAACAGAAGTACACAAGAATAAAGTGAGCATAGAACAAGGGCACCACTTATTCCTAAAGGAATCTCTTCCAGCAGGCCAGAGAGAAGAAGTAAGAGTGAAAGGGCTAAGTGTGTGCAGTGTAAGTAAATAAATAAACCTACATAAACAATGGGTGCTATAATATATACATAGACAAATATATACTGAGCTATATATACAATACTTACATACACTACAATACAGTATATAGTTGTACAGGGTAAAGAGGAAAGATAATGTGTTTTGACTTTATTTTTAAAGAGAGGAGGAGCTTTACAGCTTTGTACATCAGGGGGGAATGAGTTCCACAGCCTGACCGCATGAACGGTAAAGGAGTAGGAGTAGAAATCGGTTTTTCTTCTTCCTGTAATAATTATTTTCCCGTGAGAATTGGAAACTAGGAAACTAATACACACGGGCGAAGCCATATAGGCCTCAACTAGTCTAAACTAATATTCGAAGGCTGAAAAGTTGACTACGAGTATTACAATATTAATAGCGCGATGTAGAAATTATGAATATGATATGAAGCAAAAATTCGATGTTGTCGGTAGTGGTCATCGTAGCTCAGTTGGTCAGAGCACTCCCCCTGTTAGGGAAAGGCCGTGGGTTCGAGTCCCGCCGATGACATCAGTTTTTGTGATCCATTTATAAATTCTTTCTTAATATTTTAAGAATAGTTTAAGCAAACTCATTGCTTTGTATTTCAAAAATATACGACTATTACAGTTTTCGAAATATAATATTGTTTTGAGATTCCGATATTCCAGCAGTGTTGCAAGGTTATAAGTATACGAAATACCTATACTTATTCAATGAAAAAAGTAAAACCGCTAGTGTTATAAATATTAGAAAAACCTTGTCCAATAACAGCTGACAAGAGTAAGCGAACTAATTACTTAACAGTTGATAACTAAGTTACTATTAGCTCAAGGCGCTGCAAATTTTATGTCGACTGGACTGTTAGAAGTTTTACTAACAAACTTGCATGAGAATGAATTCGTAACGAGTTTGATGAGGGGTTTGTTCATTATACACCCTTTTTTCAAGATAGATAAAAAAACAAGGTTTTATCCTTTAAAATAGGTACTTATTTAATACGCCCTTATTTCGCCAGTCCATATTGGTCCTACCTAGGATCGCTCTTTAGATATATTTGCCAGAGTTTTGTCCGTCAAAGAGTGGGAGCACTGTGTACCGGTGAGAATTACTTAGACCCAGGAGACATTGATAGGTCCATTTGGCACTAGTAAAATTTTACAATAAAAACACTAAAGAAAGAACAGACGCTTGTTTCACAAACACAGAAAGGAAGATAGTAGAAGTATGTACAGGAAGATCGTCGGTGTATGCTAGTGCACGCCACATTTACGTGGGAATTGGTCTCCTTACAGCCTATGCTGATGGGGCGATGCCACGTTGACCAGCGCTAATTGCCAGAGGAAGCCAGTGTAGAGCCTAATTTAGGGTGCCAAGGGCAATCTCCTGAGCACAAGTCATTCTCACAGCACACGACGCATCTGCCAACTGGCCAAAAAGAAGTGTGGCAAATATACCCAAAAGGCCCAGTGGTTGCAGAACGTGCATGTAACATGGTCATCACCGACCTGTCCTTTCCCCAATTATGTATTTTGGTCAGCGCAATATTTCTTTCTCCTCCACACATCACTGTCAGACGTCATCTCTTCAGTCGGTCCCTTCCTTGTCATATCCTCTCTAACAGATTCCATCCATCGTTTTAGGACCTGCTTCTAAAACTTTCTACATTAATACTCTGCACTTGTTTAACCATATTACTTCTTATGTCCATACCATGACCGTCGCTCGCTTTTTAATCTTTTATTCAGTGGCGCAACTTTCAAACTTCATCTAATATACTCGATCTTGTTCAGTACATACTACGTAGTATTTTTTCGAAATGTTTATGTAATACGCGTCTGTCAAACCCTTCGTTCTTCGTATAATATTTCACTGTTATGTCAGGAAGTGCCAGGGACCATTTGGATAATAACAGTCCAGGTAACAGCACTTGTGTCGACCATAAAGATAGAACAGTACCAAAAGTGGCCACTGAATGTGTTGTAAATGTACTGGGTCCCACAAATTGTGTGAATTTATCGGGCAAACAGGATATGCCGGCCGGACAGTGCTGATAGCATCGCATTTTGAATGAATGTTGTTTAACTAGATGTGGCTGTGATAGCAAACTACGCTTCACATTCTACTCTAACTGTTCTTAAATATTTAATTAGAAATTATAAATTACGAAAACAAATATCATCGACAGGACTCGAACCTGCGACCTTTCCCTAATAAAAGGAACTTCTTTATTTAGTTACATAGAAAATCAACGTCTCCATCCCAAATGAGCTTATTATGCCCACATTTCGGCCTCAGTCCGCAGATGCACTCGGGCAGAATGACATGACTCTATACCATAATGTTGACGAGACCGTTACACCCTTAATTTACAAGTAAAACTCGCTTTCGCATTAAACTCTTTCAATCTTTATCATCTGCTATTGGACAATAAAATACTCATGACTCTATTGACAATGGATTTTTTTGCAAATGACGTTTGGATGAATTCTCTTCTTGCAGCTATAAATCCACGTTATTTCAAGCGTTGTATAATTGCAACAGTTGCACTGATTATATTGGTGCTATTTCTGTCTAATTGGGCCAATGCGTGCGTTTAGAAGCACCGAATTCACTGCTGTGCACATACTGAAACGTTTTGTAGTGATTGTTAGTTAAGTGATGGTTAATGCAGTATTGTGAAATTGTACATTGAATCAAAATTGGTTGGAAACCAACTTTGATTAGTTGCTACTGTGAATTTTGACACGATTTAATCAATTTATTTTACTGGATACTAGCTGACCCCGCAAACGTTGTTTTGCCATAGCGTGGGCTGCCTGATCACTTAGGGCCTTAAAAAATAGTTGTCCGATTCTTGGATCTACCAAATATGCACAAGTTTTTCATAAAAATCGGTCAAGCCGTTTCGGAGGAGTTTGGCAACAAACTCGTTGTGACACGAGAATTTGCCATACTTATTAGACTTTTAAACATACACTTTCTCTGTATGTCATCTATTACACTATAACAATATTATGAAAAAGCCACAATATAGTTTATTGCAATCAATGGCCTAATTTAATACAGCTACACTTTAGCGATTAACGAACGAACTATTGCTATACGATAAAAACATATTTAATATATACTTTATAAAGAATGACATAATAATATCTAAAAGCAATGTGGTAGTTATAAAGAGTAGGTACCTACTGTATCAGCTAAGATTTTATCAAGACAACGTTGAGCCAATATTTTAAAGAGTAAACTCGCGACAAAACACATTCTTCACTTGCAACAAATAGCTTGGAAACCTAACCCACCGACACATTAGTGCTGTGCATCTTTCGATAATTTTGTATCGAGTTGGCCTATCGCCACGTACTCGACTAATGCGGTGGGCGGTGCTACTATCGATATGTTGTAAGTTATTTATCGATATCCTGAATGTTGTACAAAGTGTAGTTGGTACTTTGGAGAAAATATTGACTTGAAAGGTATGAAAATAAAAACTATACATGTTTTGTAGTATGTCTCTACCATGTATTGTAATGACACTTTGTGCTTGTTTATTAAACTTTAATAATTAAAAAAGTACAAACTTGAATCACTTTTGTAACCCTAAAGAGTTACATAGAGGCGTTTATTTCGCCAAAAAATAAGTAAGGTTGTACACCTTGGGTGGTAGAGAATCTGAGGCCGATTTTGGGCACTTTACAGGGCCTTGTACGTCTGTTAGCAGGTGACGATGGCTTTGGCCCTAGAGATGTAGATGGGGCTGCGAAGTCCTCCATTATAAAACGTGTTCATATACTGTCTAGTAAATAGACTAACAGGAAACAGTGTCCTTATATTCGTATTGGTTTATAAATAAAATTGTTAATATATTCATACTCGTAACATATCTAGTCTCAAACTAAGCAAAGCTTGTGATATGAGTACTAGATAAACTGGTATAAATACTTATATATTTTTTTTGTAAATACATACATATTATACATAGACAACATCCAGACTTCGATACAAACGTATGTGTCATCATACAAAGTTTGTCCCGACCGGGAATCGAACCCGAGACTCCAGCGTCGAAAACGGATACACTACCGACCACACCACCGACGCAGTCAGTCAAATTGTAATGCATCATTTGTAAATAAGCTGTTGAGTTTCCTAATAAAATAAAATAAATAATGTACAATGAAAGATATCGATATAACTGTGAATAAAGCGTACCATCACTACGTATGTTTGGCACTCGACGCGCTGCCAGTGGCAAACCCTACCATACATCGTATTGGCAAAATATCTAAACAGTAATAAATCTTATTTTTTTCAAACTGGAGGAAGTAATATATCAATTTGAATTAGATACTAATTTCAAAAAATGTAGGTAGGTTTCTCCACAACAAAATACTGTTGGTACTAAATTTCACTTCTTCTGTTTTCATGGATAGTATAAGATCCATGAAAACACATACACACACACATATCACGCCTATATCCCCCAAAGGGGTAGGCAGAGGAGCATAACACACCCACAATTTGCCATTATTTTAGTTCCACGTAATAGAGGGCAAGCCTATTTCCGTCACCGGGCCAATTTTAGTGGGTTATGTCCAAAATGGCCGAATGAATTTAATAAAAAGTAGCAGCTATATTGTAATTTTGAAAAAAAAATTGAAACACGTTGCCTCGGATAGTCTTATACAATTTTTAATTACTCCAACTTTATACATTTTGATTCTTTGAATACGAAAATGTTTGATGTCGGCTTATTTCTGTTAAAATAGCAATTTATTTAATATTAGGTACCTGCAAGTTAAAATAATATAGCATCAGAGTACAAATTTCGTGGAAATCTAACATCCAAATCAAAACTATATTTTTTTTTCAATTACATTAAAATCATTTTCAATATTAAGTTTTTTCCAAGCAATTACTTTAATACTACGTAGTCCATATTCTTAGTTAACCTGGAAAATCCTGAGAAATTCAGTATTACTTGCTCATTTACTTGCTTCTTGAAACCTTCTCATATTTTTATTAAAGATGCCTTTGAAATAAACTTAACTTTAAAATTATTATGAAAGATTCGAAGTACACATCCCTCCGAGGTTTTAGACCGCTCTGAAATTGGAGCGAAAGCTTGCACAAATTTTAGGACTCAAGTTAATAGAAGAGGAGTGGAAGCCAGTTAACATAACTCCCCGTTCTTAAGAACTAAGACTAGAAGACTAAGAAGAAATGTCATCGGCAGGACTCGAACACTCCCTAACAATTTACTTGTCATTTATAATTTCTATCTAAATATTTCAAAAATAGTTTAAGCAAACTCATTGCTTTGAAATACAGAATATTATTGTAACTTTTAATAGCCATTATTATCCAAAATCCTAGAAATAACAAAAGTTCGCTATCTATTACGTAAAACACTGAGGCTGTAAAATGACTTACGAAATGACAGCGTATAAAACAACTCTACCAGTTATTTCGATTTTTAAATTTGACAGCCACTTTATTGGCTATGTTCAAAGAGGCCAAGAAGTTTAGTTAGTTTTGAAGCACTAGCGATGTACTTGAGCTTTGAATAGTGATGCGACCGATCTATAATTATGGCTTGCTTTTGAAAGGACTACATCATTATGGTTATCGAAATTATTTAGATGCAACGACTTTGGTAATACTTTTTATCCATGTCACTGTGAGTTCATTGGGCATATTGAAAATAGAATCGTAATCATAATGTCCGCCAAAAAAAAAAAGTGCGTTCGGGGGACCTCCGTCAGGTAGGAAGTTCTTTACGCAACTGCAACACAAACGAAAAGTAACCCAACCTGGGTTTGGGTTACTTTTCGTTTAACTAGCGATGCCGACGCTAAATTAAAAAAAAACAAAATTTACGATACGCTTTTGCTCTGACTGTGTTCGTATTGTGCTCGTGTCGTGACGTATTAGAGAGAGTAATCTTGAATCTAAAGTATTTCATAATATAACGAGTTGGCAAGAGACGACTAACGATGTGTCGTTTCGACGCGGTTCTTCGCTCATTAAGATAAATTAATGGCAGTATTCATAAGTGATTTGGAAGCGAAGAGAGATTTATTTAAAGTTGATGTTAAGCAAATTGCAAGTTGTACTTGTGAAAGCGCTGATTTCGGGGAACTTTGGTCTTCATCAAGATCTGAGACTAAGTCACTTGCAATGTAATTCTCTTAGTACTAAAAGGCCCTATCAACATCTGAAGAGCCCAAGTCATCATCACCTATACTTGATGTACTCGTTCGACAGACGAGGCTTTGGCAAATAAACCCCAAGTGGCAATATGTTTGCCCGCTTTTACATGGGATAAATAAAGTAAGTGGCCACATGAGGGCGTATTAAACGTCTCTGTTTAACCTTTTAAGGAAGAAGTTGCATGTGTATCTATGTGTGAGACTCTAGTAAACATAACAGTGCCAGGTTAGCGGCAATACCGCCTTCTCTTATGCGAGACAAATTGAACAGGTTCATTCTCGAAGGTTGCAGGTTCTACTGATTGCCTTGGGAATCTAGCAGTAAATGTAAGAAATTGCTTCCACTTTCTACTGATCATAACGTCCATTTTGACCTACTTGAATAAAAACAATTCATTAGATACAACTGGTCTATACAACATGGGTTTCTTCATAAGTTCTTCTATAGTTATTTGTCTGTGATAACGATGACCACAGAATATGTACGTAACAGGTGTCTCTGGTGACGTGTGACAGGAACAAAGTGTCAAGAACATGCTGCATTTTGTCCTTAAATCCGTATGTGTTAAACCACCTTTTGGGGCTGTCAACGTAGCGTCCAGTATTTGAGTTTATGGGGCAACGATGGTAGTCTATTTTTAACATTATCTCATACTATCCAAGCTTGCCATAAGGCCATTTTTACGAGCACCCAAAGTAAAAACTTCAAACTTATAAAAGACGAATATTGCCTCCAAATATCAAAAGCAATAAAGTTTTTGCTGATTTTTGTCGAACCATTAATAATATCAAAAGCGAAATGCCATTAAGAGCTTTGAAAAAGTTTTTGATTAAATCTTTTAGAGCCAAAATTGTTTGAAAACGTCACACTGTTGAAGTGTGACGTTCTCAAACGATTCGTAAAAGGTCCTTGATTTTATTTACTATTATTACTTAATTATATAAAAATATATATATATAATAATACTTGATTAGATTTGTTTTTCCAAGAGTTAGACAAGCTAGATCGAGCAAAAAGGTTTTCAAGTAGAGACTACTTACTGGCAAGCGCAGTGGAAGACGTCCCTGATAGACCGAAGACCAGCCCTATAGCATTGCATCGGAATAATTTGTCGATAACCACTGAAATCGCAGAGTCGATCGATCTCATGACAAAATTTAATCATATTTTTTAGATTTCCAGCCATATCATTGGTTTTAGAAAAACTCTTCCGAGCGCTATGCTAAGAGGACTAGTGAAAAGAGCTTGGATGCAATTGGAAACTGGCCGGTCATACTGGCTACTTTTGACCCCGGTAATGTGTTCCCACGGGGACCAGGAACGAGAAAAATATATCACGCGAGCAGAGCACCGGTGATGTGATAAATAAAACGCAAAGTAATAAAATCGATCAAAATGAAAGTAAGAAATATGATATCAATATAAAACTAATTTGAAACGTATTTGAAATTGATATTAAAAATATAATTCTTGTCTATATTTGGCTTTGGTCCAGAGTCTATCCCGTGGTGGAGCCAACAGATAATCACAACTAAACGTGAGTTTTGGCAAAACGTCTCAACTTTATCTTGTACTACGTTTCGTTTTGTCACTGGCCCGTAAGATTTATAGGTATTGTTATCCTTATAAAAAAAAATAGATACTTTCTATTTAACTACAAAATGTTTTAAACAAAATTGCGTTTTTAAGATCATATAGCCAACTCCCCCAACTTCGTTCGGAGTCCTGTTTTGGCAACCGCCGCATCGATGATGCCTTGGAGAGCTACTGGTTCATGAAAGGAGATCTACCAATCTACCTCAAACGACGTCTCGTTGATATGTGCTTCTTGCCCGTTCTGACTTATTGCGCTCAAACCTGGTCACTCACCAAAAAGCAAAAGTACCCCTTGGGGTTTGGCTAAAGTCAATTGAACACAGCATCCTAAACATCAAAAGGATAGATAAGGTCCGAAATACCGAACTGCGTTCAAAGACTGGTATAGTGGATGTGTGTAATAAGGCAGCGAAACAAAAATGGGAGTCGGCGGGCCACGTAAGCCGGATGAATTCTGACCATGATTGGGTGATTGTCGCCACTACATGCACACCGTCTTTCGGTGGAAGACCAAGACAGAGATGACGCAACGATCTGGATGCCTACCACGAAGACTGGTTTGAGGTGGTACAAGATAGAGCACATTGGAAGGAGTTGGGGGAGGCCATTGCCCAGCAGTGGGACAGAACTCGAAAATAATTTCAGACTATAAGAAAAGAGTGGCCGTGAGTTTTATTGCCAGGTTCTACCTATTGCCTTGCAAATTTGGCAGTCAATGTAATTTTAGAAGCAATCTTGACTTAAATTATTACTTTGACGTTAATAAGTGTTACCTACTTTTGTAACATAAATAAAAATATATTAACATTTTATTTCAGTATAGATTCGCGGACAAAGCTGTGGGTATTAGTAAGTCCTGAAAAATACTGTTTTTCAATAATTAATCAATGGATAAAAGAACAAAAACAATATTATTCATTGAAGCAAACAAAAGCAAATTAATTAGACAATATAGGTTGTTAGTTTTGTTCTCCGATAGAAAACTCCATCCGGTAAATTTAGAAAGTTTGTTTTAATTAAATCCGACCCGATCGAGTAGGAAAAAGGAAGTCCAAAGTGTAAGAAACCGTGTTTCCTGAACAAAAAATAAACTAGATTAGCGCTTCATTTCGTTCGTTTAGTTCTAATCTCGTTTCAAATTAGCAAATTTATATTTTAAACGAAATTCGAATCGTAGGTACTATTATTATAAAAGTAAAGTTTTTATAGATGTATCATCATCCTCATAATTTGACTGCCTCGGTGGCGCAGTGGTATGAGTATACCATCACTGTCGTCCATAAGGGCCCAGGTTTGATTCCGGGTCGTCTCAAATATTTGTGTGGTCCACAAATGTTTGTTTCGAAGTTTGGGTATTGTCTATGTTCCTATTATTATTTTGTATTTAGAAAATAATATATAAGTATATTTATTAGTCGTCTAGATCTCATATTAGCACAAGCTTAAATTAGCTTAATTTGGGCTAGATGACGTTGTGTTAGAATGTCTAAAAATATTTATAAAAAAAAAATGTAATAGTCCACTGCCCCTCAACCTACCTCACCGTCGTTACAAATGCAGGCCGCGAAGAAGGTTTGCGTGCTATGAGGTTTCAGCCCACGCACGCCTCATTCACCGATAAGGGTTAAATACAACCCCCAAAGATGCCAACACCTAACCCTACCACCCTGAGAGGCTGCATAGGTGGCCAAAGAACGCTGGCCTCCTCAGTAGTTATCCGTACAAGAGCGTGCCGGGCTTCCCGACTCTAATATAGGGCCCCAAATTGACCAATGATCTCCTAAGTAGTAATTGCTCGTAGTTTGAACACAAAGTTACTAGGTCTACAAAATTGTTTTGAAACTTTAATTATCTTGAATTAGTTTCCTTGTATTACAGCTGTGAATGTCACTACAGAAAATACAGTGGAAATTTGTTAAAACGGCTCCCGCATGATTTTATCCTAAAATTGCGACTGTGTTGTTTAAGCTGAAGTTGTAGCAATATTCCTAGTTCCTCGTTTAATTAACCTAAATCCTTGGTTTGTACCAAAGCGACACACTTCACGACAGAATGAGATTGCATACATACATATAACCACGCCTCTTTCCTATTGGGGTAGGCAGAAACTATGGAATTCCACTTGCTACGATCATGGCATACTTAATTCTTTCGCTTCTTTCACTTTTATAACTATTTTTATGCATTCTCTCCTGATACGGGTACTTTTATCTTGTCTTTTTAACAGAACGACGTCTTTATCCCCAAATGGGAAGACCGGTAGGCGGGTCAATGAATGTTGGTTTCACGTAATAGAAGGTGAGTATATTGGTGTTTCCGAGCATTTGGGTGTAGTTGCCAGAGTTTCGTCAGGAGGTGCACCATTAGCTAAGCTGGGGTTTCAGCTAGATTATTCACCGAGCGGGCGAAACGTCTCGAGATTACACTGGACAGTTTAGTTTTTTACTGTCTGTTTGTAAATGTGTTCCGAAACAGTAAAAATATTATTATGGGCGACTGCTAGTTTAATAATTTAACCAAAATTGGCAATAGGCTACTCTCCTAAAAGTGGTACCATCGAATTTACTGGAGAAAAGTATACTTTATATAACGCTTCTATAGGTATATATACTGTTATGAATCTCCCATGTGAAATTCATATTATTTAACCAAATTTTAGTCGAGTATATGCGGGTATTGTTAGTATTTATTTAGTTCTGGCGTATATCCAGCCAGAGTGTTAGGTTCGAGTCGTTTTATATTTCACTCTGGTATTTGCAGCGACAAAACTGTCGAAACCCGACGTGTTTGAGGGCGGTATAGTTTCGCTATGTTTATTTAAAGTACCATTTTGTAGAACGCTGGTTCAGCGGCAAATTGTATGGTGGACGTTTTATTTATTTTGTATAAAAATAAAGTGAATGAACATTTTAGTTTGTTTAAAAACATTACTTAACTAAAATAAATAATCTGTTTAAATAAAAACCGGGCAAGTGCTTGTCGAACCACGCATAAGATAGGGTTCCGTAGTTACTCATAAAAGCCTCTAACACTCTAACTAACTGAGTTATACGATCCGTTATAGTTTCCCTTTAAAGTTAATTACATGGACTACCATCATATTTTTTTTTCAGGTTCTTCACGCCAGCCGTTTAGATTTTAGAGGAGGGGGGACGCCCTGTTTTCGCTAAAATATGATCCTAAAAGCTAAATATCTCGCAAACGGATACTTAAATCCTTTAAGACTTTAATCTTAGACGGACGGACATGACGAAACTATAAGGGTTCCGAGATTTTTACTATAAAACCCTAAAAAATTAATCGCCGTTTGTTTATCTCACTAAAACTTGGAAAGGCTGGACCGATTTTGGTTCCGACCAAACTTTTGGTGACCCTCTTGGTTTCAGAATATTCTTAGGGGGTCAGGCAAGGGCAAGGGTTAAAAGGCGGTACGAAGTTCGCCGGGATAGCCAATAATAAATATTTTTGAACAAAACGCCATCTAGTCTTAAAATAAGCAGAGCTTTTACTATGAGTACCAGGTAACTGATACATGCTAGATCGTTACTTAATGTATTGTAATTTAATTTTCATGCTATTAGAAAAAGTGTCGGTGAGTTTAATTGCCAAGTTCTTTCTCTCAGCCTCTACCAATTGTTCTGCGAATCAGCATGGCACCATAATGGCAGTAAATGTAACTTTAGAAGCAATTTTGACTTTAATTATGACTTTCATAACTGACTACTTTCAAAAGTGTTACCTTGTAACCTAATTGAATTAACAAAATTTTATGTCATTTCACTACAAAATACTTATAATATGTATATACCTATAACTAGGAGCTGCTGTCGCTGCCGTGGTACTGCGCTGCAGCATGCAATTGAGCGAAGTGACTATTTCTATTAAGGCATTTATCAATCTATAAGGAGCAGGTTTTGTTCGAGACCGAATTTTGATTTAGGACCCTCAAAAAAAGTTGTTGACATATTTTTGGTCAATAACTTTTTTTGAGGGTCCTAATTAAAAAATTCGGTCTCGAACAAAATCTGCTCCTGAGAGTGCTTGATTTTTGAGTGAATAAATCATGAAAATCGGTTGGGTAGATGTCGAGAAACAATTTCACATCGAGTTACATTGGAGTCACCTGATAAGGAGCTCTGCTCGCTGCGCTCGCTTCGCTCAATCACTCTATAATCCCTAAGGGGTTAGGCAGAGGTGTTTTACACACCCATATTTTGCCAGAAGTTTTGTTCCAGCGTTAGGGGCAGGCCCTATTGCCGTTACCGGGCACTATAGAAAATCTATGACCACACTGTAATTGTAACCAAAGGACATTGCCCAGAAGCCGTTTCTTTTTAAAAACCTAAATAATAAGTGTATGGCCTAAGTAAATTGATAAATCATATAATATTTTTTTAACACACTTTTAATTCACTCGAACAAAATCGTATGTGGCGTTTAAACTTTGATATAATTCGTGGTGTAATCGATTTTAATTGTTTTCTTACTCAAATGCACTGTCGGACCGGATGTCATGATTCGAATTGTACGATCCAGCAGTGCTAATGCCAAATACGATTCAATCGGTTGCGTCCAACCGACCCGAACGTATTAACAGTAAAATCAAATTCATAGACAAATACTTATCATAAGAGTATCGGATCGAATGATATGAAGAGGTGGTATAGTTATTACTAAACTTTTTGAAAATATTATTATCGACATTTTGAAATTCTGTTTTTTTTTGTAAGAAAACTACAGATTTAAAGTAAACGTATGTTTTTTCACAAAGCAAATTGAATAACAGACTCAATTTACTAGTTTTAATAATTAAATAATGTAAAACAATGTTTTGAATTACATAAAGTCAGGCTGAATTCACAAATAATAAAAAAGCAATTAGATCAAAAGTCAAAACAAATGTCCTCTTGACAATGTGGTATTTTTTAGAAATTCTCTTTATCTTAGATTATTTATTCTTAATTATTATAAAATCTAAGGGATAAATATGTAATGTTTCTCGTAGAAATTCATAGACATTGGTGATTAATATCGTATTTTAGTATTGTAGTTTCAAGCAATGGTTACAAAACACTATTCGACTCGTTGTTTTTGTCCATATTATGCAAACTATTCCTAAGAGATAGGAGTATGACTGAAGACCTTGCTATGGACTACTATGGAGTATCAAAAGCGATAACATCGACACCAAGATTCGACACTACATTTTTCAGTGATACCAAGATTTACCTTAATGAATTATTCTTGGATGATTGCAATAAGTAGATCGTAAATGCATTGGTTTACATTTAATATTACACTGAGAACAAAATGAAGCAGTGCGCTGTGGTCATTATACCTACCGAGTTACCTAGTAGGAGGGCAGTGAATGTAAAAGTCAATAGGAAGGAGGAATATTGTTATAGATTGTTATGAGTTAAATTTTTAAATAATAAATGACATCAAACTTAGAATATTCCTTTTAATTACTACTTTCACTTAAATATATTTTCTCATAAGTAATACAAGCTTAGGCTAAATGACGTTGTGTGAGAATGTCCAAAATAAATATTTATATCTAAGAAAGGGTATACAGAGGGATTTGTACATCCACTTTTCACCAGGGGCATACATGCCCTTTATTTGCCAGTATCTTGTCCGTTGATCGGCAGGTGCATCACTTACAAGTGGGTATACCCAATGATGTGGCCGCCCCATTGTCAGGGTTTTTTATAAGTATGTTGAAACTATTACTTCTATCTTATTTGAATTAAATCCATTTTCATCCATGTAACGATTAGCATGGATGGACATTTTTGCTTCAAAACTAACCTCTAATTTTAACGGCAAAACGAAGAATGAGAGAAAACCCCACAAAATAACAGAATATTTTTTATTTCCTATGAAAGTACGATATCAATCCAATTTAATATCCGATTTTCGCTGTCATACAAAATTATTTGTTACGAAACGGCGGTCTATTGCAAAATGGGCAATCTCCTTTTCAATAGCCAGGACAGATATTACATACCATAAAATAAAATATCTGTAGTCAGAGCATAATGCTCAATAAACAGTATTTATCTTATCTTATCTTATCTTATCTTAATGGGTAACAAATAAATAATTAACATCGGGTATTCTTGGATCAAATGCTATCGTAAAATAAACGGGTTCCATTCAATTGTCCGACAAAATGCAGTCGACATTAAACCAATATAGAGTGAACTGGGGTGAGACGGTACAGGTGGTGTAAGTGGGTGAAAATTGGGGGTGAAGTGGGGGTAACTGAGCACTTGATACAGGTACAATAAAGCTATAGTATATACGGATTTGATTTAGTTAAACATGATAAAGCATGAACTCGATATAGATACTCTTATTTAATTAGTGAGGAATTTGGTATTGGAAATTAATTATCTATCTACTAAGACTGACAACAATAAAAACAATAAAGAAAAAAAAACAAAAGTCACTACTTTTTCGACTAAGGTAGGCAGAGACCAGTAGTAGTTGTTCCATCATAACAGTATTAAACAAATTCGCTTCTGTCTGTATGTATGCCTATATCTTAAAAAACTACCAACGGTTTTCGATACGGTTTGCACCTATGGATTGAGTGGTTCTTGAGGAAGGTTTTTGTGTATATATATCAAGCGGATGAAGCCGCGAGCGTCTGCTAGTTATAACATAAAAGTAACTTTCCTATTTCATAAATACGAGGGTGGATTGAAAAGTAGTCGGCCTAACACTGATCCATTTAGTTCTAAAAATCAAATCTACCCACATTATTTAGTTAGACCTGTTAATTGTGTGAAGTTTGAAACGTGTGCGATAATTAGTTTTAATTTTATAAATTTATTAACAAAGCAATCTGACATCATTTCCGCAAATGGAGCAAATCGAGCAGCGTGCCGTCATTAAGTACCACCATAAGAAGGGGCTGTCATCAAAAGCCATCCATGATGATATGGTCAGTACATTAGGGGATTGCGTTCTTTCATATTAATCTGTCAAAAAATGGATAGCAGAATTCAAGCGTGGTAGAGAGAGTGTGAAAGACGAACCCCGCTCTGGAAGGCCTTCGACGTCCACTACTGACGAAAATGTTAAAAAAATACTCGACTTAATTATGAGAGACAGCAGATTGAAAATTAGAGAGATAGTCGAGATTATAGGCATCTCTTATGAACGTACTCAAAACATAATAGTCAACGTGTTGGGTTTCCACTAGGTGTCTGCGAGGTGGCTTCCGCGACTGCTTTCAGTTGAGCAAAAAAGGATGCGATTGACTATTGCACGCGACTGTTTGGAGTTATTTGAAGCTGATGAATGTGATTTTTTGAATCGTTTTGTTACTATGGAGGAAGCATGGGTTCATTACTGTACACCGGAAACAAAACAACAATCAAAACAGTGGAAAAGACCTGGTTCACCACCCCCCAAAAAGACCTTTTTGTCGGGAAGTAAGGTGATGGCTTCAGTATTCTGGGACTCGAAGGGTGTGATTATGGTTGATTATCTTGAAAGGGGTCAGACTATAAACTCTGATTATTACTGCACCTTACTACGTCGTTTACGAGAGGAAATAAAAGAAAAACGTCCAGGAATGATCAGAAGAAAAGTCTTGTTTTATCAAGATAACGCTCGTGTTCACACGTCTGTCCAATCAATGGCAGAAATTCACAAATGTGGCTTTGAACTGTTACCGCATCCACCTTATTCACCTGATCTGGCACCGTCAGACTTTTTTATGTTGCCTAACCTAAAAAAGCACTTGGGAGGTCAAAGATTTTTGACAAATGACGAGGTCAAAGCAGCAGTAGACGCATATTTTGACTCTAAGGAAGAATCATTTTTTTTTCAACGGGCTAAATGCTTGGAAGGGAAGATGGCAAAAGTGCATTGAACTTGATGGTGATTACGTTGAAAACAAAAAATATATTTCATTTATTATGTATTTGTTTTCTTGGTTAGGCCGATTACTTTTCAATCCACCTTTGTACATACATCACGCCTATATTCTCGACGGGTGAGGCATGATATTTAATGGTAGGTATCTAACCTCTGGCAAGGCTGTTGGAATACTGCCCGATAACGGCAACCTCTGTTTACCTTTAGGGATATATGTATGGTGTATGTCTGACTGTCTATCTGTATTTAAGTCATTACAAACAAAACTAACAAAATCCTCGGCCATAAAGGAGGAAAATTTAATCTGGAATGGATGCCTGTTTAAATAACGAATTCAAAGTCGAACTTTTTAGTTCGAAATTTTCCAGGAGAATGCAGAAATAAAACATTTATTTTTACACTAAAGCTTACTTACACCATGTCACCCCGTTTGGAAGTTTCTAAATGTAAAATGAACGGCTTTAAACCGTCTTTTATTTCCAATAACTCTTGTGAGAGGAGTTTGGCTTATCTCGGCGGTTGGTAATCTAGAGTAATGGCGGCGAAATCCTCCATGTTCCTTTAATTGAGATTGATTTTAAAATTATTTCTGAAGAATATTGAAGATTATGAAGCGTTGAGCACTATGTTATGACATTTTGTTTTAAATTCAAAAGATTTCCTGCTTGGTGTCTTGTTATTGTTTTTGTTTATTAGAAACACGTCGAACATTGAAACGAAAACCGACTTTGAATTACCGGAATGGGATCAAATTAATACGGGACCACTCGGAAAGCAGTAGCTTTCAATTATAATCAGAATTAGTTCAACAAACATAACATGAAAATAAAAAAAACAAACAATCTAATTAAGAACATCCTTTTTTAAAGTCGGTTAAAAACGCATAGGTATACACAGAAAATCAAGTCTTTTACTCCAAAGTAATTTTGTAGGTGAAAGGTTATAAGAGTAGCCTATTGCAGTAGCAGCTGTTCTAGGTACAAGAGACTTGCGCCCTGAAGATTACTTTGGGGCCTCTGTTTGAGCAACAAACAAATAATAGTAGCTTTTATGACAAGGGATTAAAATTATATATTATTTTCGAAGTCGCTATTTTGAATCCAAAGCGAAGCAAAGAAATTTAGAGTAGAATCTCGAGCGCAGCGAGGGTTTCTAAAGTAGAATCCTAAGCGTAGCGAGGGATTCAAAGTACGTCGCCTGAGAAAAAATAGTTTTACTCTCGATGCATCAATATTACTTTTCATCGCCTTCTATAAAAAAAAGAAAAAGTACTAGCGATGAGAAAAGTACGCGCCCTTTATTTTTAGGTTGGATTACTATAAAAGATACATGTTCCAAATTCAAATCTTATTATTGCCCGCTAAAGAGTCTTTGAACAAAAAAGAGCTTCTTCAGGCGCACTTATGTAGGAACAAAACGCCACTTTTTGAATAGAAGTGATGAAAATGATTGTTGGTACAATCTTTTTAGAAGGTATTAATTTGTTGGCATTTTCTATTTTAAATTTATTAGTCGCATATCAAAAAGTATGACTACCTCTATATTTATATATTTTTGTAAAATGAGGTCAACTATCCACACTGAATGATCACCGAATGCTAGAGTGATTGTATCGAGTAATAAGCTACTAGCGTTTAGTGCGAGTTTGCTTCTTATTGGTGAATCTATATATTTAATACGACAATTTGTCTGTCTGTCAGTCCATCGCGTTTTTCAATTTACATACATTTACATGAAATATTAAATTTTTTTTTTTTTTTTTTTGAGGCGATACAAAGTCCGTCTGGATAACTAGTTAATATGGTTGGTAGAAGGGACTGAGTTGGAAGGGCTAATGACAGTAATGTACAGGATTAAAGAGCTATAGTATTTAAAAATGGACTAAAAAGACTACAGATTAGAGACACGGGATGAGAAGACAGGGTAGGCAAAGAAAGAAATTGCGTGACATATTTGTTGAAAGGGTTGGATTAGACTGGATGAGAAGGATTGGATTAGACTGGATGACAAGGGAAAGAGGGTTAAGGACCTGTTATGGGAGAACTATGCAGAAGAGGCAACTTCTAGATAACATTGCTTATTTTTTAGTGTTCAATTTTTTATTGTATATTATTATGCAACATATTTCTTTTTAGTATTATAACACATTTTTTTTAGTATTTAAATATAAAAGCTTGTCAAAAGAATTATCAGAAATGCTATTTTAACAAATCACAATATATTTATATATGTGTTTTATTATAACGATCTTATTTATATTATACAGATAAAAAGTTTATTTGTTTGCTTGAAAACGCTAATCTTCTACTGATGTGATTTTAAAATAATATTTTTGTAATACAGATAGATTATACTCGTAATAATAAAACAATGGAGTATTATGATGTTGGATTTTTTTTATATAATTGCACAATTCTCCAGACAGTCTTGAGAATGCCCCGTGAGTAGGTGAAACATATGTTGACGTTTATAATGTCTTCTATTTAGCGAAATTAGTGCAATTAAAAATCCAACATCATATACATACTCCATTGTTTTATCATGGACTTTCGCCAGGTAACGCCTGACTCCATTCAGTATTTAAAATATAATAATGCCTATATCTCCGAGGAGGTAGGCAAAGGTACTCACATTTTTCCAACACCTTGTTTTGATAGGCCCATATAATATGGGGCCTTTAACAGGTGCAGTATTTTAAAAATAATAATAACTATACTGTAACCTGAACCTAACTTGCAACAGCACTACAGGCTCATTTAAAAAAATCTCATCCATAATTGAAAAATCTGTTTTAAATCGCTTTCGCCTTTAAAATGTAACATATAATATACTGGAATGGGCTTAGTGTGGGTCGACTCAAGTAATGTCACGTGAAATGAGCGTACTAGGACCTTTCTGATTGTGTAGAGATGGGACATGATCATTATAATTTATCGATAATTGTGCTGAGAAGTAATTAGGTTTAAATTAAAACCGGTGTGTGAAGGTAAAGTTTTACTTAAAGAAAGAAACCGTTACATCTAAGTACACGATTAACTTCCGTTTTAAATTTTTAATTCCGCGGCCAACGGCCGCGGCCGCTCTTACGTCCGTTGCCGGGCGTCTCTGGTTCACACGCAGAAGGTATTTTCAGTGGCGCCCGGCGGATTTAAATATCCTTAGTAATATTAGAATAAATGCGAAATTAACTCTTTATATCTCTCTGTTTCGCTTTCACGCCTAAACCTCTAGACCGATTTTAATGAAATTTAGTTCAGAAATAGTCTAAAGCCCAATACAGGACAGGCTACTTTTTATTCTGGTATTATATTACTGTGGAGATCAGAAACGAGAAAACTATTTTTTCACGCGGGTGGAACCGGCTTCAGCTAGTCGGTCACGACTATTTCATTAGACGTATTTCGTGTATACCGTAAAGGTATGGCTTTATACATTTTATAATTATTGTGTTGCCAACGGCATTTACCACAGCTTTTAAGTTAGTAGTAGGTAGTAGTTTTCATGTTTACATTTCACATTCACATGCTGTTGTCTTTTTCAAACATCTCTTGCATATTATTTTTAAATTGCAATTGACGTGAGTTGTTAACAATTAGTGAACAAACACAGTTTGAAACTGCACCGAGTATTACAAGGCATGCTTAGTGTTCAAAGTTTCAACGTATTCAGTGTAATTGTAACAGCTTCTCCAAGCTTAATTGTACTATGATAATATGTGAAGGAATAATTTGCGTATGCTTTAAGTTTAGTTTACGCTTTTGTATTTATCTCTGAAAGGGGTAGACAGAGGCGACTTTTACGTCCACATGAGTTGTTATTGAGTGAGATGAGTTTACTGTCGTGTCAGGGCATTTTGGATAGTACTCGTATATTGGACAGAGCCTTGCCAGCCTATCAGGATGTGCTTGTAAGGATTACTAAGACCCTGGTAAAACATTTCCAGCTAGAATCAGTGAAAGCTTCCTATGTTAAGGGACTAGAATTAAAAATAAAAATAAAATAAATGAATAAAGTTCCAAATTCCACTACAAGTCAATAATCGATTTATTACTTTATCGACAGTGTAACATCACTAGTCGAATCACATTACCTATGATGTCACTACACTGATGGCTCTCGGAGCGGCACCTCTACGAGCGACGGTCACTGACGATTACTCTACGTGACGTCACGCTACATCTACGAATCTCGTAGACATTTACTGCTATTTTCGTAGCAGATAAACTTTATTGAACACAAGCTTGCTACGTGATATTCGTAGGTTTGAATTTCATAATATTAATTTTAGCTGGTAAAGGTTTCCCAGTGTGGATGGATCGACCCGGTAATTACCAGTGGGTGGTCATTACTGCAATAATTTAGTGGAAAATTTCTTTGTTTATTCCTTCACATAAAATTGGCTGGGCTGATATTGCAAACTTCATTACCGGGGTAATAAATGAAACCCAGGACAGCTGTCAGGGTTAGTGTAGGGAATATTGCAAACCATCAAGGAGAA
This sequence comes from Nudaria mundana, assembly GCA_963556515.1. NCBI lineage: Eukaryota > Metazoa > Arthropoda > Insecta > Lepidoptera > Erebidae > Nudaria > Nudaria mundana. The sequence goes on from OY748312.1 coordinate 13,363,017, forward strand.
AACCCTAAACTGCAAACTATCGAAACGAAGCTAGTGTATGACCATGTAAAACTGTTCCCATTTATTTAATACTAGCTGATTACCGCAATTATTATAATAGTCCGAGACGCCCAATAGTCCGAGACTGCCAGGACTTTAATTGGCTGTGCCTTAGCGGTTTTTCTAAATTACAATATAGCTGCTACTTTTTATTAAATTAATTCGGCCAATTTGGACATAGCCCATTATAAATGTGCCCGGTGATGGCAATAGGCTTGTCCCCTATTACGTGGGACTAAAAATACTGGCAAATTGTGGGTGTGTAATGCACCTCTGCCTACCCCTTCGGGATATAGGCGTGATATGTGTATATATGTTTGTATGATTACCGCGGTGTGGAATTCCCGTGGGAACACATTACCGGGATAAAAGTAGCTTAACCCAGGGATAATGTAGTATTCAAATAAACCAAAGGGTTCCCCGTACCCAAAGGGAAAAACGGGAACCCTATTATTGAGACTTCGCTGACAGACGGACGGCCGTCCTTCCGTCTTTTTTTTTTTTTTTTAGTTACGCGGCCTAGGGCCGCGGCCGCTCTAACGTCTGTTGCCGGGCGTCTCTGGTTACAAGCAGAACGTATTTCCAGTGGCGCCCGGCGGACTTTGACCACCTCTGTGGTCTCTGCGGGGGTTGGGTCGGGATGAGAATCCCGCGTCGTTGGGGTAGGGTTTTATCCCGCGTCAGTGAGTGAATCTGGTTGGACTTGCTCGCAGAAGGACACGGCCGCGTTCCACCTACTCCCGCTGGAGACCATGGCTTGAAGCATGGTCTCCAACGAGAGGGTATCCACGCCCAGACCCACTACGAGGTCCCGGCGATGACTCGCCCACGCTGAGCACTCCACCAACGTGTGGAGTGCGGTGTCTTCTTCGGAAACCTCGCAGTGTTGACACCGGGGTGTGACCTCACGACGGATGCGAAACAGATAGCTACCGAAGCGTCCTTCCGTCTGTCTTGGGCTGTATCTCATGAACCGTGATAGTTAGAAAGTTGAAATTTTTACAGATGATGTATTTCTGTTGCCTAACAACAAATACTAAAAACAGAATATAATAAATATTAAAGGGGGCTCCCATACAACAAACGTGAGTTTTGGTACGGAACCCTATGTGCGCGAATTTGACTCGAACTCGGCCGGTTTTCGTGCCAGAAACGAGCGTGTGCCTTGCGTCGTGATCGAATGAGTTATGTGTTGTATGCGCAAGCGCCGCGGTGAGCCGAACGGTCCCCGACGACGGCCGATGTCTAGCGGAGACGCCCGAACAGGTTCACCTTACATTACGTGGTAAGTTAAGTGACTGACAAAGTGTTACACACATCAGACATACATCACGCATATATCCCTGAAGGAGTAGTCAGAGGTGCATTATACAACCAAACTTTGCCAATAATTTTGTTGGTCCCACGTAATAGGAGGCAAGCCTATTGCCGTTACCGGGCACTATAAAAAATCCATAAACACTCTGTAATTGATACCAAACTCCAGTAGCCAGGACAGATGTTACTACATACCACTAAATAAATCTCTGCAGTCCGAGATGATGAAATGTGGGTGTATAAAATATTTCTACCTACCCCTTTGATGACAAAGTCGTGATTTTATTTAGACGTATGTCTAAACGAGGAACTCAGATGAGTAAAATAAAATAATATAGCAAATGCAGCGGAAAGTAATAAATAAACCGAACATGCGACTCAAAGGCGTCTTTCCTCAACATTTATCTTGTGGACATATTTTTAACTAAACATTACCGTTTTTAAAACTTCTTTACTGTAAACTTTTGAGAGAAATATCTATGAACGAAAAGCTATTTATATCATACAGTATAATATACCTAATCTATATTTATAAAACAAAGTCGTGTTAGTTAAGATATTAATGTCACGAGAACGGTTGAACCGATTTCGCTAATTCTTTTTTTGTTCTGTTCATTATTATCAGGAGAAAGATCTTTTGAAAGAAAAACAGAGTTGTGCGGAATATTCCAAAAAATAATGCGGCATGAAGCGTCGGGTCAACTAGTATAATATATATAAATTATATTTTTGAACATTCTCACACAACGTCATCTAGCCCAAAATATGCTATACCTAAGCTTGTACTCTGGGATCTAGACAACAGTAGTTGATAAACACCCGAACTCTGAAACAAACATCTGTGGACCCGGGCATCGAACCCAGGACTCCGAAAGCAGGAAAAAGTGTCGAAATCCGATGCACTATCGACCACGGCACCAAAATCTTAGGGCCACCATGCCAACCTCATCTGGCAATGATGTAACTTTTTTTTTCAGGTATTGCATATACTGATCAATGGACGATATACCAGCATATAGGAGATTCCAATTAGAGGATGTATATTTCTGTGTTTCAAATGCAACGAGTTTGCTTGGGTATCGTAACTCATCTGAGTTGTTGAGGTTCGAGTCCTGCCGATGACATTTCAGTTTTTGTGAATTATAATTTCTGTATAAATATTTTACACACACACACACACACATAATTTGCCAGTATTTTAGTCCCACGTAATAGGGGGCAAGCCTATTGCCGTCACATTTATAATGGGTTATGTCCAAAAAGGCCGCATGAATTTAATAAAAAGTAGCAGTTATTTAGTAATTTTGAAAAAAATTTAAACCATTTGCCTTGCAATCAAAAATGTTGATGAATGGCAACAAAATCTTTCGTGCTAGCCGCTATGGCACAGCCAATTACAGTCCTGGGCGTCTCGGTCTATATAAATATTTTAGAGGAAGTATTTATATATTCTAAGTAAATAAATCACGCCTATATTCTCAAATAGGGTAGGATAGGATGAGGTTACAACTACTTACCACATATGGTTAGTATATCTGTTAGTCCTACGTAATAGGGGGGCCTTTACCGTTACCGAGAACTATAATATATAATTGCTGAAATTTAATTAAATCCTACAGCCAGGATATATAAATATAATGTCTGCAGTCCGGGCAGAAATATTATTTTATAGAATAAATCGTATCGTAGTCGTGCCTTCTAAATATATTTCAAAAGTTTATTCAGAAAATATTGGGTGAAGTGCAGTGAAAGCTTTTCGACTGCATTCAGGCGCTGAATTAAAATGTCGCCGGTAGCAGGAGGGGTCTATTCATCATTCTGGAGGATATTTAAGAGATGGATCTTGCTCAGGACAACAATTATACCTATAGGTACGCAGCAAGTCTATGGTAAACATTTAACAGTAAATTATATTGTCTGCCAAATTATTTGTTTAACCAATTATAAAAAAGGAGAAGTTTCTCAATTCGACTGCATGTTTTTTTGTTATTTCATAAGTGCGACTGGGTGAATGGATTTGATCGAAAGCTAGTATGTAGTTCCATTTTAATTTTGTCCCATTCCGGTATTTGTAGTACGATTCTTTCTCAAGTAATTTTTTAATATGAATCAAAATGACTTTAGTAGTAGATGGTCTCGGTTAGGACCTAAAAAAGTGACTTCTGACTTTCCAGAAGAAACAGCCCACCAACTGACCAAGACGAACGGGTGGAAATTTTCTGCGATATCATTGGTTATCGAGGTGCTCGTGGCTGAGAGGGTCACCGCAGGTTAACACTGTCGCGTGTAGGCAAGCTAAACAAAGCAACTCTGACGTAATACAGGGTTATTTGTAATTAACTAGCATCCTCGCAGGGGTAGATAACAGACATCATAAGTAACAACGTTTGTTCTACGACTTTTTATAATTCGGTAAATTTTACTTTCATACAAAAATAAATAAGAATTCAGTTTTGCGTCTGACAGTTATTAACTCTACGCCGCAGTTACCGCGCATCGTAAAAATTAGGTTAACAAACTCGTATCATCAATTCATGCCGCCAATATGCAGTAAGGTTTTTCAAATCTACCTACACCGAGCCGGGCAACGATGTTATCTGTCACACAGCGGTTACGCGATTACGGACAGTTCCAGCCCAGGTTCAGTGATAGTGGTCGTCCACCGAGGCACTCAGTACAGGAACAAGAAATGATACTGGAGTTCTTTGAGGATAATCCCGCCGCAAGTACCAATGACGCCACGCTATGGTTTAATGTATCGCAGTTCTTCGCGTGGAGTGTCATTCACAACGAAGGCAAATATCCGTTCCATTTTCATCGTGTCCAGGAACTCACCGACCAAGCGCGCGCGAACGTGCGTGCGTCGAAGTTCAGTTTATGAATGAAATATAGAGTTAAATATTCAGTTTTATTAAAAGTCATAGATCAAACGTTGTTACTTATGATGTCTGCTACCTACCCCTGGGAGGATGCTAGTTAATTACATATAACCCTGTATACGAGACGTCTATATCATAGGCATTAGGCACTTACTTATAGTTTAAATTTATAAAATAACCCTAGCATATTTGGTACAAAAGCAAACAAAAATGACTAAGTATAAAGAAAACCCGTACACAACACTTTAACAAACTTCGCGAACGGAAGGAAATGTCGTACATATCACGGGTGTGCAGAGAAAAATGCACTTTTAGCCGCTCGATTTATTCTTCATATACGATATACATTGCCGGTTCGGTGTGTACAGGAAACGGTTCGCCGGAACTACACGTACAATGGTTATGATGCATTGTGTTACGAACGATAACACTAAAGTGATCTATATGGGACGAATTTGCTATGAATTTATTGAGGGAAATAACTTGAGATATCTTGTTGGGATATAAATATGGACGAAAAATATATACTAATAACTACATCTTATAAAATAATTTCGCTTCCGTCCGTATGTATGCTTAGATATTTTAAACTACGCAACGGATTCTGATGCGGTTTTCACCATTGGATAGAGTGATTTTCGAGGAAGGTTTTTGAATTGAATTTGTCAAGCGGGCGAAGTCGCGGGCGTCCACTAGTAATATAATAAATAACTGCAGCTCCACCGTAGCTGTTTTTATTGACTGAGCGAGCGACTCGTTTACATTTTAAGACCATCCTGAACATTTTTGGTTTTGGGCCTATGTATTCAGCAGACACACTTTTTATCCAAACTTCAGAAAACTTGGCACAAGCGTTTAATTATTTTAGTAAAAAAGTGCGTTTTTTTAAGCCAGTACCTACGTACTTGTGAGGTTTAAAATAAAATAAATAAAATTATTTATTATCTATTTATTGTTTATTATCTTTGAAATTTTTAAAAAATTATTTAGATTCGTCAAAAGTTGGTGTGACTCTACCGAGGGCTCCAAAATGCAACGAGACTGAGAAGAGCCCTCAAGAAACTCAGTTCGGCTTTTTTCAAAATATTTCGTCTTAAATCTAATACAAAGTTATTTAGAAAGGAGCAATTCGTGTTACAACCAGGCAGCCTTGTCATCTAAGAAATCATTAATACTATAATAAGCTATATGGCACAATTTACTTTTAATTAGTTTTTTAAATTTATTGACATTTGTTTACTTATATAAACGTGCAACGCCGCCACGGCACGGGCGAACTACTCCGTATTATGACGATAACCTATTTTCTGCTGATTTAAATGAAATATATCTTGCTCTGAGATAGGCTAGGTAGATATCCCAACAGTATCTTTAGAAATTCACGAAAACTCACCGAAAAAATTACCAAAATAAGAAATACTCTCACTGAGGTTTCAAACTAAATCAAACATAATTAAAACAGTCCAGTTGTACCAATAGTCATACTCCAACAGTTGTACCAATAGTCATACTCCAACACAAACAAATACTCGTAACCATTTTAAATTAAGAGAATTAATCACAAAATCTGTCGACAAAAGGGGTAGGTATCAGTGATGATAAATATTCAAGATTCTGCACAGAATAGCCCATAAATGGGTTATGGTCTTTTTGTTCGAAGGGTCCAAGCGGCCCGAGTGTTGTCAACTATTGAACAATGGAGGGTTGGTAATAAAATTTGGTTTACATTGCGTTTATGTAAATAAGTATTGATATTGTCAATTTGGTTATAAAATAAGGACTAGGTTCTATAGCGGCTTATATTATAGAAAGGGTAGATTTAAGACTGATTCATTAGTGTCTTAAATTAGGTCATTAAATTTTGTGATCTCTAAACTACCGAGATGAAAGATTTTAAAAACTGAAGCGACATACATGGAGGCCACTTTCATTCCAAACAATAGTAGGTATCGGTAGTGCCCCTTAAAGTTGACGGCCCAGTGATAAGACTCTTCACGCTCAGCTTAAAGAACCCAGGGTTATATGTTGGAGGAAGCACGTTTGCAGGCATTATAGTTCTATTATAAGGAGGTGTGGCTTATGGCGTATGTCCAGATAGAAACAGGTAGAAGCTTGTAGAAGGGACTAGAACCGCCTTCTCGTATGATATAGACATCTCGTATATAATATATGACGTTAGAGGTGGTGCTTCGTTACTTGCCTACACGCCACAACGTTTTTAGTCAGTCTGTTGACACTCCCCTCAAAATTGACAAAACTAATGATAATTTCTCCAAAGCAACGCGTATCAGCTAGAATACAATAAATAATCTTAACATTCCAAAAAAAAACACCTTTAAAATGATATATTTTTACACACAATTTTATTATCTTCTTTAAAACATCTTCTACAAACATAATCTTAAAACAGAATAGCTAAACATAAAAACAAAATCTTTCCAACATAATCAACAAAGTTAATATTAGTTTAGGATCTTCGCCATTAATTAAATCTCATGCACAACTGGTGCTTAAACAACCTCCTTTAAATATTAATGAGTTATTTCAAAACCTTTAGAACCGTCCCTTTTAAGACAATGTGTTCATTGGCAGAAAGAACATGTTTTATCTTTCGATGCGTAGATTTTTACATAATCATCACGTTTTGGTGACGCAGTGATATAAGTATGTGACTCCCATCCCTGCGGTTCCATATTAGATTCCGGATCGGATCAAATATATTTTGTGTGATCCAGAAATTTTTGTTTCGGAGTTTGGATGTTTTCTATATAGGTACAATATGTATGAAAGAATAAGTATCGCCATCCAACGTGGCAACACAGCCAGCATTCTGGGAACCTTACCAGTCGGCAATGACGCGGAGGATTTCTTAAACGAAATTTTGTAATGTAAATATTTTTAGTATATTGTAATTCTTATTGTAAATAAATATTATGTACCTTTTTATATGTATGTACTCGTATTTAGAATTGATATAAGTTTGTTTATCCGTTGTGTAGATTCCAGAATGTCCAAAAATATTTATTATTTATAATTTTGTTGGTGCAACCTATACGACGACCGTGTACGACGACCGTGTTGCTCTATGGTACAACCTAATAGGAGGAAAGCCGATTGATATTACCAAATCCACTAAATCTGGTAACTATTGATATAAAATAATTTATTAATAAAAAAACTCAGTCATAACTAAACAGATAATTAATTACCGTTAGCTGTAAGTAAGAGTAAGTGTCCTAAGTACATATGAACCTTCTAAAAGAGTGTTAACAATATTAAAAAAGATTTTTTCAGAACAAACTTTACAAAACACGTTTAATAAAGTTTCACGTACCTTGAGTTTTGTATACGGGCAACAATTATAGGCAAGGCAAACCAGTGCAGCGATGAAAATGGGTATTAGAATGGCTGAAATATGTATGAAACAGTTGCAAAGAAAAAAAGTACAGATTTTTCGAAATATTGCCACGTACAACTTACATTACATTATCAATAGTAGGGGTCGCCTGTAATAATTATTATGGTCGAAGAGTAAACTTTCCGAACATTATAAAATTATAGATAAAATTCTAAAGAGAATTATACATTATCCACCAGACCCGGGATTCGAACCCGAGACCTCGAGTTCTTCTCTTTAGAATTTTATCTAGATAATTATCCCAGAGTCTGGAACTTGTGCCCGGTAAATGGCAATAGGCTCGCCCCCTATTACATGGGACCTAACATAGCTGGCGAGATGTGGATGTGTTTGCACACCTCTGCCTACCCCTTCGGGGAAAAAGGCGTGATGCTATGTTTTTATAAAATTATATTTGTTCACCCGTGACCACGGCTCTTTTAACAGGGTCGAAACGTCGGGTAATAAAGAGGTATGTATCTCAATAATGGCGTAAAAGACCCGTTTGTTTCAAGTTTATAATATGTACAAAATGCGAAAGTTTAAAAAGTATTATAAAATTATATATTATTTCGATTTTTTTCCCACATTAACCCACCCGGTCAGTAAAAGCTAACGACCAAAAAAATGTGTTAAAAAACATTTCTTGTGCTAGGTTTCGTTCAGATCGGATAAAAATATGGCCGTTAGTCCTGAAGACAGAAGGACGAAAGCAAAATAATTAATTGTCCACGCTCGAACTGTAGACGCGTCGCTTACTCGATCAATGGTAATCGATATACAGAAAAATCAAATCTACTGTGTCACCTATACTAAGCAACTTTTAGTTGCCCGTATACAGGTAGTCTTTATGTACAATCCTCAGAAAGCCGGGATTTGCCCCAAACGAGCGTAATTGAGGCTTATGTAGGAAAAAAAGGGAAAAGTCTTTCTCAGGATCTGAGTTCAGAGGTATTAATTAATACTTTCAGGTTAAAATTAACGCTACAATTTCGAGTGTTCTTTCTGTTACTTTAATTCTACTTATTGCCTTTGGCGTGTTAATTTCCGTACTCTGCAGGTCTATCAGACGCTTAATAAATAAAAAATAATGTTAGAATAATCGAACATTACGCCATCTTATCTCAAGCTAAGCAGAGGTTAAACTATATTAGGCACCCACAAGATAACTGATTTACTAGTCATCCACCGAGCCTTTTCCCAACCCAGTTGGGGCCGGCTTCCCATTCTAATTGCGATTCGGCTGAACTTCGATATTTTCCGTGAAGCGACTGCCATTTGACCCCTGGGCGGCTGTATCTTATGAACCGTGACAGTTAGAAAGTTGAAATTTTCACAGATGATGTATTTCTGTTGTCTCTATAACAACAAATACTAAAAAATAGAATATAAGAAGTTTTTATGGAAGCTCATACACTAAACGTGATATTTTTGCCGTTTTGTTACGGACGCTTTTGTGCGCGAGTTCGACTCTCACATAACCATTTTTTTTTTTCAGATTGAGGGAATCCAAAAAAAAACTCACGATGTAAACATTAACAACATAAACATCAACCAGGTTTCGTGGAGATACGATAAAATTGTGGCCACTAGCAGGCCTATGTCACTCGCCTAACAACCGCATAAAATTCGTGACGTCAGCGACAACTTGAAGTTGTAAATCAGTTAGGGTTGTCTCTTGTTTGTGATCGTCATTATTATTGGTCAAATTATGCTAGTACTTTCCTGTCAACTCTAACGTTCGAATTATGTTCTCTGTAAACAAAAGAATGTGCTTTAATTAACGTCGGAGTGCAAGTTCTGTATGTAAGTACTATTCCCATTTCTGTGCCGCTAGCTCGAAACACACATACATACAGACAGACAAAATAACCAGTAGGGTCTCGAAATGTAGACGCTTCTCTCACTTATCACCCTAGTCAATAAACGCCCACGTACAGCTTTCAATTAAAAACCGTATTTTGCCATATTTTTGCCTTGAACTGACTTTGTTTATGGCAATATTTCTCAATATTTTCTAACAGTTTCTATGTAATAGATAACAGGCGTTTTCCATCCCCTTCACCCGGAACGATAAATAAAATAAACCTACCAATAAAACAATGTTACCCCTCAATACACAAAGCGTAAAGTTAGGTACCAAGTTATTCATACGAAAATATACAGTTCACACCAAAAACCTAATAAAATACCGCTCGACCATTTGTATCATAAAAAGATGTATGTTCTTATGTTCGGCAAGGACGAATATATAGGAAATAACACGTGTTGGAAGGAGACGTGATGTATAACACCTCAGCAGAATTGCTGGAATCGAGGCGGGACAAATGCAATATCCTAGGGCCCAGAGGCTGCTAGTGATGGGACTTGTTATCGATATTTGTTCGAATACCTATTCGGACTTTTATTGGTACATAAATATTTTATTATGGCCACTCGTATAATACAATATAAACTAATTGTAACAATGTAAACAAAACAATATTAAAAAAGAAAATGGATTATCTACCTGAGTTTCTTGCTGGTCACTTCTCAGGAGAACCAACTTACCGAACCAGCGAAAGAATAATTTTCTAATGGTTATTTATGTACATACTTAATTTAGTATTTTTATAATATTACTTGACAAAATTGTAAAATTTTGACATTCATATGTGCTCCTTATGTGCCTAAACTGAATAAATGAAATTGATTCTTTGATTCTTGATTCTTTGATTATTCACTAGTTGATGCCTGCAGCTCCGTCCGCGTTCAATAGCTTATAATATTATGATGATAAAAAGACAAACAGGAAGAGAGACAAGAATGGAAAAAAAATCCTGGTAAGTGTATTTTTTATTAATTTAATTTTATTAAGTACACAAAATTCATAATTTTTATTTTACTTTTTCCTAGGACCGTATCTCTACAACAAGTTTCACCAATTGCTAGACATTCACTCTCTTAATTACCACAACTGTAGGATGAGGGTTAGAGCCTGGCTACTCCAGCAAACCTATTTGATTATTGAGGAACTGTTGGTTGTACCCTCCTAATTTTAGTTCAATTTATCAATTTATACTTTCTTTAATTTTTAAATTTATTTTCTCTTTTACACATCCCTACACATTTATACACACTAACGCAAGCATTCACACTTGCTACAGAAATCCGTGTAAATATCATTGTTTTGTGTAATGTACGATTTTTGTTGCTACATGGGCTGATTGTGGTCAGTTTTTTACATCTGTCAGTGGGGCGCTGGTGACCTGTAATTCAGGTCTCGTTACCTACCACAGGCACCAGCTATCCACACTCTAAACTACTGAATATTGTCCATACCATCTTCAACTGTCAAATGTTTTAGTTTTAGTTTGTGGATTGCAAAAAAATTAACAATTATTATTATTATTATTATTCCCTTTATTACATTTTATTACATATTTACTATATTTTTAAATAAACTTATAAAAAACACAAATATATTTAAAAATATAAAAAATAGTGACCCACCGGTATCGAGTACAGTGACCAAGCTACCCGTGGTTAGGGCTCCAGAGATAGGAACTTCCGCACAATACGGGCCGTATCCAACAGAACCGCCTTCTGCATCAAGCCCTTGACCCAGCTGCCTAACGCGAGCCTCTGTAGGTGGTGGTCGAGGCTCTTGGCTATTAAACCATGGGCAGATACGACTATCGGAACAATAATCGCCGAATCCACATCCCACATGTCGACAATCTCGTGAGCTAAGTCCAAATATTTAATTTGTTTATCTTTTTCTGCTTTCACGAGATTCTCGTCATGCGGCACAGTGATATCGACAATTATTGCAAGGCGTTTTAATCGATCTATTATCACTATATCCGGTTTGTTGGCTATAATAGTCCTATCAGTGATAATAGACCGATCCCAATACAATGTAGCACGGCCATTTTCAAGAACTGGGTCGGGCACATACCTGTAATAAGGTATCTCTAAGTCAACAAGGTTATATTTTAGAGCAAGTTGTTGATGGATAATCCTGGCTACTTGGTTGTGTCTGTGCAAATACTCACTGTTCGCAAGATTATTATTATTATATCGTTTATTCATTTATATTCTTATTTTATACATTTTTAAATACATTTATAAAAAACACAAATACATTTAAAAATATAAAAAATAGTGACCCACCAGTAGCGGAGTAGGACCCAAACTACCGGTAGTGGAGGCTACAGACTAAGAAACCTCCTAACAATACGGCACGTGTCGAGGATAACAACCTTCTGAATCTGACTCTTGATCCAACAATCTAACGAGAGTCTCTTGAGATGTTGATCGAGACTCTTCGCTATTAATCCGTTTGCCGAAACGACCACCGGGACAATGATCGTCGAGTCTACGTCCCACATGGCGGTTATCTGGAAGGACAGATCGAGGTACTTACTAAGTTTGTCCTTCTCTGCCTTCACGAGATTCTCGTCATGCGGGACGGCGATATCGACGAGCACTGCCCGACGCTGGGTCCGATCAACCAACACGATATCGGGCCTATTGGCAACAATAGTCCTGTCCGTGATGATTGATCGGTCCCAGTAGAGCAATGCACGACCATTCTCAAGAACTGGCACTGGTGTGTACTTATAGTACGGTACTTCAGACTCAATAAGGTCATATTGAAGAGCAAGTTGCTGGTGGATGATCCTGGCTACTTGATTGTGCCTATGCAAGTACTCGGTGTTAGCAAGATACGAACAACCGGAAATAATATGGCGAAGTGATTCACCAGGACGGTGGCATGCTCGACAAATGTCGACCGTACCGTCCTTCATGATGTATTTCCGATAGTTGTTCGTCTTGATAACCTCATCTGCAATTGCACAGGCAAAACCTTCAGTTTCCCCAAAGAGGTCCCCAAAACGCAGCCAGGTCACCGATGCGAGCAGGTCTACATCGAGTCCTGTTAAGACTCGGTAGAACCGCCCGTGTAGCTCCTTGCTCTTCCATACGTCCTTACGGTCTTCAGTACTTAACACCTTTGGTTTACGCCAGTTCTCGTTAGCCAAGGAAAGAGGTGTAAGGCCCTTGTCAACTTTCACAACATCGCAATGAATGTCACATCCATTCTGTAGGAAGTAATCCCTGAGACTGCACACTTCACGGTTGTGGAGGTTCTTGGCATTCAAAAAGCCTCGACCCCCCCACTTCCGTGGAATGTACAGTCTCATGACAGACGATCGTGGGTGTAACATTCGATGCAATGTCAGTTGTTGACGGACTCGCCTATCCAGGGCGTCTAGTTCCGTTTGAGTCCACCTAAGTATGCCAAAGGAGTACAACAATAAAGGTATCACCCAACCGTTGAAAGCCCGCATTTTGTTACCACCGGACAAAGAACTGTTAAGAACTTTTGTCAGGCGGCCAAAAAAACGTTTTTTCACCGATTTCTTAATATCCCCTACCGCTATACCCAATGACTCTGACATACCTAGGTATTTGTATGTTTGGGTCTCGGTGAGAGATCTGAGAGTTATTATCTCAGAAAGTTGTAGATTCGGTGAATTTACAACCTTCCCCCGCTGTACATGCATAACCGCACACTTATCAACACCGAACTCCATCTTAATGGCATTACTAAAAACTTCCGTAGTTTTTAATAATGTCACTAAATCTTGGTGCTTCGGTGTGAATAGTTTGAGGTCATCCATATACATCAGGTGAGAAATAACCTCACCCCCTCTACGAAACCGATAGCCTAGCCCTGAATCCTTCAGCAATGTGCTAAGTGGATTCAGTGCTAAACAAAACCACAATGGACTCAAACTGTCGCCCTGGAATATACCACGCTCAATCCTTATCAAGTCATGCGAATCAGAGGCGTACCCACCACTACCTGGTTGACGAAGGACTGTGGTCCACTGCCCCATACACGAGACTAAGAAGGATTTAAGAGTCGGATTAATTTTATACAACTCTAAAATCCTCCTCAGCCATGAATGAGGCACCGAATCATAGGCCTTCTTGTAGTCAATCCAGGCAATAGAGAGGTCGCCCCTACTCCGCTTGACCTGTTGGCTAATGGCCATGTCAATAAGGAGTATCTCCTTAGTACCACGTGACCCAGCCCTACATCCATTCTGAGCGTTATCTAAAATATTGTTAGACATTATGTGTGAATTTAATTTACTTCTCAGAATGGATGTAAGGAGCTTGTAGATGGTAGGTAAGCAAGTGATAGGTCTATAGTTTTTAGGTTCCGTGGTACTACCTGATTTATGGAGCAGGAAGGTGATGCCAGTGGTCATAAAAGCGGGTAAGGAACCAGACTCGAGGGCTTCTTGATACTGTGTTGCCAAGCGTTCATGCGAGCTCTGAACCCACTTTATCCATAAGTTGTGCAATCCATCCGGCCCAGGACTTTTCCAGTTCGGGGCCTTACGAATTGCACAACTAACATCTTCGGAGTCTATGGTAATAGACTCCATGGGTTCGATGATACTGCATTCACGCTCGACGACACGGATCCAGTCGCCCTCCGAATGTTCGACGGGCACCGACCATATGTCACGCCAAAATTGATTCATGGTGTGAGCATCTGGCAGTTGTCCGTCGCTCAAACGTTGTCCAGTTCCCTCCCACTCTCGGTACACCTTCCTTTGGTCACTTTGGAAGATGCGATTCTGCCAGTATCTATTTACACGCTCTCTATAACGACGGATACGGCTTGCCCATGCATACACTTTCTGTTTCAGAAAGTCAATACGTTCCGTGACATTGGTTAAGTATTGCTGGGGACGAATACCGGTCCCAGCGAATGCCTGACTCACGAAACGCATGACCCGGGGACGACTATTTCCCCGGCTAAAACAGATAAGCTTCGCAATGAGAGTCCTAAGTGTGCCGATACGTCGCTCGATTCTTGCCTGCCATACGGGCACACCACCCGATCGTGGTGCACGGTTAAATTCAGGGAATTTAACGCGTGCAACACGACAAGCGGTAATAGCTCCACAGTAAAGAATCGAGTGGGTATCGAGCAAATCATTGCTAGTCCGTAAGTACGGAGCTAGCAACGCATTCAGGGCTCCCATCAACGCCAGATTTCGTCTATGCATGGGTAAGCGTGGTAGCCGTGGTCTAAAATTAGGTGCAAACCTATATTGAGAGATCACATCTTCTAAAGTACTCCTTAATTGCTCGCTTACCTGGACAGATATATCACTCGTATCATCTCCCACGTCGAGCACGGTATCAACAAAAGTGGCATTAGTTGCAACCGTGTGTGTAGCAGGTGACGGTGCTCTCGTTGACGCTGGAGCTGGTCGAGTAGATAACACTTCCAGGCGTAGCCGATCAAGCACAGGTTGATCCAACAACTTGCATCGTTGGATAGCCCGCACTTGATCCGATAGTCGCTGGACGGCAACGGTCATTGTTGGTTCAAGAGCCTGAAACAAAGGGAGCATCCTTGAACGGTACGCAGTCAGGTTGGTTTCCCCTTCTGTAGCCTCATAATATGCCCGCATGACGTTTTCATTGATGGATGAAGTCCATCGCATTCGGTGCACAATACCACCGGTAGTGGGGACCCTACTCGAAGCTGGTAGGCTTCGGGGCCCCAAACTGCTCGGCGGCCGGCCTCTCCCTCGCCGGCGTACAGGTGTTGGCGACGTCGGCGGGGAAAAATACTCATCACTTGACGATGAACTCGACGCCTCAGCAAGCACTTGTGTCGCAGGAGTGCGGTCCAGCGCTTGCGAGGCGGAGCTAAGTGATGAGTCCGGGGGTGTTATCTGTGCATTTTTACTCCTGGCTCTTGTTATCATCGCTATCCATAATCATTCATAATATTTATTTTCTCGTAACATTCTGATATTTTGATAGTTGACGTTTGTCAAAACTTCGCTTCATATTTGCACTTTGGTATTCTTGTAATAAATTGTGAAATATAATATTTATGGACTTTTTGGTGATATAATTTAGAAATCAGTAAGAATTTTAAAAATTGAGGAAGATATTTGAGATAAAAATATTAAAATATTTTATTGATGAAAATGACGTATGTACAGATGTCCAGAGTTGCCAGTTTATTATTATTATTATTACCTCTATTAAAGAAGATAGATATATGATATAGTATTTTTGTATTACTTTGGTAGTAAACAAACTCACGACTTCACCGACACTAAGGGGTATGTAGAGGCCTAATTAAACGTCTGCTTTTCTAGTAACTTGTTTCGGGAGCTTCCGCTAAACTGGTATATACTTTAAATTTTGCCGGTATATCGCCTGTTGATCAGCAAGTGCACCACTAGCAGGTAAGGTTGACTTGAGTGTTTAAAATCTTATTGGAACCCTTAAGGCACTCAAAAGTTAACACAACTATTGCTAATCTATCGATAGTATTTTATAACTATAAAATACTATCGATGTTTGTGCATTGATGTTTCTCGTCACTAGTTCGCAACCCGCTTCTGATTGGCTGTCATGTTGACAAAACTTATGATAGCGATATATCTATCCAGTTTCTTAGGTTACTAGTTTCTTTTTCGAACTGGATCTTTACAGAGTGTTATTTTACTAAGTATAGACTCCAGAAGCAATCATCACTATAATTATATCATTATATTCTATCGAGCCTTTTTCCCAACTCAGTTGGGGTCAGTTTTCCAGTCAACTGCGATTCGACTATTCGATATTTTCTGTGAAGCGACCTTCATCTGACCTCCACAACCACCAACTCAAAAACTACGGCACCCATTTTTACGCTGTTTACTGTAAATTTAAAGCAAACGCCGATGACGTTAAGTAATATTTGGGCCTATTGATCCTTAGTCAGAAAAAATCGACATGATTATAACAATTATTGAACTAAAAGTTTCATTCAATTCTGATTCAACGTGGCAAGGTAGCCAGCATTCCAGGATCCAGGATTCCAGGATTCCCTCGAAAGATGCCGCTGCAGAACTATATCGCAAAGAGTAAAAATAGTCTTTCTTGCACCCGAATTCTGCCTAACGAACAAACAGTAATTGTGGCATTCCAATTCGGACAAAGTATTATGAATCTTTAGATGTATTTGATGTATAAGATGTGTCTTTAAATGTCTCATGTCTTATGTTCAATTCAAGAACTTGCTTCTAGTTAAATTGGCTGCATAATATAAAATACATTGAAATTGTATTAAAAGCACTCACTGTAAGTATGGAAGTCCGTGATCTGCACCGTGTTACAATCTTCCCCAACTTGTAGATAGGTGATCTCACAGCGGTATATCCCTTCGTCCTCAGGCTTCACGTCGTTGATGACCAACTCCGCGAACGTCACGTTTTTGGAGTATGAAACTGTTATTCTGTGGACAAAGAAAATTATTCGTTTATGTATTTCTGTATTTAAAAGCAGTGAGTTTGCTTTTACTATTTTAAAATATTTAGATAGATATTATAAAATAACGCGCCTATTCAAAGATTTATCTAAACTGATGATCAACACTTCTCAAGACAAGAAGGCTAGTTACTATTTGGCACAAAGAATAAGCAGTGCCATACAACGTGGCAATGCTGCCAGCCTTCTCGGAACATTGCCAGTCGGCGACGAGGCGGAGGAGTTCTTTGATGCATGTTAGAATTTAGATGTAATCTTAGTAGGTATAATTAGAATAGGTAATTTACATATTTAGTTAGTTTTAATTGTATTGTTTAGTATAATCATTGTCTTGTTAGGGATAGGCCGAGAGTTTTAGTCTTGCCGATTAAATTTCAGTTTTTATGATTCGATGATTTTTACTAAGGCTGCAACCTGTTCACGCAATCATCCCAATTTGTTTTTCATAATGGAGGAAATAATTTTGCAATTTTAGCATGTATTACAATGATACCAATCCAAATAAATCTGCAATTTCAGTAGGTACTCAGTAATAAAGTCCTTGGGGCTATGAGATGTCAACAGGCAAGCATAACCTAACACATGCTTTCGATAAACACAAATCGACTTTCGATAAAACTTGGATTTTTGGCAAGCGCGTGGCTGGTAGCCTTATAGGTTACCTCTGGCGCTGGGTAAACATCCAGGCCCAAACGCTCAAATTACAATACCGAACAACGTTTCCTTGTCCCGCATCGCGAACTAGTCCAGAGTAACTAGTTCTTCTTTGCGGAAAAAATCAAGCATTACCTTGACATTGGCAAAATCTTAATGAACGATGGAGCCACGTTTTTTTAAAAAAGAAGAATAAAAAAAAAATATAAAATCCTGTTTCAATGTTCGCACTCACGTCAGACTTTAACTCAGACATTAGCAGATTTAGAGCTGCCCAAAATAAACCAATAAATCCGGCAAGCTCGTTCTTCGTTAAAATCTCGAAACTTAATTAACGAACAACTATTTTTGTCCGAAATCCCTCTTTAATGGGAGGACAGTGAGAGTGCAGAACCTTCGGTAATGTGGTAACAGTTAATTAAGTGGTCCGTCTACTAGATTGATAGCCCTGTGCGTTGGGGAGGAATCGGTTTTAATTTTGGCAAGTTCTTTACACATTTTCGTTAGAGTTACTATGGTATATAATTAATTAATTAAGGTTCGGACACTTTTCCTATTACTTGACTAAAAAGGTTTTTATCAATTACCTATGTACTGACATTGAACGAGTATGGCTTTTTTGTTTTTAAAAAGAACTTAATACATTATCTAAATTAATAACCAACAGGATTTGTTCACAAAGCAATTTAATATTGCTTATGAACATAAAATACGCTTTTATGCCTGAAAGGGCAGACAGAGGTAATCATTGCAGCCACATCATGCCTTTGGGTCGGTTCCACGTATGCGGAGTCGAGCTTTACGTATTTTTTGGGTACCTACTTTAAACATTATTGCCAGAGCTTCAAACTCAAAAATATTTATTAATATAGGCTACAAAATAACACTTATTAACGTCAGCACATAGGGATTTAAATTTAAAGCCAGATACGCAATGCAATAGGTGAAGCCAAAGAGAAAAGAACCTGGCAATTAATTTTCCCAATCACCAGAAACTACATTCATAGAATAATATACACAACGTATCCAGTAAGATGCTGCAACTAATATATCACGCGTGAAGTTATGCGTTAATTTATATAATTTCAATGTGCTTAATTATTTAATAAATGTCTCCCCCTCCCCCAAACACGGGACAAACCCTGGTTAAAACAATTAGAAAAAACAATGGGGTTAGATGTTGAATTTTTATATAATTGCACTAATTTCGCTAAATAGAAGACATTATAAACGTCGACATATGTTTCACCTACTCACGAGGCATTCTCAAGACTTTCTCAAAGAGACCCATTGTTTTATCATGGACTTTCGCCAGGTAACGCCTGATTCCATTCAATATTTAAAAGAATTAGCACTAGTCATGTAGTAGGAGCATAAAGCCAAAAAAAAAGGATAACAACAGTTGGATCTTAGATATGTCGATGCAGCCACTAACCATAATAACAGTTCACTCCTTAATATCTTAATACGCTCCGACTGCAGAGATTCTATTTAGTGTATGTAACACCCGTCCTGGCTGTTGGAAAGTTGGTTTGAATTACAGTGTGTTTACGAACTTTCTTGCCCGGTAACAGCTATAGGGGTTTTTTTTTTTTTAAATCCGCGGCCTTTGGTGAGGTGGTGTTGGCGGTGTCTCTCGACATCGCCAACGCCTTTAACACCTAACCCTGGAGCTGCGTTAGGGAGACACTTGTATACCACGGAGTGCCTCTCTACCTTCGTCGTTTTGTCGGGGCATATCTATCCGAGAGGACCATAACGGCTATAGGCTTGCCCTCGAGACCAAAGAATTACTGGCAAAGAGTGGGTATTTAGTGCACCTCTGCCTACCTCTTCAGAGAAGTATGTCAGTCTGTCCTTAACAGTATGTACCGCTTGCATCATAATGTCCTGGCGTGGAATCAAACCCCATCTAAATAAAATTAGCACTTGCGCCAACGGTGTAACTTTGACTTAACATCATTTTGCATAACATTAAGCTTACTTTGCATTGCGACGAATGTTTTATTACAAGTTCTGCATACATTTTCAACCAACTTCCAAAAAAGGAGGAGGTTCTCAATTCGAATGAAGGTTTTTTTTATGTTTGTTACCTTATATCTGCTCTATTTGGTCCCATTCCGACAATCATTTGGTCCCATTTGGCTAATTTAAAGTCAGTTGTTGTGTCAATTTTTGACGTGTGGTTTATGTTCTAAATCTATGAATAGTAAATATTTTTTCGCACACCTTTTATTATTTATGTATAATCGTCGAAGTTATCGCTAGGTAGCGATCACTTTCAGGTAACCTTTCGATAGAATAGATAAGCAATCTTCCATAATAGAATTTTTGTAGTTATTTAACTATATTATAAATACATTTATCTCGGTGTTTTATAGATGATCATCATCCACCGAACCTTTTCCCGACCCAGTTGAGGTCGGCTTTCCAGTCTAGCTGCGATTCGGCTGAACTTCGATTTTTCCGAGGAGCGACTGACAGGCGATATCGAAGTTCTGTAGTTAGACCGGTCGGACTTTTGTTTTAGGTCTCCAAATACCCGTAACGACTTTGTTTTTTTTTAATTCTGCGGCCCAAGGTCGCGGCCGCTGCCTCTGTCTCTGTAACGCACGCAGAAGGTATTTCCAGTGGCGCCCAGTGGACTTTGACCACCTGTGTGGCCTCTTAGGGGTTTGGTCGGGATGAGAATCCCGCGTCGTTGGGGTAGGGTTTTATCCCGCATCGGTGAGTGAATCTGGTTGTTCGTATGACAACCGGGTCCGACGGTTTAGCGTGCTCTCCGAGGCACGGATAGATGTACCCATGAATAAGATCGGCACGTAAATACTTTACGATGGTAAAGTTACTAGCACCCCGTACGCATCCAAATGAGAGAAAGAAAGAAAAATACTCCTCTGCAAATGCTCGACAGGTTAATATACGTATGGTTTATTATTCTTCAAGTTTATTATTC
Source organism: Nudaria mundana (assembly GCA_963556515.1). Classification (NCBI taxonomy): domain Eukaryota; kingdom Metazoa; phylum Arthropoda; class Insecta; order Lepidoptera; family Erebidae; genus Nudaria; species Nudaria mundana. Next base: position 13,383,604 of record OY748312.1, read on the forward strand.
TAATATAAAGTTTATTATTGTGAAGAAAATGAACAATAAACAGCGGTAAGTAATATTTTATCATATTATTTTTTATTAAATTTAAATGGCCACCAAGCTATAAAATATATATGGATAGTGTTTGAATTGAGGATATAAAATTATATGAAGATATTTTATGATTTTTAGAATACTAGGGGCATTATTAATATTTCCGGGCACCATTCTGACTTGCACGAGGATCACCTTCTGACAGATAGACGGACAAGGCTCTTTCAAATAATACAATACAATAATGGAACCTTTCAAATAAATGTTGGAAAGAGGCCACATAAGACGCACAAACTTTCAAAAAATCATTTTGGTTTACTCAGTTGCAAGTTATGAAGTAACAAGCTTAGTAAAAAATACAGTCGAATTGAAAGCCCTCTCCTTTTTTTGAAGATGGTTAAAGTGTCCAGAAACAGCAATATAATAGACTCGCTTTTCATCTGTGTGACACACAAGGTGACTGGCGAATTTTGAGCGTATCAGAAATTAGCGATAAAGCAAAGTAAGAATTACGCTAGCTTATAATTCTGAATCGCCGAGAGGCTTCCGGAGAGCACACGGCACGCCATGTCTTCATGGAGTGGTCAGCGTGGGTTAGTCACCACCACCATCACTTAATATTTAAAACTAGCAACCCTTTTTTTTTTTTTTTTTTTTAGTTCCGCGACCAAGGCCGCGGCCGCTCCAACGTCCGTTGCCGGGCGTCTCTGGTTACAGGCAGAACGTATTTCCAGTGGCGCCCGGCGGACTTTGACCACCTCTGTGGTCTCTGCGGGGGTTGGGTCGGGATGAGAATCCCGCGTCGTTGGGGGTAGGGTTTTATCCCGCGTCAGTGAGTGAATCTGGTTGCATGCTATGGGGCAAAGGCCCCGCAGCACGCAACCCTTCTAGCCTGCTTCTGTAAGGACGACGGGTGGCGATCCCGCCGTCCTCAGGCCCCGATCATGGAGGTCGATGGTCTTGGGCGTAGATGAGTCTGCGGCGGCCTCGCCGCTGACTACGGAACTCGGCGGGGAGGGCACGCTCCCTCTCCCTCTCGGCCGCCTCCTTCGCGAGCACGACTTGCTCGCAGAAGGACACGGCCGCGTTCCACCTACTCCCGCTGGAGACCATGGCTTGAAGCATGGTCTCCAGCGAGAGGGTATCCACGCCCAGACCCACTACGAGGTCCCGGCGCTGACTCGCCCACGCTGAGCACTCCACCAACGTGTGGAGTGCGGTGTCGTCGTCGGAAACCTCGCAGTGTTGACACCGGGGTGTGACCTCACGATGGATGCGAAACAGATAGCTACCGAAGCATCCATGCCCGGTAACGATCTGCGTCGCACGATACGTGAGGTCACCATGCTGCCTCTGCAGCCAATCGTCCATGATCGGTCTCACCGCCGCGATGATGGTGGCACCCCACTTGGGTTGCTCAAGTCGCACCCTCCATGACTCCATGAGATCCTGTCGGAGTTGGGACCGCCGGTCATCGATTTCTCGAGACGCAGGCCTGTGGTCCCGCTCCAGCGCCTCCTTGCGCCATTGGAACAATGACGCAAGGGCTCTCGCTTCCAGGTCCCATGGAGGGGTCCCGGCTAGGAGACATGCAGCCTCTCCGGAGATCGTGCGGTAGCCCCTTATTGTTTTGACGGCCAAGGTCCTCAACGGTCTGTTAAGGAGCGTTGAGTTATTGGCCGTCAACCGCGCTGCCCATACGGGAGCCCCGTATAGGGCCATACTCCGCACGATCCCCAGGTACAGTCTCCTGCAGGAAGCGTTGGGTCCCTTTAGGTTGGGCATCAGTCGCGAAAGCGCGACCGATGCGTGTGTCACCTTGGGGACCAAACTTCGGAAATGTGGTCCGAAGTTCCATCGGCTATCAAGTACGATCCCTAGATACTTCATCGAGGGCTTGATGCCGATGCTAACGCCTCCCACATTTATGCTGGAACCTTCAGGTGGACCGTTCCGAGGTCTGTGAAAACACAGAACCTCGGACTTGTGCAAGGCCACCTCCAGTCCCAGCCGCCGTATCCGACCCACGACTTGAGCAACACCCGTCGTGACCTTGAGTGCTGCCTCCTGGTACGTTGCACCCCGCGCCGTGACGAGGGTATCGTCGGCGTAGCACGTTACGCCGACACCCTCAGGCAACGCACCCCGCAGCACCCAGTCGTAGCCGATGTTCCACAGAAGCGGCCCCAGGACCGACCCCTGTGGAACACCGCACGACACATCCCGCCGAGCTGGCCCGAGCCAGCTGGGGAAAGCTATGGCCCTCTCCGAGAGATAGGCCCCGACAATACGACGGAGGTAGAGAGGCGTTTCGTGATACACGAGCGCCTCCCTAACGCAGCTCCATGGCAAGGTGTTGAACGCGTTGGCGATGTCAAGAGACACCGCCACCACCACCTTGCCCTGCGAGACTGCTTCCTCCGTCAGGCTCTTGACGCGCATGATCGCGCTCACGGTGGAGCGTCCCCGACGGAAACCGTACTGGTTGTCCGCCAGGTCTGGCCCCACCGTCGAGAGATGCTCGACGAGGCGTTCCGCGATAATTCGCTCAAAGAGCTTACACACCTCGTCGAGCAACACGATCGGCCGGTATCCGGACGGTGAGTCCACCGGCCGCCCCGCCTTACGGATCAGGACCAGCTTCCCCGTCCTCCACACCTTGGGAAACTGGCCCCTTTCGAGGCATGCGCTAAAGAGCCCCATCAGTCGAGGCCCGAGTTCTTCGAGGGCCAGGACCCATGCACGGCCAGGAATGCCGTCGGGTCCGGGGGCAGTGATTTTCCGGCGTTTAAGCCGGAGTACTGCCGCCCCTAGCTCCCCCACCCTGACTTCGGGTACGTCGTCTTCGCCGGTGCTATCCGCGTCGGGCAGAGACGGAGCCATGCGCGGAGGGACGTGCTCCTCCGCGCTCGTCGGAAACAGGGAGCCCATGACCCGCTCCAGCTGCTGCGGCTGGAGACTCTGGGTCAGTGGGGGCGCCCTAGGTCGGAGTTTCTCCCTGACCTGTAGGTACGGGCGCCCCCATGGGTTCTGCTGCAGGGTCTCCAGGAGCTCCTCGCGGGCCGCCGTCTTAGCCCGCTTTATTGTCTCCTGGAGATTACCTTTAGCCTCCCTGTAAGCCTGATAAAGCTCCGCCTCTCGGGTTGCCGCGTCGTCTGGGCGGCGATGCCTCCGGCGAAACCTGGTGTACTGGCGGCGGGCGGAGATGCATGCTGCGCGCAGCTGTGCAATCTCCGGCGACCACCAGTACACCTGCTTCCTGGCCGGTCTGGGTGTAACCCTAGGCATCGCCGCATCACAGATTTGCGACATGGCTCTCCTGAACCACTCCGCCTCGGCATCCACATCGGCAGGCCGGTCCGGTGCCGGAATCCAGGCCTGCACGATGGAAGCCTCCAGGAGAGCCTCCCGATCCAGATGGTGAAGTGCCCAACGCGGATCCGGGGGATTTTCTACCGGCTGTGGGAGGTCAGGTGAGGGGACGACATCAAATCGGATGTACCGATGGTCTGAGTGCGTCTCCTCACCCTCCTCCACGTGCCAGCCAGTAATACGGGCGGCGAGGGCAGAGGTCGCGAACGATACGTCCACGACCGAGCTGGTCCCCCGCCGCCAGAAGGTGGCGACATTCCCCCGGTTGAGGACCTCCAGACCACGTGTTCTGGTCCAGTCCTCAAGAAGCCTCCCCTTGTCCCTGGTTTCCCGGGAGCCCCACGCCTCACTCCAGGCGTTGAAGTCTCCCAGGAGCAGGACAGGGCGAGGACGGCACGCAGCGAAGACGACGTCGAGCTCAGTGAGCCATAGCTCAAACTGAGTCTCGTCCAGTGTCGGCGAGATGTAGGTGGCCACGACTGCCAACCCATCATATTCCGCCGCAACACACCCGCGGCCCCTTGCAATGATAGCAAGGCGCGAGTTGTCTGCGGCGGACCCCCCGAAGATAAAACAGGCCGAGCCGTCCTCGTCCACCGGGCTTCCCGGGTGGACGTAGTACGGCTCGGCGACCACGGCCAAGTTTATGGACCACTGCCGGATGCTCTGGTACAGAAGATCCTGAGCAGCGCGGCAGCGGTTCAAATTCACTTGCAGGATGCGGATATGGGCGTCAGACATTAATGGACGTCCATATCAGCATCCCGCCGAGAAACATCTGGCCGTGCAGTAGCGGCACCCCCACCGCTCTCAGCGGACGGACGAGGCTTTGGCCTCGAGGCGGCGCAGGTTGTGCTGCCGACCCGGTGGTCCGCAGTTTTGCCCTCCGCCTCGCATCTAAAGCAGCGAGGCGGGGCATCACAGGCACTTGCCTTGTGACCGGGCCGGCTGCAGCGGAAGCACCGATCGCCCACGGTGACTTCCGCTGTGCACTGCACTCCGACGTGCCCCACCACCATGCACCGGAAACATCTGGTTTCCCGGGCACGAAGGAGGTGCACCTGCGCCTTTAGGAAGCCCCCTACGAGGAGGCTTCGTCCGTCCGTCACTTTCAGTGCCGCCGCGACGGGGCACTGGACGACTGTCATCCCATGACCAGTGGAGCCGAAGGAGATGTCTCCAGCCTTCACCTGGTCACGGGGGCAGCCGCCCGCCTCCACGACGGCGGAGATTACTTCCTCCGTCGTGGCCGCGTCATCCAGACCCGTGATGCGCAATGCAGCGCATTTGGTGGGCCTGGTGACGCGGACGGCTTCTGCGTCCAGCGCGTCCCTAAGCTGCGCTGCTAGGGCGTCAGCTTTAGGGCCGCTGGAGGCGCCGGAGACCTCGAGGAGGCGAGCCCCGGTGCGTGTCGTCTTGCACCGGAGACCCCCCTGGATATCGAGGGCTGAGAGGTTGACTGAGGACTTCACGGTCCTCAGGACATCAGCGTACCCCACACCCCTCTCCACACCCTCCGTCGTCACCGTAAGGACGACGGCTGTGGAGCGAGGAGCGCGGGGCCTCTTCGGCGCCTTCGCCGCGGCGGCTTTGGCCACTTTCTTGGCCGCTTTCTTGGCGGCCTTCGTCTTCCTCTTCTTGGCCCCCACTACCTCCCATCCCTCCCGTCCGGAGGGATGTAAAGGAGCAGCGGGAGCGTTAGAGGAAGAGGAGGCGGCAGGGGTGCCGCTCTTCTTGCCGCGCCCCTTCGCCTTCCGCGCCTGGGCCGCGGTCTCGGCCGGCAACCGGTACGCTGGAGCAGACTGGGGCGGAGCGGGGCGGCGGACAGCGGGTGTGCCGCTTGGTCCTGGAGCGGGAGAACCGCTAACAGCCGCCGCGTATGAGAACGCGGGACGTGCTAGCGGAGGGCGGTACGCCCGGTCCTCCAGGACCGCGAGGCGCCTCTCGATCGCCGTCAGGACCTGTACCATAGTCGGCACAGGCTGTGGCGGCGATCCGGGCGCCGTGTTGGGCACCGTGGTGGGCGCCATGGTGGGCGCCGTGGTGGGCGCCTTTTTGGACGCCGTGGTTGGCGCCGTCGTGGGCGCCTTGGTGGGCGCCGTGGTGGGTGGCGCCGTCTTCGGCGCTGGTCCAGCCGTCGGAGGAGGAGGCGGAAGCATGGGACCGGGAGGCGCCTTGACCACCTTGGTCAAGTCAGCGACCTCCCGCCACAGGTCATCCATCTGCTTCCTGGAAGCAGCGAGCTCCGCCTCCAGGCTCGTCACCTGCTTCCGGAGCCTCGCCTCCTCCTTAGTGACGCTCCGCGCGAGGAGCTTGTTGAGGGAAGATTGGGCTTCATCCACCAGTGAAGCCACAATCTTCTTCCTCCCCGCCACGTTTCTGTTGCCCCGCATGGCCGCGTTCATGCGGGCAAAAACGCTCATCAGCTCCCGCGCGGGCGGCCCACCGATTTCCCGGCGACTTCGCTGGGACAGTTGGACCGAGGACGGAGGAGGAGTTGGCGGCCGCCTTCTGTACGCGTCGAGACGCGTACATACCGTCTTGACCGGCACCTCTTCCTCCGAATCGGTGGAGAGGAGGGACCCCCACCCGGAGCAGCTGGTGCTACGGTCGCGCGGCGGCCCCCCCTTCACCTCGAGGGTCCTCTTCTTCGTCGCAGAAGAGCGGCCCTTCTTCTTCACACTGCTGGGAGCTGACCCATCGTCAGTCCCAGCAGCATCAGTTCCTTGGGGCGTCGACATCGCGCTGCGACTAGGCAGCGCGGCGCGAGCCCCCAAATCGATAGGCATCGGAGTCATTTGTTCGTGCATAAGGTCGTCGGCCGACACCGCCCGGGAAAGGGCATTGTCGGGACCGGGGGTCTCTACAGGATTATTCATTGGAATAATAAAATCGCTTTTAATGGTCACAAGTAAGGATTAAGACGTTCGGTCACCCAACCTGCCACTGCGTTACCGTGGTCAAGTTGGGGTCCAGGGCGGACGACGAGGACGTAGAATTAATCACTTGGGGCCCCGCCCCAACTAGCAACCCTTAGCGCAAACTGCGCAAGTAATAATTTTTTTTTTTTTATACTTTTTTGGTCAAATTTCTAATCTTATCGCACCACTTGAGACCACGACCTTTCCAACGGTGTGCCACACTTGACTGTGCGACTCTTAGTTTAGGAGGAGAAGCGGCTTCACTGGCGTAATATATATATATAGATTCCTAAGTAACTCTGTGCTTCCCAGCGATAAGAACAAACTAAGTTACAAGTAAAAGGGAGTCTGCCTAGCCCATCAGGTCATAATATACATAAACTCAAAGAACAGATATAAATACTCAAAAGCCACATTAAAAGAGGGTTAAGACACTATCTCAAAAAGACTTAACCCTAAAAACACGCCAACTTACAAAATACTTCAGATAACGAAATTAAAACCCGATATCTCAATCTGTTGCAATAAATTACACAAATAAATTGTCCTACCAGTACTACACAATGGGGGCTAAATAAAAAATGGCTTCCGGAGTAGTTCATTTGTCGATGCCAGCACCAGGTTATAGACTGGTTTAATTGTGTAATATACTAACGCCACATCTATTGTTTCGTAGCTCTGTGGGATTAAATTCTAGTAATAATCTATTCTAAAAATAGTAGAAATTGTTTGTCTGTACATTTATTAATATATTCTTCTATACTAATATTAAACAAGTTAAAAATAGGGCAAATATTTGCCATGAACGAGTATTTTAGAGTTTTCGAAAGTATTTTCATAAAATCTAAAAAATGTCACATGACATGAAGTTCAACATCATTTTAGAGGTGTTTGACCATGCTGAGTTGATTGCAGCTGGTCTAGAGTCTCTATTACCGTTCTCGATTTGACCTCGTTTTGACCTTGACCTTGAGATCAGAGGTCAAAGGTCAAGATTATTTAAGAGGTCTTGGACCATATTGAGGTGATTGCAACTGGTTTTAAGTCTCTAACTATTACCGTTCTTGATTTGACCTCGTTTTGACCTTGACCTTGAGATCAGAGGTCAAAGGTTAAGTTCATTTTAGAGGTCTCTGATCATGCTGAGTCGATTGGCGTTTACACTGAGTATCTAGCTCATACCGTTCTCGAGTTGAAAGTTGTTCACGGACGGACGGACGGAAGGACGGACATTACTGTTGTACTCGTATAAGAGATTTTCGTTTCGAAAACTCTAAAAGGAAAGATTTGATTGTTTGTATTCATTGAATAGTATAATTATGTAAGTACCAAACGGATTTCAGTATTATTTCACTAATATGCGCCTACGTTAACCGTGAGTGCTACAACATTATGCTTCTTTTTTTATCTTGGTAATGTGTTTCTGTAGGAATTGGGAATGAAAAAAAACTATTTCACGTGGATGGAGCCGCGAGCATCGGCTAGTATTTACACAAAAAGAGCGTAAGTATATAAAAAAGTAAATAAAAAACTAAACTTGTAGTTTTTATTCTAGTTTTGCTTTCCTCACCACAAGTCGTTTCCATTCCAAAATTAATTGTCCCCGGTTGGACGGCAATAGGAAAACCTCCTATTAAGAAGTGAAACCTAGACGTACCATATTCCTCTTCCTATTTCTAAACAGGCGTGATTTTATATCGTAATACTACATTAAAATCGTATGGCAAATATCCTGTATTCAGTTAAAATTTGATTGTTTGTTTGTATGTTTGAATATTTCTAAAACTACTAGACCAATTTAAAAATTCTTTCGCCTATATAAAGCTACATTATCGGCGATTAACATAGGCTAAAACACAATCACGCCAGGACAGGACAATTGGAGAGGAGCAGCATTAAAAAATGTTAAAAATCATGTTATTTCGCGTACGAACTCGCAAGCATCTGGTAGTTTATGCAAATAGAAATAAATCCAATGAAAATTACAATTCCCACACAAATGAAACAACTTACAACTCATTAGTATGGTTTAATCAACAATATTCCTATATTACTCATAATTACACTTCTAAACTGACTCTCCAACAAAAAGTTTAACATTGAGCCGCACAATGCACCGATACAAAATTTGTATAGTTCAAATAACAATGCAGTAAGTATGTACATACTGTACAACTTGCTAAATTCAATAAATTATAGCTGACTATTAGGTTTATCTATTAAATGCAGCTGTTTTGTTATGATATGAAACTAATTCCTGCGGATTAATGATTTAGTTAGTTCAAATACGTTAGCATACTGTGGTGAGTTCGTCAAATTAACTGCAATTATGCTGTCGTAAACACATTATATTTATTTGCACTGAAAATGCTAATTAATAGAAATGTAATTATTTCAAGTTTGTAGGATTGATTTTGTATTGAAAACTCTTTCTTAATCTTAACATAGCATAGGTAAAAAGGCGTAAGCGGAGCTTTGCATTAGTGTGAGTGCAGTGTACGTAAACACATATGTGACCTCTTTTACGCACACATGTGTTGTACACACAGCTACAAAAAGAGGTTTTACTTTACTTTTCGTGGTCACTCACATAAATGCAAAGCTCCGCTTATCCCTTGCGAACTATAGTACAACCTATAGTACAAAATCGCTTCCCGCTGTCCGTCCCTATGTATGCTTAGATCTTTAAAACTACGCAACGGATTTTGATGCTGTTTTCACCAATGGATAGAGTGGTTATCGAGGAAGGTTTTAGTTTACAATTGTACAATTTGTCAAGCGGGAATAACCGCGGGCATCCGCTAGTATTAGAACAAAGTAAAAATATTCTTTATCTAGGTATAGGAATTGTTACTAAAAATGTATTACTATAAGTTCCACCAAGTGCCGACAATCGAAAACATAAAATATGCTTCTCTATTAATTTACATTGACTGCCAGATTCGCAAAGCAATAGGCAGAGCCTGTGAGAAAGAACCTGACAATAAAACTCACGGCCTCAATATGCAATGAAGACGCTTCGCACGCTCCATCGATTACTCTTAATTGGTCACCTATTTCTTTCAAAATTCTACTAGAAATATTAAAAAAACATCATAAACACTGAACTTATGTATGGAGCATATTTTACAACTTTGGCATACTAAGTAAATAGTTTACTTAACTTATTTATTTATCAAGCTTTTAAAGTAATAAAATTTTATTTATGTTTGTGGCGTAATGGCCTAATATCATTAGCGGCTAAGACTCGAAGCTTAAGTAGTTAAAGATTCTATGAAATATCACATATACGGGTACTAAAGGACCACGGATGCAAATCCAATAAAATTGTCTATCTGTCTAATGTAAAGCTTAGCTATGAAAATATTGAACGAGTTTTCAGCTCAGGGCAACCTAGGCGTTGTTTCTTCAAAATCAGATGCCTGAACAAAAATTTACCATCACATAAGCTATTGATTACAAAACTGTGAAAATTAGTGACCTACGTAATAAAATAGATAAAAATAAAACACCTTTATTTTATACTCGTTGCTGCTTTATAAATAAAACATGGGATAAAACAAAACTTACGCCAGCAATGTACTAAAATTTATAAAATAATCTCGGAATCTTCAAGCGCAGGTGTGCCGGGGGTGCTTCAACTGCACATCGCTCTTGATGACGTCACACTTTGTTCAAAAGCCGCAGACAGACAGGTTTCTCGTAAACGGGATGAGCTTGCGTTTTAGTGTAGCTCGAGCTTCGAGAAACACAGGCAGTGAAATATTGTGTTACATTTTCGTGATTAACCATGATTTGGTTTCGTTTAGATTCTTAGCATTTGTGTGAATTATATTTTATGGGTTTGGTTCTTGATTTGTTTTTCTTATTTCCGTATGTAGCTATTAAAATTCATTCACTGCATTTCTCAAATGGGTAAGATGAGATCTATATTCTATAGTCTATTGATTTACCGTTAGAAATCAACTGCAGTCCTGGGACTTAGTAATTTATTCTACGAACAGTAAATTTCCTCCTAAAATATTTCTTAGAATAATAAATAAAGGGCTGACTTTAATAAATAAAACCCTTACAAGTGGGTCAAGAGAAACAATCGGGCACCTTCGGGCGATTTCGCGCTCCATCGGAGCGGAACAAATCGAACTGAAACGCTATTGGCTGTCATTGTAACTGTGTTGCATGTGGTAATAATGTTACCCTGAAATAGTTCAGTTTCTAATTACATATTCTAATTTCAAATTAATCAAATTTTGCTGCTTTTGAAAGTATTTTAGGATGACAAAACTGATTTAGTATTCGAACAATAATCTACATCACTAATTTTATAAAGCTAAAGAGTTTGTTCGGTTGAACGCGCTAGTCTCAGGAACTATTAGTTCAATTTGAAGAAAACTATTTTTTCATCTCTCATGCTCTGAAAGTGGGTCATTGCGTGGGCGGAAAAGTAAAAAAAATATATATCAGTACATCTTGAGGCGATGGCAAAAACGTATACAACCAAAGTTCGATTAAGTCAATACAACATTCTGATTTTTGAATGGTCATAAACATAAAGAATTGAGTTAGAGTAAAATAAAACTTAAATAGCATAAACAATAATTATTTGGACAGTTATAACTTAAAATACTGAGTATTTTACTCTAAACCTGATTAAATCGCCCGCCGTAACGCGTCAAATCATTACAGAAATACTCTATAGCACTTCAAAAAAATATGTGCGTGAAAAAATTAACTGAAGAAATTAAAAAACTGAAAACTATTTTACATGGAAAAATATAACTAATGACAAGGCGGAATGGTCAAAAGACTACAGCCTGCCCTGAAAAAAGCGCGGATGAAAAACAAAAGTTTAAAAAAATAGGCGTAAAGTACCATACTTGATACGTGATCAATCTCTATTGTTATAATTTTTAAGCTATTGCGCGGGCCTTGAGCGTGGAGACCGAATCCAGAAATTCCGTGACGAAAATAACCTAACACCCTAACACAAAAAAAACACGGCTGACAGGCTGACGTCTTTCATATCGTTTTATATTGTAATTTATCTTTTTTTGGTGCAAATTTTATAATAATAATAATAATACCGGTGGGTTACTGTTTTTTATATTTTTAAATGAATTTTCTTATAAATCTATTTAAAAATGTAATGAATATGTGTAATGTTTTAATAAAGAGAATAATAATAACATCGAACCCATGGAGTCTATTACCATAGACTCCGAAGATGTTAGTTGTGCAATTCGTACGGCCCCGAACTGGAAAAGTCCTGGGCCGGATGGATTGCACAACTTTTGGATAAAGTGGGTTCAGAGTTCGCATGAACGCTTGGCAACACAGTATCAAGAAGCCCTTGAGTCTGGTTCCTTACCCGCTTTCATGACCACTGGCATCACCTTCCTGCTCCACAAATCAGGTAGTACCACGGAACCTAAAAACTATAGACCCATCACTTGCTTACCTACCATCTACAAGCTCCTTACATCTATTCTGAGAAGTAAAATAAACTCGCACATAGTATCTAATAATATCTTAGATAACGCTCAGAATGGATGTAGGGCTGGGTCTCGTGGTACTAAGGAGCTACTCCTCATTGATATGGCCATTAGCCAACAAGTCAAGCGGAGTAGGGGCGTCCTCTCTACTGCCTGGATTGACTACAAGAAGGCCTATGATTCGGTGCCTCATTCATGGCTGGGGAGGATTTTAGAGTTGTATAAAATTAACCCGACTCTTAAATCCTTCCTAGTTTCGTGGATGGGGCAGTGGACCACAGTCCTTCGTCAACCAGGTAGTGGCGAGTGCGCCTCTGATCCGCATGACTTGATAAGGATTGAGCGTGGTATATTCCAGGGCGACAGTTTGAGTCCATTGTGGTTCTGTTTAGCACTGAATCCACTTAGCACATTGCTAAAGGATTCAGGGCTAGGCTATCGGTTTCGTAGAGGGGGTGAGGTTATTTCTCACCTGATGTATATGGATGACCTCAAACTGTTCACACTGAAGCACCAAGATTTAGTGACATTATTAAAAACTACGGAAGTTTTTAGTAATGCCATTAAGATGGAGTTCGGTGTTGATAAGTGTAATTCACCAAATTTACAACTTTCTGAGATAATAACTCAGATCTCTCTCCGAGACCGAAACATACAGATACCTAGGTATGTCAGAGTCATTGGGTATAGCGGTAGAGGACGTTAAGAAATCGGTGAAAGAACGTTTTTTTGGCCGCCTGACAAAATTTCTTAACAGTTTTTTGTCCGGTGGTAACAAAATGCGGGCTTTCAACGGTTGGGTGATGCCTTTATTGTTATACTCCTTTGGCATACTTAGGTGGACTCAAACGGAACTAGACGCTCTGGATAGGCGATCGCATCACACATCGCATCGAATGTTACACCCACGGTATTCTGTCATGAGACTGTACATTCCGCGGAAGTGGGGAGGTCGAGGTTTTTTAAATGCCAAGAACCTCCACAATCGTGAAGTGTGCAGTCTTAGGGATTACTTCCTACAGAATGGGTGTGGCATTCATTGTGATGTCGTGATAGTTGACAAGGGCCTCACACCTCTTTCCTTGGCTAACGAGAACTGGCGTAAACCAAAGGTGTTTAGTACTGAAGACCGTAAGGACGTATGGAAGAGCAAGGAGCTACACGGGCGGTTCTACCGAGTCTTAACAGGACCCGATGTAGACCTGCCCGCATCGGTGAACTGGCTACGTTTCGGTGACCTCTTTGGGGAAACTGAAGGTTTTGCCTGTGCAATTGCAGATGAGGTTATTAAGACGAACAACTATCGGAAATACATCATGAAGGACGGTACGGTCGACATTTGTCAAGCATGCCACCGTCCTGGTGAATCACTTCGCCATATTATTTCCGGTTATTCGTATCTTGCTAACAGCGAGTACTTGCATAGGCACAATCAAGTAGCCAGGATCATCCATCAGCAAATTGCTCTTCAATACAGCCTTATTGAGTCCGAGGTACCATATTATAAGTACACACCAGTGCCAGTTCTCGAGAATGGTCGTGCGTTGCTCTACTGGGACCGATCAATCATCACGGACAGGACTATTGTTGCCAATAGGCCTGATATCGTGTTGGTTGATCGGACCCAACGTCGGGCAGTGCTCGTCGATGTCGCCGTCCCGCATGACGAGAATCTAGTGAAGGCAGAGAAGGACAAATTTAGCAAGTACCTTGATCTGTCTTTCGAGATAACCGCCATGTGGGACGTAGACTCGACGATCATTGTGCCGATGGTCGTTTCGGCTAACGGATTAATAGCGAAGAGTTTCGATCACCACCTCAAGAGACTCTCGTTAGATTGTTGGATCAAGAGTTAGATTCAGAAGGCTGTTATCCTCGACACGTGCCGTATTGTTAGGAGGTTTCTCAATCTGTAGCCTCCACCGCCGGTAGTTTGGGTCCTACTCCGCTACTGGTGGGTTACTGTTTTTTATATTTTTAAATGTATTTACTTTTTTATAAATCTATTTAAAAATGTAATAAATATGTTAAGTATTTGAATAAATGAAATAAAAATAATTATTATAATATTTTTTTTATTGCTATTTATTTGCTTTCCTCGTATTCGAAATGAAAAGTAGAGTGTTTAACTCGGGTGAAAACACCTATTTCTGCCTCGAACTATCTCGTCAGAAATGGAATGCTTTCATCCCTTGGTTAACAATCTACTATTGTTATTGGTATTTATTGACAAAAGTTCTTTAGACACATTACTAGAAAGAAGAGCTCAATGAAGATGTTGGTCGTGCAGGGGTGCGTGGAGGTCACAAGACCACGAGGTCGGTCAAACCAAATCGCTGGATTGACTTCATCAGATCCACTACGCAATCAACCGCGTGGAATATGCTCGCATTGCAAGTCAAAGGCGGAGGCACATCGCTTGACGTGCAGCCGCTTTTGCCGAGGGGAGTGACGGGGTATCCTAGTATCCTAGTCCATCGGCAGCCACGACCTCTCTGCCTGGAGAGTACGACTAAGAAGAGATTTATCGACGAAGACTACAAAACATCACGCTACGACAAATTGGAGTGAAGCAGCACTGACGGATTGCAAGTCAAGTGAAAAGCCAAGTTTACGATCAAAGCGGACATTGTATTTGTTGTTTTACCATTTACCATATAACATAGTAACATACGAGTAAAAAGTAATACAATATTTCATGGTTTTTGAAAGTCAATTTAAAATATAAAACAGCACTTAACTCCAGGCGTGTTGGTCAGCCATTTTATAAGTACTAGTAAAAAATATTACGAGCTAAAATAATGGTTCTAGTGAAAAGTATAGAATTTTTATGTCATCGCATTTTATGGACATAGGACTCGTTAGGCGTAAACTTAATGCGCACGGTACGTGACGGGCTTACCACTGTTATAAGGGATTTTATGAAGGGCGTAAGATAAGGGAAATAGTTTTGTTTTGCTGGGTGGCCAAATAAAGGAAAATTTTACGAATAGTCTCCACTCAATTTCGTTTATAGTGTGTATAGTGTATTAACGTCCTCTCCGAAGCACGGAGGGCTAAGACACTGAGTGTCTTAAGAAATGGTCAACTATCCGAAGACCGGTCTGACTCGATGTTGCTTAACCTTTGCAATGTGTTAACAATGTCGGTTACCACGAGCCCCTCTTTTAAACCAGTTTATTGTTGGCATTTATAGAAAAAAAAGGTCAGCTTAAATACTTTTTTACTCTTCCAGTCACGTCTTGGTGGTTTTCTCATGAGCCACTAATTTGGGAGTAGATAGGCTGAGGCGCTTATTGCGTTAATTTTTTGGCAGATGGATCTTTAGGGTTCAAGTTATC
The DNA here is from genome assembly GCA_963556515.1 of Nudaria mundana. Lineage (NCBI taxonomy): Eukaryota > Metazoa > Arthropoda > Insecta > Lepidoptera > Erebidae > Nudaria > Nudaria mundana. The sequence continues at coordinate 13,398,760 of OY748312.1, forward strand.
CTCACTTTTAGAGCAAGAACCATTGTTCGGACCACAAGGGAAACCTATTTCTCGTAGATCCACGAGGAAGACCTCTTGTATACCCACTGGTTGCCATACCACTCATTGCACTGATAATGATTGGAACAGCAACCAGTGGGTCTACGAGCAATAGGTCTCCCTCCTAATCCGACCAATGGTTCTTGCTTTAAGTGAGGATAACCCATCACCCAAGAAACTAACGTCATAAGTGCCTCAGCCTATCTACCCCCCTCGGAGACAAACTCATAATCATAACATAGTATAAACCTGCTTAGAGATCTTTAAAACTACGCAACAAATTTTGATGAGGTTTTCACCAATGGATATAGTGGTTCTCGAGGAAGGTTTTTTTGTAGTATATAATTTGTCAAGCTTCCGCTAGTATATTATAAAATTGGATAATGTATGTCGTATCGCGTCGAATATTATAATAATGTATATTCAGATCCTTCTAGAAAATAATTCCTTAACTTCATACATAATTCAAACTCATCTACATGTTGTCAGATTTACATATTCAACCTAAAGTCTAACCTGAGTAATCTTAGTAATTCCTAACAAGAATCGTATTTTAAAACTGTTAATTGTTTAAAAATATAAAGATACAAGTTATGCAATATTATGAAGGTAAAAAGAAGCTTGATTTAAGAAAATATATTTTTAATGAATTTATTGTGATATAAAATTTAAAGAATAGTTTAAGCAAACTTATTGCTTTGATAATATATACAAGAATAATTGTTAATTGTCTACTTGATGGAATATATTGCTATTAGTAGGTATATTATCTACTTTTATTTTAATGCATTTGTATTTAATGTTTTTTTATATAATGTATTTGCAGCCTGTTTTGTAAATAGTTTTCTCGTTCTCAATTCGCAAGGGAAGACACATTCCCGTAACTTATTTCCACAGGAAAACGTCATGACAGGGATAAAAGTAACCCATGTGTTATTCTGATGTACGATCTATACAGTTCGCGAGGCTTAAACTGAACTTTGCATTTATGTGAGTAAACACGAAAAGCGGAGAAAAAAAAAACTGTGTGTACGACCCATGTTTGTGTAAAACAGGTCACTTATAGGAACGTTAACGTACGTGCATTACACAAATGCAAGTCTCAGCTTACACCTCGCGAACTGTAGGTACTTACTTTGAAGTTTGATTTAAAGCCCGTCAGTAATTTTCATGGGAAACACTCGCAGAAAGAAGGAGGCACCATTGAGAGCTCTTTTCCTGTCAACCGTTTTTCCTTCACCGCGTTTTGCGTGCGGATTGATGTAGTTAAAAAGACAACTCACGTTCGTCCAAACGTACAACGAACTTACCTCTTTTTTTTGCTAGAAACTTGACATATGAAGTGATTAATTGGAGAAGGTATCTACTTATTAGGAAAAACGAATTATAACACGTTGAAGAATGCAGGAAAATAAATAATTTCAAGAACAATTGCCAACGCGGCTTTCTTGGATCCGTTAAGTTGCGGGGTCATAAGCATCGTATAGTTTATGACTATGTAGTAAATGCAAGTAAACCTTAAATATTCAAGCTATATAAACGTTGGTTCGGTCGTAAACGGCTAACCGGATCGACCTCGGTTAAGGGGAAAACAAGATAACCACAGTTATTCTAATTTTGCTAAACAATATTCTTAAATTTTTCCTTGTAAAGTTAATTGTTATTTTTTGTGTTTCTTTGGCAATAACTGAAGTAAGTAATATGTAAGTTAAAGTGTAGTTAACTATTAAGTTTATTTAGTTATTAAATTGAATAATATATTTTTAAATATCATGTTTGTATTGAATCTTTGTTTAAAAATACTTATGTTACATTGTATTTTAACTGAAGATCCGCCAAAGCGCATTCTTTTTCCACACACCCCCTTAACAACAAAATTACACCATAAAAGGGCCATCATCCCTTATGGAAATATAAAATCAAGTAGTTCTATAGGCCAAGGGCAATATACTTTATCGCTTTATAACACACCGAAGACATTGTATACTCCTGCTATTGTATTACTAACCTTATTTAGAAGGTATTCAGTTACAATTCCAATGACAATATTCATAATGACTTTGCAACTTTACAGTCCTAATTTAGATTCTAATTTTTTGTGATTTTGGTTGATATTAGTTTAATAGGAATATTATTTGGTTCATTAAAGTCGCGTTATTTTTGTTCGTGCCCTTAGCGGTGGAGACCTTGGGCAGTTGGGGCTCAGAAGCCAAGAGCTTTTTTACGGAGTTTGGACGTAGAATTAGGAATAAGTCCGGTGACACTCACTCTGGGTCTTCCCTGGTGCAAAGATTGTCCATTGCCTTAAAGCGGGGCAATGCTGCCAGCATCATGGGCACCTTAACACCAGGAATGATGGTGTATGTTGGTTTGTGACTTTTTGTCTGATAAGTTATTTATTTTTGTATATTTGATAATACCATTGTAAGCTTGACATGTACCTTGACATTTCATTTATAAAGTTAATACCTTTTGATAAATATGGTTCTAGTGCTGACCAAAATATACTGTAGTTTAATAAGTGAGTCAGATGTGTGACGGAGTGGGTTTATCTAGTTTCTGTAACGATTAACTTACGCATAGATTAGAGGACAGCCTAGGCACTACTAGCCTAATTTAATATAGGCAGTACTAGACTAATATACAATACTGCAATGGACTTCTGAGAAGCACCTTCTTCTAATGCTATAATAATAGGGGGGTCGGTGGGTAAAGACGTCAAATCACGACGTAGTGTCGTTCACGTTCTTTGGTAGTCATTTCATAAAAAAGTTCATACATTTCATCCGCCTGGCGCTACAGAGAACACTTCTGCGTACCTGGGACGCCCGGCAATGGACGTGGAGGCCGTGGATTTAAAAAACCCTGTAATAAAGGTGAATAAAATAAATAATAATATTTGATAGTAAATTTGTTTTTTTTTTGACAGTAGAATTGTCCTAAGCAACAGTGGAAATAATAATATGTTGTTATAGTTAACTAAAAGTCTTTGCGAGGGATTTACCCCGCTAGTGGTAATTCTCGGAAAATAAAATAAAATAAAATAAATAAAATAAAATAACGTTTATTATCTTTGAAATTAAAAAAAAATATTTAGATTCGTCAAAAGTTGGTGTGACTCTACCGAGGGTTCCAAAATGCAACGAGACTGAGAAGAGCCCTCAAGAAACTCAGTTCGGCTTTTTTCCAAAATATTTCATCTTAAATCTAATACAGAGTTATTTAGAAAGGAGCAATTCATGTTACAACCAGGCAGCCTTGTCATCTAAGGAATTCGCAAAAACCTAAGAAAATCTAGCAATACGAAAGAAACCGTCGTAGCTGTAATAGCGCGAAAGTGTTAGGTAAAATTTAGTGGATTCTAGTAAAACCCCAACTAATGGTTACAATAAGATTGACAAGTTAAAATCTAAGGTACCTATACCTATTATACGAATACCTACGTACGCTTTTCCTTGAATAGGGTCCGTATATTTATGAGGGTAGTAAAACCAGTAATAAAAGTGCTAGTGCAAGTGTTTCTACGCTGATCTGCTCGTAAAACTTCCTATCAGCATTTATTTATGAGGAAAACTACACCTAGCGACAAAGTTTTGACCATAAAAGTAACATTAGGTCCATTAAAACCGCTTCATAGATATTGAAATGAAGATTTCGTGATGATGATGAATAAATTTTTTAGATTGTTCATTCCTCTGAGCAATCTGCAATGCTGCCCAGTATCATGGTAACTTTAGCACCGCCAATGAAACGGGAGGAGTATGGTGATTTGTGTTTGGCCTGACTGTGTGTCGAATTATTAAAAAAAATGTGTGACAGTATTATTATTTTATTTTTTTATATTACGTTCGCAAAAATGGTGCCACCCGCTTGGTGGTAAGTCGTGACGACGTCTAGCGATTGTGGGCGACTCTCATAGTATACAATACGACAGAAGAGTGCCCCTCAACTTGACGACCCAGTGATTTAAATATAAGTCGCCTTCACATACGTTACATTGTCTGCTAAAAAATATCACTGTATCTTTATAGACGCATATCCAAATGCATTCTAGTCCGAGACGCCCAGGACTTTCATTGGCTGTGCCATAGCGACACGTAATTTTTTTTTGCCTTTCATCAACATTTCATCGCAAGACAACGGGTTTATTTTTTTAAAATTACAATATAGCTGCTACTTTTATTAAATTTATCCGGCCATTTTGGACATAACCCATGATATGTGTGACAGTGACGGCAATAGGCTTTCCCCCTATTACGTGGGACTAAAATACTGGCAAATTGTGCTACCCCTATGCTTACCCCTTCGGTGATATCCACTCCACCACCTACAAAAACAATTACCTAAAAAGATCCCAATTTGTAAATAAAAAAAGGCCTTTAAATATCGAAATGAAACCAAATAACTGTTGGAATTGGACCAAATTGAAACTATTTTAAACGGCACTAGCTTTTTGTTCAAAAAAAATCAAAATCGGTTCACCCAGTTGAAAGATATGACGTAATAAACTCACTTAAAAATACCAACAGAAGATTATCGAGTGAGAATTTAAACGAACAAAGTTGAAGCATTCAGTTAGTTAGAAGCCTGCTTAGTTCCAGGGTTGTCACATTACAAGTTACAGTGTGACAAAATGTAATTTATCTGGAGTAAGGATGGACGTAACCTATAAATCATGCTTCATATTCGGATGTGAGCGGGCAATTTAGATAATGTCCCTCTGTGGAGACCGAAAATTTTACTGGAATTGGAAATATTTCAAGAAATATTTTGTGTTGGAAAGTTTTTCAGCAGGTTCCCTGCGGGGAGTTCTATTCTATTCTATATCGCTTAGGTATCTTTCCAGAGTCTCGTCTGTTTATCAGCAGGTCTATCGTGATTAAAGGATTAGTATGGCCAAGATAATATAAAACAAAATTGTAGTGTTGTCCATCCACACAAGAAGAAGAAGATCAGCAGGTTCACTACGTGCAAAAGAGAATGACTGGAGCCTAAGAGATGTTGATAGGACCCCTTAGCGGCCTTAGGTATGAATGTATGCGTTTAATTTGAACTGACTTAACTAGTGGCATACTTATGCCGTAGGGTTTTAATACTAGAGGTTGATGGATCGTAAGAAATAACAAAATGCAGCAAATTCCACTGAAAAGTAACCACAATTTATTATATTACAATTTAAACAATATTTTGCAACTACAAGGTTTGCCTTTTAACAACAAGTTATTTCTTAGACAGTACAGAATGTACAAAAATACGAGGAAATTCAGACCAATTTCAGTTCAATTTCAATATTATTTCACTAACACGTACCGGTCAGCAGAAACAGCTTTCAGCTAACGTTGGAGGTGTCACGTTTAGTGGCGATAAAACTAAAAGTAGAATTCAGTTTATGGCGTTACATAGGTCTGGGAACGGAGCGAATTGTAATGAACACGGATTGGAAATTTAAATGGAGGACACACTAATATGAAGAGAACTAAGAATTACTTAGACTGATTTAAACTCGAATGCTTGAACTGCAGAAATTCTACTTAGTGGTATGTAATATCTTTCCTGGCTGTAAGTATTTTGGTTTGAATTAATGAATGGTTTTGAATGTTCTATAGTGCCCGGCAACGGCAATAGGCTAGCTTCCTATTACCTGGGACCGACAAAATTACTGGGAAAGTATTGGTGTGCATGGCACCTTACCTACCCCTTCGGGGTATATGCGTGATGTATGTATGTCTGTCGGTCTGTCTTCTTTAAACTACCAACTTACAAATAGCACATAATTTCACGAATAATAAAGTTTTGTACTTCATTAGATAAATTTACTTTTAAAGATTGATTAGTTATCTTTGTGATTGGTGAATACTAAGAAAATAAAAATAAAAAAAATCGCAAGAAAATAGTCTGAGGCAATGTATAATCATTACATAGTGTAAAACAAAGTCGCTTCCGTCTATGTATGCTTAGATATTTAACACTAGGCAACGGATTTTGGTGCGCTTTTCACCAATGGATAGAGTGGTTCTCGAAGAAGGTTTTTGTGTATATGAAATGTCAAACGGGCAAAGACGTGGACCTTCGCTAGTGTACATTATATGTTTATTTAGCTATTTCTGTTGTTATTTTAGACCGAACTCAAAAAATCCAAAAGCAAACTCTGCTCAAGTTTACCTTCCATCCAAAATCCTAAACAATGTAAAAACAGTAACATCGCAAAGGTTTCCAACAAGATTCTTTGCAATCTACAATATACCTAGCGACAGCTGTACTCTAATATGACAAAAAAGTAGCTGTGTCGACACGGTGCCGCAATTTTTAAGGATTTACCATCGTGGCACTTATCACGCGCGGTTTGCGGAGATTAGTCGACAATGGGGACTTTAAATAAGCGAGTTTTTAAACGGTTCTCGTATTATGTAGGTCTCATGGGTGAAATAAAATTAAAGTAAAGCATTAACGTGAGCCTGAGCTTTCTTTGTTACACTTAATTTTAATATTATTATTTGTCATACTTATGTAGATATGTCATACAATGATGCTTAGGTATAATAGGCAAGTATAACTGAATAACTGAACAAAATATAGTGCAGTGAGTGCGATGCCGTGGGTGCTGCTAGTCTATATTTCTATACAACTATTATAAAGAGGAAAGATTTGTATTTTTTTGTTTGTAATGAATAAACTCAAAAACTACTGTGCCGATTTCAAAAATTCTTTCACCATTGGAAAGCTACATGGACCTTGAGTAACATAGGCTACTTTTTATCACGGTAATGTTTTCCCACGGGAACCGGGAACGAGTAAACTAAATAACGCGGACGGAGCTGCGGCGATCAGCTAGTTAGTTTATTATAAAACTAATATGTAGGTACCTAAAAATACACGTCAAAAATTGCCACAGCAACCGACTTCAAACTACCGAAATGGGACCAAATAGTTGTCGGAATGGGACCAAAATTGAAATGGGACTAAATAGTTGTCGGAATGGGACCAAAATTGAAATGGGACCAAATAGTTGTCGAAATGGGACCAAAATTGAAATGGGATCAAATAGTTGTCGGAATGGGACCAAAATTGAAATGGGAAGTAGTAGTTTCCAAAAAAAAAATATTCAAAAATCGGTTCACCCAGTCCGAAGATATGAGGTAACGAACAAAAAAAAAACAAAGAGTCGAACTAAGAACCTTCTCCTTTTTTGGAAGACGGTTAAAAATAATATTTTGCCGCCTTTTTAAAAGCCTTATTACAGTATAAATAACAAAGTTTTTCCAAGGATTATTTCCTTAAGAATTGCGTGCCTATTTGGACAGGTTTAACCAAATATGACAATAGAACAACTCGCTAAGCTGAGACAATTTATATTGCTCAAGTTTTTTACCATCTTAATAACGTACCTACATTAAGAAAAAAGAGAATTTATATATCTTACAAGAGATGTTATTAAAATTTTTGGCGTATTAATCACTCCTGTGTTGTAACCTTGATGGTAAGCTGTGGCGACGTCTGGCGATTATGGGCGACTCTCATTACACACAGAAATGCTATAGAAAGTGGTGCTCAGGCAGGGCGTTCCAGGCTACTATCGTTCGGCAGAAAAACGAACTTTTAGAACGCTCGGTTCACGTGAAGATTTCCACTTTTCCGATATGCCGACTTGTCGAAAGCAGCTTTGGTCCCACATAATTTAAATAGGTGACGAGTCTATTGCCGGTAATCGGACCTTTTATTTATGCCAGAGCCTTCTGCGTTGATCGGCAGATCGGTTGACCACAATTCAACTACAAAGAATCAAAGAATCAATTTCGTTTATTCAGTTTAGGCACATAAAGAGCACATATATGAATGTCAAAATTTTACAATTTTATGTCAAGCAATATTTTAACAAGTATATTTAAAATTTAAAAGACTCCCGACTCACAAAAAAAATATAAATAAAACCTGTAAAAAGTAGTCCATCAACAATTATTCAGAGCTAATGCGAATTGCGCGGAGTGTGGTTACAGAATTAGAAATATATTCCACTCCTCATATCTTTCGAATGGCTAAACCGATTTTTATAAAACTTGCGGTATCGTGATGTATAAAATATGACCATTCATTTGATACCCAACACGGGTATATTTGAACACATTCAATTTTTCATCACGACTTTCACCCCTCATATCTTTGAAATGGCTTAACCGATTTTTATAAAACATAGCTAAAAACACTCTCCCCTAACCCATCTTTCAGACTAAAGAAACAGAATCAAAATCGGTTCATCCGTTTGGGAGCTACGATGCCACAGACAGACTTACAAACACACACACACCCACACACACGTCAAACTTATAACAACACCCCGTTTGGGTTTCCGTCGGGGGTTAAAAATACTAAATTAAGTACATAAGTAACCATTAGAAAATGATTCTTTCGCTGGTTCGGTAAGTTGGTTCTCCTGAGAAGATACCAGCAAAAAACTCAGGTAGATTATCCATTTTCTACATTATAGGTAGACATCGTTTTGAAATGATTGTTTGAAACCGTTCATAGTTGACAAAGGACAGAGGCGATTCCGATTACAATTATTTTTTTAAACTATGACTCAAATCACGTCTTCATCCCCGAATTGGTAAACAGATGTGCTTATTGGTGCCCACAATTCAGCAATTCATTAATAGGTGGCGAGTGGTAGGTGAAAAGGACTTGGGCCTTGAGATATCTATCTATATGTATATTTATTTATATATATATATAAAAGAAAGTCGTGTTTGTTACAACACTTATAACTCGAGAACGGCTGGACCGATTGCCATGGTTTTTGATTTGTTTCCGTCACGAATAGCAGAATACATCTTAAAAACAATGAAATAGATGCTGATTTGTTTATTACATGTAAAACATTAGTTGTACAATCCTGTCAAATAGTGTAACAACTATTTTTTTTTTTGGAGCTTATGGCCTGGTTGCTGAGAACTTTAAGCAAAAAATTTATTTTTTTCTGAAGACATCATGTGTGCGTTCATAAATTCATTTATTGTAAAATGTCTACAAAGTTCAGGTAGTGTTATATTTGTTTGTTTTAGCCATTAATTTTCGAAAATTATTTATTAATTATTTTATTTTTAATTCCAGAAAATAATACCTAAGATTTATTCTACAGTAAAAACATAAAATCATCGGAAAGGAACAAAATAAAAAAGAATAAAAAATCTGTTGGTAAAGGTTATAAGAATAAGGAAAAAAAATCTACAGGTTAACAAAAGTGTAAATGTCTTTTTATAGGTTGTATATGATTTTTCTTGATAAGATATTCATACGTAGTGGTTATATACTCTTTGAGCTATTGTCTATGTCTCGAAAGTTGGCACTGTTATTATATTTGGTGGTTTTATGCGAGTGCACATTTTAATAACAATGCCGCGTCCTAGAAGATCTAATCTTTCCCAGCGAAGCCGTAATCCAATTCGGCAACGGAATATCGCGAGTCAATTATCTGATGGAGAACGAGAAATTGCACGAGAACAGCGCCGCGTTAGTATGGAACAAAGAAGGGCCTTAATTCGTGCTTCTCAAACACAAGAGCAAAGAGAGGCAGCCCGTGAATCGGCTAGGTTAGAAACGAGAAATCGTCGAGCTTATCGTACAGATGAACAGAGGAATAATCTTCGAAGTGCAAGAAGAAATGGTTCAAGTATTGATTTGAATCGCAGCATTTCTGTATGATTGCACCATCGACTACAGCTTGCATCGTTTAGTTTGCATTGGTCCAATGGACGTTGTTTGCCAGCATTGTGGAGCATTAAAGTTTGCTGTGAAACGCCTGGTTTGTGCTACCTTAGTGGTAAAGTGAATTTGCCATTATTGGTCCCGCCACCAGAGCCATTGTGCTCCCTGCTTTATGGCGAAACACTAGAATCACGACATTTTCTAGCTAACACTCAAAAATACAATGTCTGTTTCCAAATGACTTCATTTGGAGCGGAAATTATCGAAGAACACGGATATAATCCGACATTTAAGGTAATTTACGTTAAAAACTTTATTTTCTATCATTGTAAAAAAAATCTGGAATGTAGTTTGTTAGATTTCTGTATTTGTCTCTGAAATAAAAATGGCATGTTATTATTTAAAAAAAAAAGTGTTTTCTAAAAAAAGTGTTTGTAAATCTAACTATAACTATGGTTTTGACTTTACAGATTCAAGGCCAGATTTGCCATCGCATTGGATCATTGCAACCTATAGAAGATGCACAGCATAAATTCTTGCAAATATACTTCATGGGCAATATGGAAGAACAACTTAACCGGCGTCAAGGGATCAACACAGCTACGAAAAGAGCAATTCTCCAAGATCTGCAGCAAATGCTTCATGAACATCATGCATTGGTCAGGCTGTTCAAGACTGCTTTAGAGCGCATGCCAAGTGATGACTATAAAGTTGTGATCAGAGCAGATAAAAGACCAGCTGGAACACATGAACGCACATTTAATGCTCCAACAATCGATGAAGTGGCAATCCTGATTGTTGGTGAAAACTTGGAAACACGTGATATTGTACTTACACGACGCAATACTGGGCAACTACAAAGAATATGAAACACACCGTTCATATGACGCTAACGCGTCATATGAACGGTGTGTTTCATATTCTTCACATCAGCGGGTATTGTAACCAATACCCGCTGATGTTTTGGCAAGGAGACGATGGATATCACTTTAATATCAAAATTATTAATCCATTGAATGGTAAGATCAATATTGTTGTTTTCATTTTAACTTGATATACATTTTATTCTGTTTGCTTTTAGTACTCAAAAAAAGTTGTAATTTCTAATTTAGTAGAGAGTAGCTGTAAGAGTCGTTAACCTATTACGGGTTCTAAAATACAATTTTTACTGCATTTGTTTCAGGTGAGGAAACTACCTACCAAGAAGGTTAGTTCGATGAATTATTACGCATATCGTTTGACGATTCGTGAAAATTCTGACAATTATTTGTTGCGATTTCGTCGACTGCTTCAACAATATTGCGTTGACATGTACGTTAAAATCGAAACGGAGCGCCTGACTTTCATTCGGTTGAATCAAGCTAAATTGCGTTCGGAAGAGTATATCCATTTACGCGATGCAATTAGCACAGAAGGAGATTCAGAAAATGTTGGTCGATTGACTATTTTACCGGCGACGATTTAGCCCGCGTCATTTGCATGAATATGCGCAAGATGCAATGACATATGTTCGTAATTATGGTCGGCCAGATCTATTCATTACATTTACATGTAATCCGAAATGGATAGAAATTATTCAATTGCTGCTTCCCGGACAAACATCAAGTGATCGACACGACATCACCGCACGTGTTTTCAGGCAAAAAATTCGGTCACTAATGAATTACATTGTTAAGCAACACGTCTTTGGGAATACTCGATGCTGGATGTATTCAATCGAATGGCAAAAACGAGGCCTACCGCATGCTCACATTCTGATTTGGTTAGTCGAAAGAATTCGGCCAGATCAAATAGATGACATTATATGTGCAGAGATTCCTGCTCCTGAAACCGATCCAGACCTACATGATGTTGTAGTCACGAATATGATTCATGGACCGTGTGGCACTATCAACCGACAATCACCGTGCATGGTCGACGGCAAGTGTTCCAAACGGTATCCACGAAAATTGACGGCAGAGACCATTACAGGCAACGATGGTTATCCATTGTATCGGCGTCGATCGCCCGATGATAATGGTAGAACTATCATAACTAAAGTGAAAGGAAACGATTTCGTAGTTGACAACAGTTGGATTGTTCCATATTCGCCACTTCTTTCCAAAACATTCAAAGCACATTGTAATGTTGAGTATTGCAATTCGGTCAAGTCAATTAAATACATTTGCAAATATGTCACGAAAGGGAGCGACATGGCGGTTTTTGGTATCCAAACATCCAATAACAAATATGAAATCACGCGCTATCAAGTTGGTAGATATGTGAACTGCAATGAAGCAATTTGGCGTATATTTTCATTCCCTATTCACGAACGTCATCCCACTGTTTTACATTTGGGGGTGCATCTAGAGAACGGTCAGAGAGTATATTTCACAGCGTCGAATGCTGCTCAACGTGCCGAAACACCTCCAGCGACAACACTGACCAGTTTCTTTGCGATTTGTCAAAGCGATCCGTTCGCACGAACTTTGCTTTACTCAGAAATGCCACGTTATTACACTTGGACCGCTACATCGAAGAAATTTCAACGTCGGAAGCAAGGCGATGCAGTTCCTGGTCATCGTTCTACTGATGCTCTTGGTCGTATTTACACAGTTCATCCGAAGAATGATGAATGTTTCTATTTGCGGTTGTTGCTGGTACATGTTCGAGGGCCAACATCATTTGAATCACTACGAACTGTTAATGGTATCGTGTGCCCCACATTTCGTGCAGCATGTCAAGAGCTAAATTTGCTTGATAACGAAACTCATTGGGACACGACAATCGCTGAAGCAATTATTTCTGAATCTCCAAGTCAGATACGCACATTATTTGCTATCATCATTTCAACATGCTTCCCATCGAACCCACGTGACCTGTGGAACAAATACAAAGATAACATGTCAGAAGATATTTTACATCGAATTCGCGTCAGCACAAGAAATTCCGATCTTGAGGTGAATGAGGAGATACATAACCAGACTTTGCTCTTGATCGAAGATATGTGTTACCTCATGTGCGGCAGTTTGTTAGTTAGGTTAGGAATGCCAGCGCCAGATCGCGGAATGAATGACGTATTTAATAGAGAATTGGAACGTGAACGTGAATATGATCCACATGAACTAATCCAATCAGTTCAAACGAATGTACCTCTGTTGAATCCTAAGCAGAGGGAAGTCTATGATACACTGATTAATGCAATTGATGATGGAAATGGCGGCTTATTTTTTTTGGATGCCCCCGGTGGAACTGGGAAGACATTCCTCATGTCATTGATTTTGGCCACTGTACGTGCGAGATCCGAAATTGCGGTAGCAATTGCTTCTTCTGGAATAGCGGCCACATTGTTAGGCGGATGCCGTACGGCTCACTCAGCGTTAAAATTGCCATTAAACCTTCAAACTACTGAACAACCGACTTGTAACATTTCGAAACACTCCGCAATGGCCAAAGTTTTAGTAGCATCAAAAATCATCATATGGGACGAATGCACAATGGCGCACAAACGTGCATTGGAAGCACTAGACCGAACATTAAAAGATCTGCGCAATGACTCGAGATGTTTTGGTGGTGCAATGATTTTATTATCTGGCGATTTCCGACAAACACTACCAGTCATTCCAAGATCTACTGCTGCCGACGAAATAAACGCTTGCTTCAAAGCATCAAATCTGTGGCGATATGTAAAGAAACTTCAACTGTCTGTAAATATGAGAGTTGCATTGTTGAACGATCTATCTGCTGATGATTTCTCGAAGCAATTGCTGACTATCGGTAATGGCCGTGTTCCTGTTGACAAATCGAGCGGTTTGATTTCATTTCCTCCAAATTTTTGCAATTTCCTATCATCAAAAGACGAGCTTATCAACAAAGTATTCCCGGATATCATTGCTAACCACAAAAATACTAAATGGTTAAGTGAGCGAGCAATTTTGGCCGCTAAAAATAAAGATGTAGATGACCTCAATTTTATAATTCAAAATCAAATCGTAGGTACTCTGTATTCATTCAAATCTATCGACTGTGTAACAAACGAAGAAGAAGCCACTAATTATCCAACGGAATTTTTAAACTCCCAAGGAGTTTAAAAATTCAGTTGGCTGGTTTACCACCGCACAATTTAAAACTTAAAGTTGGCTCGGTAGTCATCATGCTTAGAAATTTAAACCAACCAAAACTGTGTAATGGAACGCGTTTGGTGATAAGAAAACTGATGAGCAATGTGATTCACGCGTCGATACTTAAAGGAAAATTTAAAGATGAGGAAGTTCTTATTCCAAGGATTCCGATGATCCCAACGGATATGCCCTTTGAGTTTAAACGAATTCAATTCCCGATTCGTCTTGCCTTCGCCATGACGATCAACAAATCACAGGGCCAATCCTTGACTATTTGTGGCCTCAATCTAGAAAATGCATGTTTTTCTCATGGTCAATTGTACGTGGCATGCTCACGTGTCGGCAAACCATCCGCTTTATTTATTCTTGAGCCTGACCAAAAAACAAAGAATGTCGTTTACCACAAAGTGCTTGAATGAAAATCCTATTAATGAATTAATCCGAGTTTAATTTTTTTTTTCCAATATGATCAACATAGTTTTCAATCATTTTTTTCTGACATGAGTTTGAAGTACTTAATTATTATTATTTTTTTCTTTTTTTAAATTCTGTATGTATGTTTTCATCATCATTCATCATAATAAAATACTTTTTTGTTTCTATCTATATAAATATATTATTTTGTATCATTGTTTTACGTTCATCAAAGCCTAAATTAGTTCAGCTAAAAAGTAACACGACATTCATTGACTGTTAGGCGGTACGAAGTTCGCGGGGTCAGCTAGTTATATACTAAAACCTTCCTCAAGAACCATATATAAGTGAAGCATGAAAATCGGTGCAGTAATTTCTCAGTTTATCGCGAACAGACAAACAGACAGACGCTGCAGATGACTTTTTAAGGGTTCCGTATCCAAAGGGTAAAACGGGAACCTTATGACTGAGACTTCGCTGTCCGTCCATCTGTCTGTCTTGAGCGGTATCTTATGAACCGTGATATTGTATTTCTGTTGCCTCTATAACAACAAATATTAAAAAACAGAACATAATAAATATTTAAGAGCCCATACAACAAACGTGATGTTTTTGCCGTTTTGATACGGAACCCCTTGTGCGCGAGTCCGGCTCGCACTTGGCCGATTTTATGTAGAGAAAATAATTATATAAATATTAAAACAATGGTAAGTAAAATGTTTTAAGAAAAAACTTTTTAAAATTATATAATAGCATTAATTTTTCGCAGAATTAAAAAGACAACAAAACGTCGACAATTGTTTCGCCTCTAAACGAGGCATTATCAAGACTGTCTCAGAGAGAACAGCTAAACAATCTCAGAGAGAACAGCTAAACAATTGTCGACGTTTTGTTGTCTTTTTAATTCTGCGAAAAATTAATGCTATTATATAATTTTAAAAAGTTTTTTCTTAAAACATTTTACTTTCCATTGTTTTGTCATGGATTTTCGCCAAGTAACGCCTGTTCCGAGACCGCGGCCCAGGCGCGGAAGGCCAAGGGGCGTGGTAAGAAGAGTGGCACCCCTGCCGCCTCGTCTTCCTCTAACGTCGCTCCCGTTGCTTCCTTACATCCCTCCAGACGGGAGGGATGGGAAGTAGTGGGAGCCAAGAAGAGGAAGACGAAGGCTGCCAAGAAAGCGGCCAAAGCCGCCGCGGCGAAGGCGCCGAAGAGGCCCCGCCCCCCTCGCTCCACCGCCGTCGTCCTGACGGTGACGACGGTAGGTGTGGAGAAAGGGGTGGGGTACGCCGACGTACTGAGGACCGTGAAGTCCTCAGTCAACCTCTCGGCCCTCGAAATACAAGGGGGGCTCCGGTGCAAGACGACACGCACCGGGGCTCGCCTCCTCGAGGTCTCCGGCGCCTCCAGCGGCCCTAAAGCTGACGCCCTAGCGGCTCAGCTTAGGGTCGCGCTGGACGAAGAAGCCGTCCGCGTCACCAGACCCACCAAATGCGCCGCATTGCGCATCACGGGTCTGGATGACGCGGCCACGACGGAGGAAGTTGTCTCCGCCGTCGTGGAGGCGGGCGGCTGCCCCCGTGACCAGGTGAAGGCTTCAGATATCTCCTTCGGCTCCACTGGTCACGGGATGACAGTCGTCCAGTGCCCCGTCGCGGCGGCACTGAAAGTGGCGGACGGACGAAGCCTCCTCGTAGGGGGCTTCCTAAAGGCGCAGGTGCACCTCCTTCGTGCCCGGGAAACCAGATGTTTCCGGTGCATGGTGGTGGGGCACGTCGGAGTGCAGTGTACAGCGGAAGTCACCGTGGGCGATCGGTGCTTCCGCTGCAGCCGGCCCGGTCACAAGGCAAGTGCCTGTGACGCCCCGCCTCGCTGCTTTAGATGCGAGGCGGAGGGCAAGACCGCGGATCACCGGGTCGGCAGCACAACCTGCGCCGCCTCGAAGCCAAAACCTCGTCCGTCCGCTGAGAGCGGTGGGGGTGCCGCCCTTGCGCGGCCAGTTGCTTCGCGGCGGGATGCGGTTATGGACGTCAATTAATGTCTGACGCCCGTATCCGTATCTTGCAAGTGAATTTGAACCACTGCCGTGCTGCTCAGGATCTTCTGTACCAGAGCATCCGGCAGTGGTCCATAAACTTGGCCGTGGTCGCCGAGCCGTACTACGTCCACCCGGGAAGCCCGGTGGACGAGGACGGCTCGGCCTGTTGTATCTTTGGGGGGTCCGCCGCAGACAACTCGCGCCTTGCGATCATTGCAAGGGGCCGCGGGTGTGTTGCGGCGGACTATGATGGGTTGGCAGTCGTGGCCACCTACATCTCGCCGAACATTGACGAGTCTCAGTTTGAGCTATGGCTCACTGAGCTCGACGTCGTCTTCGCTGCGTGCCGTCCTCGTCCTGTCCTGCTCCTGGGAGACTTCAACGCCTGGAGTGAGGCGTGGGGCTCCCGGGAAACCAGGGACAAGGGGAGGCTTCTTGAGGACTGGACCAGAACACGTGGTCTGGAGGTCCTCAACCGGGGGAATGTCGCCACCTTTTGGCGGCGGGGGGGGGAATCGATCGTGGACGTAACGTTCGCATCCCCTGACCTCGCCGCCCGTATTACAGGCTGGCGCGTGGAGGAGGGTGAGGAGACGCACTCGGATCATCGGTACATCCGGTTCGATGTCGTCCCCCCACCTGACCTCCCACAGCCGGTGGCAAATCCCCCGGATCCGCGTTGGGCACTTCACCATCTGGATCGGGAGGCTCTTCTGGAGGCATCCATCGTGCAGGCCTGGATTCCAGCGCCGGACCGGCCTGCCGATGTGGATGCCGAGGCGGAGTGGTTCAGGAGAGCCATGTCGCAAATCTGTGATGCGGCGATGCCTAGGGTTACACCCAGACCGGCCAGGAAGCAGGTGTACTGGTGGTCGCCGGAGATTGCAGAGCTGCGCGCAGCATGCATCTCCGCCCGCCGCCGGTACACCAGGTTTCGCCGGAGGCGTCGCCGCCCAGACGACGCGGCAGCCCGAGAGGCGGAGCTTTTTCAGGCATACAGGGAGGCTAAAGGTAATCTCCAGGAGACGATAAAGCGGGCCAAGACGGCGGCCCGCGAGGAGCTCCTGGAGACCCTGCAGCAGAACCCATGGGGGCGCCCGTACCTACAGGTCAGGGAGAAACTCCGACCTAGGGCGCCCCCACTGACCCAGAGTCTCCAGCCGCAGCAGCTGGAGCGGGTCATGGGCTCCCTGTTTCCGACGAGCGCGGAGGAGCACGTCCCTCCGCGCATGGCTCCGTCTCTGTCCGACGCGGATTGCACCAGCGAAGACGACGTACCCGAAGTCAGGGTGGGGGAGCTAGGTGCGGCAGTACTCCGGCTTAAACGCCGGAAAATCACTGCCCCCGGACCCGACGGCATTCCTGGCCGTGCATGGGTCCTGGCCCTCGAAGAACTCGGGCCTCGACTGATGGGGCTCTTTAGCGCATGCCTCGAAAGGGGCCAGTTTCCCAAGGTGTGGAGGACGGGGAAACTGGTCCTGATCCGTAAGGCGGGGCGGCCGGTGGACTCACCGTCCGGATACCGGCCGATCGTGTTGCTCGACGAGGTGTGTAAGCTCTTTGAGCGCATTATCGCGGAACGCCTCGTCGAGCATCTCACGAGTGTGGGGCCAGACCTGGCGGATAACCAGTTCGGTTTCCGTCGGGGACGCTCCACCGTGAGCGCGATCATGCGCGTGAAGAGCCTGACGGAGGAAGCAGTCTCGCAGGGCAAGGTGGTGGTGGCGGTGTCTCTTGACATCGCCAACGCGTTCAACACCTTGCCATGGAGCTGCGTTAGGGAGGCGCTCGTGTATCACGAAACGCCTCTCTACCTCCGTCGTATTGTCGGGGCCTATCTCTCGGAGAGGGCCATAGCTTTCCCCAGCTGGCTCGGGCCAGCTCGGCGAGATGTGTCGTGCGGTGTTCCGCAGGGGTCGGTCCTGGGGCCGCTTCTGTGGAACATCGGCTACGACTGGGTGCTGCGGGGTGCGTTGCCTAGGGGTGTCGGCGTAACGTGCTACGCCGACGATACCCTCGTCACGGCGCGGGGTGCAACGTACCAGGAGGCAGCACTCAAGGTCACGACGGGTGTTGCTCGAGTCGTGGGTCGGATACGGCAGCTGGGACTGGAGGTGGCCTTGCACAAGTCCGAGGTTCTGTGTTTTCACAGACCTCGGAACGGTCCACCAGAAGGTTCCAGCATAAATGTGGGAGGCGTTAGCATCGGCATCAAGCCCTCGATGAAGTACCTAGGGATCGTACTTGATAGCCGATGGAACTTCGGACCACATTTCCGAAGTTTGGTCCCCAAGGTGACGCAGGCATCGGTCGCGCTTTCGCGACTGATGCCCAACCTAAAGGGACCCAACGCCTCCTGCAGGAGACTGTACCTGGGGATCGTGCGGAGTATGGCCCTATACGGGGCTCCCGTATGGGCGGATAGGTTGGCGGTCAAGGGGAACGTGACTCTGTTAAACAGACCACTTAGAACCTTGGCCGTCAGAACCGTACGGGGGTACCGCACGATCTCCGGAGAGGCTGCATGTCTCCTAGCCGGGACCCCTCCATGGGACCTGGAAGCGAGAGCCCTTGCGTCATTGTTCCAATGGCGCAAGGAGGCGCTGGAGCGGGACCACAGGCCTGCGTCTCGAGAAATCGAGGACCAGCGGTCCCAACTCCGCCAGGATCTCATGGAGTCATGGAGGGTGCGACTTGAGCAACCCAAGGGGGGTGCCATCTTCATCGCGGCGGTGAGACCGATCATGGACGATTGGCTGCAGAGGCAGCATGGTGACCTCACGTACCGTGCGACGCAGATGGTTGCCGGGCATGGATGCTTCGGTAGCTATCTGTTTCGCATGCATCGTGAGGTCACACCCCGGTGTCAACACTGCGAGGTTTCCGACGACGACACCGCACTCCACACGTTGGTGGAGTGCTCAGCGTGGGCGAGTCAGCGCCGGGACCTCGTAGTGGGTCTGGGCGTGGATACCCTCTCGCTGGGGACCATGCTTCAAGCCATGGTATCCAGCGGGAGTAGGTGGAACGCGGCCGTGTCCTTCTGCGAGCAAGTCATGCTCGCGAAGGAGGCGGCCGGGAGGGAGAGGGAGCGTACCCTCCCCGCCGAGTTCCGTAGTCGGCGGCCAGGCCGCCCCAGACTACGCGACTACGCCCAAGACTATCGTCCTCCATGATCGGGGCCTGAGGACGGCGGGATCGCCACCCACCGTCCTTACAGAAGCAGGCTAGAAGGGTTGCGTGCTGCGGGGCCTTTGCCCCATAGCACGCAACCAGATTCACTCACTGACGCGGGATAAAACCCGACCCCAATGACGCGGGATTCTCGTCCCGACCAAACACCCGCAGAGACCACAGGGGTGGTCAAAGTCCGCCGGGCGCCACTGGACATACCCTCTGCTAGTAACCAGGGACGCCCGGCAACGGACGTTAGAGCGGCCGCGGCCTTGGGCCGCGGAATTAAAAAAAAAAAAAAAAAAAAAAAAGTAACGCCTGTTTCTATCCAATATTTTATATAAATATTTCCAAAATTGTAACCAGTGCTCATATAAAACTGTCCACAGAATAGCCCAACTACAGTATGTAAGGTCCCTTATCTGAGATTTCGTTCGTACCTGGATGTAATAACTCAAGTTTTCACCCCTCTGGGAATACTCAGTGACAGAGTCGCGCCTGCATAAATTATTAGCGTCTTATGTTACAGCCAGTACGGAGATTAAGTGGGGAAAGGAAGATAAAATGTGCGTTTACTTGGATGATAATCTTGACGTATGAATGGAGATTTAGAAATATCAGCTTAAATTATTAGTCAGTAGAATAACTGTTCTGTAAGTTGGTTTTAACTACATTGCATAATATAATGTTGCAAGCAATGACTTTTATTTTCAACCGACTTCTACTTCCGTCTTCTACTTTCAGACTTCTATTCCTACTTCACTGTGCAGTAGTTTTTATGTTTATTGCGAAGTAACTGTTCAGCGCGGCGGAGTACTTTGTTTTATTTATTTATTTATGTACACACAGTATATAGAATTTTGTGAATGGAAACATTATAATTATAATACAACATGTATACAAAGGCACCACTTATCTTTAAAGAGATCTGTTCCAATGATACTGCTATCCCGGCGAACTTCGTGCCGCATAAATTTTTCTAATGTACCGCACAATTATTTTTTCCAAAAGACCCTTCTCCTTATAATAACGATCACAACGACCAATTAATTAGCGAAATCGGTTCAGCCGTTCTCGAGCTATTAATCTCTTAACCAACTTGACTTTGTTTTATCAGAGTAAAAATCATCATCAGCTCACTTAATTTCGTAACTCCAAAGACCGCTCTTGTCCACACATTCAAGTAAAATCCAACAATAGCCGACAGGGTAACCTGCCCATAATTCATCCCTTCAATATTAGGGCGGATTTACATACCACATTTCATTCGGCCCAACCACCGGCCGGTTGATTTATGCTGAATCGCCTTTATATACGAGGAGCTGGTGTAATCGGAGAGGAAATAATGAAACTCTTTTTAACCGAGTTTAAAAAAAAGGAGGAAGGTCTCATTTCGACTATGTGTTTTTTATGGTTAAAACCTCATGTATATCGTTGGACTGGGTGTTGCTACTTTCGAGTGGTCCTATTTCAATTCCGGTATCTGGAAGTCAGTTTTCAAGACGTCCCTCCGTCAGGCTCAAGCGGGTGAGTTAATGTTTGACGACATGACTTCAATATTTGCCCAATTTTAACTTTTAACTACCAGAATAAAGAAGTATTGATAGAAAAACACTACTCGTATTTTTGCTGTATAATCATAACACAGTATTAAATAAAGTCGATTCCAACCGAGCTTTTTACACAACGGATTTTGATGCGGATTTCACTAATGGATAGAGTGGTTCTCGAGAAAGGTTTTGTGTAAAATTTGTCAAGAATGCGAAACCGCCGACGTCCGCTAGAAATATTATAATTCAAAAATCCGCTTCATCTCTTGACTTACAATTCGGATATCGAGTCTCCCAGACATTTGCGTCTTACGGGTTGAAGAATAAATTTTATTTTTCCACCATTCGACATGTACCCGGTTCAATTCCGGTGAGATTTATATCATATCAGACGGATTTGTAATTGTATAGTGCTCGGGTTGGAAATTGTCTGGTAACTGAATGTAAAGGCAAGCCAACCCACATGTCGCCAGTCACTTAGTCGGTAAGAAGGTAATGAACGAGACAGGCGACGTACACAAATCACGTCTTCATCCCCGAAGCTTGACATAATGAGTGAGATAGCCAGGAATCAAACTTACAAGTTCTAAAAACATTTCATCGCAAGGCATCGGGTTTAATTTTTTTCCAAAATTGCAATATAGCTGCTACTTTTGGACATAACCCATTATATGTGTACCTGGTGACGGCAATAGGCCTGCACCCTATTACATGGGACTAAAAATATTGGCAAATTATGGTGTGTAATACACCTCAGCCTACCCCTTCGGGGATATAGGCGTGGTATGTGTATGTAATTTAAGCAATATTACGGTACTTAAGTTATTGTGTAAAACATATTAGTGAGTATGACTATGTAAGTAGGTATTAATCCCCTTGTCGTCCAAGGGAAAGTGGAGGGCACTAGACCGCGCGGAAGGTCACCTACGCGTTGGACTGACCAGATCAAGTCTGCCGTAGGAGGTTCACTCAATGAGTGCAGCACGATGACCTCTAATAGACAACGGTGGCGAAACGTCGTGAAGCGCATCACATCTGCCCCTTCTAATATTAGTACTACATAACGATCACGACCGCTCTGTCAAGAGTGTACCGGATAAGAAGAAGAAGAAGAAAATTAATCCCTATTCTGTGGTATGAAGGCCAACACATGTAACAAATGATAGTCATGGAACAAAACAACATGACTATTTAAAAATAACAATAAATAGGTGTCAAAATATAAGAACATGGTTCCGTAGTAGGACAAAGTAAAGTTAAAAAATATTTACATATTTGATCAAATAAATATGTATTCTTTCTTTTTCCTTGTACGTGTAGTTTTAGCTGCCCGTTGCCTGGCGCCCCAGGTACACATTCGAAAGTTTCCCATGATCCCTGAGCTCCCCTGAGTCGAGAATAGTTTCTGGAATATGTACGTACGGAAGATGTACGGTGCAACCGATCATTTTCGACTGCTTCGGTTGCGTGGTCGGTAGTGCATCGGTTTTCGACTCCGGAGTCGCGGGTTCGATTCCCGGATATTTGTGTAATCCACAAATGTTTGTTTCGGAGTTTTGGTGTTTTCTATATTATAATGTTATGCATGTATTTAGAAATATGTAAGTATGTTTATCAGTTTTCTAGATCCCATAGCACAAGCTTATAGCTTAGGTTGGGCTAGATGACGATGTGTGATCTTGTCCAACAATATTTATTATTATTATTTCCATCAGTAACTTCATTTCAGCAAAATTTTAAATCATGCATTTTATTCAATGTTAAACTCAGTTCACTATCACGTCGCGCTATTGCACCACATATCATTATAATTAGTTTGAACTCAATATATCAATTAACAAAGTTTATAGTTTTCTTCTATCATCCAATTCATTTCGATCATATCATAATGTTGGGGGCAACCCCAACATAATTATGGTCCTTCGAGCCAGATGTACAGAGAGCTACAGCCTGCAGAAGCCGCAAATAGGTCAAAGTTACCCAGCGCCCTGGGGCACAGGGCTATTGCAAAAAAGTATCCTTCCTAGACGTACATACGTTACCCTAAAATGACAATTTAATATTTTTAATCGTCCACATGTTCTATCATTTTATTACCACCTAATGGTTGTTCTTCAGGTATGAAAATGGTTATTAATGATCTGATCATTGTAATACATTACTCAGCTATTAAAGGTTTCATGCTTCGTCATAAACTTTTCATTTCTACCTACACCTGTGTACCTGGATACGTGTATGTATTATTTATCACACACACAAACAAAACCACGCCTTGTAGGCATATATAATAGTATAAAAAAAAATCCTGACGGCGCAAAACATGACTAACATATTAATAGATCAGAAAAAAAACCCATATTATATTCGAAATCGATCTATTAAACACCCGTATAATTGTTTACCTATTTATAATATCTACAAGTCACAAACCAGCTAAGTGCAAGTCGGACTCGCGCTCAATGGGTTCCGTCCCAATACAGCAAAAAAATCACGTTTATTGTATAAGAGCCCCTTAAATATTTATCATATTCAGTTTTTTAGTATTTGTTGTTATAGAGGCAACATAAATACATCATCTGTGAAAATTTCAACTTTCTAACTATCACGGTTCACAACATACAGCTTGGTGACGGACGGACGGAAGGACAGCGGATTCTCAGTACCGAATAGGGTTCCCGTTTTATCCTTGGGTATGGAACCCTAAAAAAAGAAACAAACAGAACCCAATTTCACAAAAAATATCGAAATATAATTCAAAAATTGCAAACGTGGGTCAATACTAACGCAGGTGCTCCCAAAACATACACAAAGAAATCCGAACTCTAACCTCTAGGATACACCTAACCCATAAGATACACGCCAAATATAATACTTTACATGATTTATAAGAACATCTGCTATCATAAGACTAGTGGCGATCATTTTTTTTTCTAATAAAACCAATTTTCATACCAAAATTGCACGTCACTACTGAGATTGGTATTTCATAAAACAAATGCTTGGGCTTCTGATGTTTTTCTTTTGATATGATATAATATAACTGACGATATTTATATGCAAAACGAATCGGTGCACGAAAATCTTATAACAGGTATGAAATGGTAAAAACCAGTGTATGTGAAACTTGCCTCACCTTTCAAAAAATTCCGTTACTATAGCGCTCTCCCCTACTATGTAAAATTACATAAGAAAAATGTTGACCCCGTCGAGTTTCTTGCCCTTCTAATCGAATGGGCAGATCTCTTGACCTTCAAAAAGTGTTTTGGACTCTAAATATTTTGATTGGTTGATCGAAGAGTTTGTTGATAACCAATGTTATAGCAGGAAATTTCAAAAAATATGTGTAATTGGGAAACGAGATCGAACATTTCTGCGATAAGATAGGGGAAACTATTCCAATGCCATGTTAATCGATGTCAATGATTCGATGATTGGTTCAGCGATAACCACTCTACGTCATAGATATTTACTCCTACCCTCACATTTTCGATATTTTTATCCAGAGACCAGGCAGCCTGTTACCACGGCCGATGCAACATGGTCAAAACTTCTGACAATAAAAATTATGTAGGTTACGTTATGTTTCATGTTAATTCCCGTCAAAAAGGTATGATCTCATAAAACTTGAAACAGCAATGAACAGTTATCAGCATAAATATGTTACTATGGACACATCGGCCATTGTACTCGTAACATATTTATACCGAGGACCGAGGAACGAGTTCATAACTATCTATGTACATGATTGAAACAAATAGCTAGCTAGCTCACACGAATGTGCTGGCTTGACCGAGTAATAATCTTTCGCAATAAGACACACGTCAAGTAACTGCTATGCTGCGTTTCCGCACGTTATGTGAGGGGGTTGGGAAGCCTGTCTTTTTCTCTCTGTGCTTTATTTATTTTGTAACGAACTTCAATAAAGAAAGAAGTTCTCAATTCAACTGCATGTTTTTTTTATGCTTGAAAAAAAAATCAAAATGGAATGAACCGTTTTTGATTTTTTTAATTGATCGCTACTACTTTCCAAATAGTCCCATTTTAATTTGGTCCCATCCCGACAATTATTTGGTCCCATTTCGGAAGTTGTAAGTAAGGGAAAGGCTGTGGGTTCGAGTCCTGCCGATGACATCAGTTTTTCTGATCTGTTTATAATTTCTATCTTAATATTTTAAGTTTGAAGTCGGTTGTTGTGTCAACTTTTGACGTGTATTTTTACTTGAAAGCTAATGCGTCGTTTTTTTTTTTATTTTGGTCCCATTTCGACAGTTATTTGGTCCCATTCCGGTAATTTGAAGTCGTTTTTTTTTTGTTAAATTAATGTTTACTCTGTTTTCTCCATTTTTCATCTAATCCCTAGTATTTTACGTTCACCTGGCGATATAGCTGTGTTAAGGTCATAGTAACTATATACTATCTGATGGGCCGTATAATTTCACAACGTGGATTGTTAGCCGGATAAAAAAAAACTACACATCAAACAAATGGGCACAAATGACAACTATTTGATAGGTTACAAACAGAAAAAAAAACTTGATAGGATAGGAACAGAAAAAAAATACAAAAACATCAGTCTTTTGAAAACACAAATATTTATTTGAAACTGAAGTAAGGTCAGTCAGTTTGGAGACCAGGGATCAAACTTCAATCAAAACGACAGCCAAAAACTTACATTCGTATCCATTTATTTTATTTCATATCCATTCAATATTTGGTCTTATAAAAGGGGTAAATATAGTGTCAATAAAAATGATATAACATGACAGAATAAACCAAATATTTATTGAGATCGAAACGACCAAACCCGCAGGATGAACCACTATTGTAATAAATGTCTACTTTTACGATGATTTAGTACATCTGTACTGCCTTTATAGACCAAAACAACTTGACTTCTTAACTGTACTGTTTCTTAACGATCTTTAACCATAATTTAGACAGTATAGGTCGAAATATAATGGGAATGGACTTCGTGTCAAAACACAATATTATTATGCGTTTCGTTTGAATTATATTAGTATGAATTTAAAAGGTATTTTCCTTAAATCATTTACAAGGCTTAACGTTGCAGGAACAGTCACGTATGCTATTATGCTCCCGATTACAGTTCATTTAATGAGGGTAGGTGTAATTTTGTGACGTCATCGGCACATTGATGTGGGAGTCTTAGGCCCCGTACACACTGATAGTTAGAAAAGTGCAGTAGTGGAATTTTGGTTCAATCAAGAGTGTAAATAGTGTAGTAGAATACCTTTAACTAGCTGTATGTGTATCCAGTTTTGAACAAAAACAACTGCTTAAAAACAAGTCAAAAATTGACCCAGAAACTGACTTCAAATTACCAAAATGGGATCAAATTATGGTCACAATGGGGCCAAACGTTTTAAACGTTCGTTTCTCTGCCGAACGATAGTGGCTTGGAACGCCCTGCCTGCGCACGTGTTACCTCCAACATATAACCCTGGGTCAGACGTCACCACAGCTTACCATCAGGCGGGTGGCGTAAATTTGTCGACTAAAATATAAAAAAAAAATAAATTAAATGGAACCACTTAAGAAGTAGTAGCTTTCAATTAAACATAAATTTTTCAAGGTCGGTTCATCCTCCTCAAGATATGAGGTAACAAACATAAAACTGTATGTCCTTTAACTCACTCCTCATTTATTGGAATTCGGTTGAAAACGGTCAAGTTTTTCAGTCAAACTAAAAACTACCAATAGTTTTTTTCTAAACTCTCTTTAGATCACCTCATAGAGCCGACTTCCACCACAAAACACACATAATTTTATCCGCGTTTGAAAAGTTACAAAGTTAAAAAGTTTTTAATACGAATTGCGACAAGACTGTATTCTTCATCCACCATCTTGATTTGTGAGTGATTATTACACCAAAATAGAATGCATTATCAAAACACTCTTTATTTCAAAACAATTATGTGTGTTCACAATGCATCGTTCAGACATTTTGGTTGATGCTTCTCAAGACCAGAAGGCTGGACCCCCTGGCCAAAAGAATTAGTATTATCATTCAACATGGTAACGCAGCAACCATTCTGGGAACCTTCCCAGTCGGCAATGAAGCTTAGGATTTTTTACACGAATCTCTGTAAATACATTAAATTCTTATTTATTTGTTTGAGTAAGATATAAATAGAATCATACGATTAAAAGAAATGCTCAAAAGACAAAAGGTTACAGGTAACGTACTTTCCTATTAAAAAGTCAATGCATTGCGATTTTGTACCTAATAATATAATTACAATTCCGACAGATACATGGTATCGGGATAAAAAGTTTATGTGTTTAGTGTTTTATTTTAATGAGTTTATACAATTGGAAAGCCGACCCCAACTCAGTTGGGAAAAGGCTCGGTGAATGATGATGATATTATAGGAAAGTTACTTTTAATCAGCGGTGTAGGTACGTGTGAAACACTTACAAACATATATTTATTCGTACATTATGTCCTATAGTAAAAAAACATGAAATTCAGTTAGCCTCAATTTTATTATTTACTGAATTCGATTTTACTTCTCTTTTTATATTCCAATAAAGAATAAATGAAATATTGAAATCACTGATATTACGATGCGGTGTGATATGCAGCCGACTGATCTTAAAGGACTTATATTACGAGGGAGTTAGTTCAATTTATTTGAATATTCTTTCACCCCGCGGGGGTTGTAATTGGCGGCGATCAAGAAATTGTTGGTGGAATGAAATAAATGTCTCAAAGCATTATTCAATTATTTTGAGATTGCCGTTCGATTTGGTGTCTTAGCGTCAGGTTTCATTTTTTTTAATTAATTAAAGAGATTTTATATTGCTTTGGCTTTCCTTACCTCTTGATGTTAAAATATTAATCATAATTTGTAAAAATCTGATTATTATTCACATTGGTGTTTGACTGGTAGATGAAATGCTTGAGGCATTAAGTTCGTATTGTACAATTGTGATCAAAGTGGAAAAATAAATATAACGAACATTGGATTGTTATAACCATAATCCTGGGTTTTAATGCTAGTCCATGGCTTACCCAAGAGAATTATTTCTTTTAACTTAATTGTCCAGAAAAAGTAGATAACCAAAAATCCAACTTGGAATTGCATCTCCAGTGATTTGACGGGAAAAATTAGTTGAAAAACTTAATTAAAACCGTTATCGGTCTGTAGAGATAAGTCGAAAGTTGAAATTAAATTAAACCACCCTTGGGTTTAAGGCATTAACGGTATCTGTTTCAGGACAGAAATGGAAATAAATCTTACTTTATCTCTGATTAAGAATTTTTGAGATTTTCAACTTATTTTTGGGGGTAGTTTGAGAAATTATTGCGGTTGATAGACATTTTTGTAATGAATAAGTAACGTCTAATCGGTGTTCCACAGAGCCTCAAAACAGAAAGAGTTACCATCGCAATAGCATGCTGAGAACCATTTCTACCAGCAATAACGCGGGGAGTTTTATTACACAATTTTTCTAAAAATCTTAGTACATACCTACCCAATTTTTTAACCTTTTGTTTTTGTAAATGAATATTATGTACTATTAGAATAATACTCTGTAAACACATTAGGCTAGAGAAGCAGTAGAAATTAACTTTTATACTTAATCCAGTTTTATTTTCATGTCGATTTCCTTGGTTCGTATTTTCAGAAAAATATATAGATTTTGGTGACCATCAATATTTATTTCAGTAACTTCATGTAGTAGACATAAAGCCACTAAATTTAAAAAAATAGTCTTAGATGAGTTTATTTATCATTTTTTTTAGATAGGTGGTTAGGTTAGGTTGTCAAGACGCCGAAACCGTATTATTTTTTGACATATAATTATTTTGTTGTTGAGAAAATTTTACTTACTTGTTGCCGCAAGAATACGCAAAAAAATAAAAAAGGGAACATGTGACGCATTTCGGGCGTTTACGGAAAAAGCGCACTCCGTCCCAGGGATGAAAAAGAAAATTACAACATTTAATCGTAGATAAAATGAAACAAGAAACGTTATGCAAGTGTTCCCAGCTATAAATATCGTCAGGCTACAAATAGCAAAGAATATTAAGAAAAACACACGAAAAAGCTACTTAATACTCCCTAACAAGCATTTATCACATTAACATGGCAACACCGTAAATACTAACATAATAAATGTCAGTTTTGCATGTTGCAACACCAGGAGCGTTTAGACTTTTTATTGTACACTTACTACTCGTATTATGAATAGGAAAGAATCATAATTCAAAATGTTGAAAGAAATTTATACATACATATATCACGCCTATATTGAAGGTGACGCCTGTAAAAAGAGGTGCCAAAAAAATACTGGCAAAGAGTGGGTATGTAACCCATATTCCTTCTGTTTTCCCGTATTTTTTATGGTCCCACGTATTAGTGGGTAACCTATTGCTGTAACCGGGCACTAATGAAAGTTTATTTGTGGGTTTTATATTATAATAGTTTATGTCCAAAAGAACAAATGAGTTTTTATTTAATTACACATAAAAATATCATGTCCTTACCCCCGAAGGGGTAGTTAGAAGGGTTTCCAGTCACTTTGTTTTTTCCACGTAATAAGGGATAAGTGAGGTTATTGCTGTTCCCAGACTCTTTGGACGTTTTGGGTTTACTGACCAGAGCCTCTTCTGTTTGTCGGCAGGTGCACCGCGTGGAGGTGATGATTTGAGCCCCGGAGATGTTGATAAGAGCCCCTTAGCAGATACATAACCTCTTATACACAGTGAAAGTATAACCGTTTACAAAAAAACTTTTGGATTCAGTTTCGATAGCAGAACAGACAGAAAAAAGGGTGTTTGTTTTTCAAAGTAATACTTCCATTACTTTGAAAAACAAACAGCCATTTATTTTACAAAAATCTTAAAATTTATGTAGGTTCTAGACATCAAATGAGTACTCGTGGTAGCTGACGCCTTAAAAACGGTGTATACATACTGGAATACCTAATTCATTAACATTAATAATTTGAAACTTAAACATTTTATCACGTAAATTCCAAAAAAAAACTTAATTTTAATTCATCACTAGCGGACGCCCGCGGTTTCGCCTGTTTGACAAATTACACACACAAAACTTTCCTCTAAAACTACTCTATCCATTGGTGAAAACTGCATCAAAATCCGTTGCGTAGTTTTAAAGATCTAATCATAGTACACACGGAAAGGGCAACTTTGTTTTATACTATGTTGTGATAAAAAAAAAACATTGAAAACATCCTCCTTTTATAAACTCGGTCAAAATCTTCCTACCAAACTTGTTGTTCCAACTCTGTAATCCAACCTTCATAGTTCAAATCCCTCTTCAGAACTTTGAGGTTTAAAGAGAAACGTGATTCTGATGTTAATATCATTTTGGTGTTGTTTTTTTGCTGACACTACCGATAAATGGAAGTAACAAAACGACTTGAATAGACAAAATGTGCCTTTAACAAGCTCTCTGCCTACCTTTTTCAGGGGTATAGTGTTTGCACGAGTACTTTTTAGGGTTCCGAACCCAAAGTGTAAAATCGGAACCCTTTTATACTGAGACTTCACTGTTCGCCCGTCCATCTGTCTTGGGCTGTATCTCATCAGAGTTAGAAAGTTTAAATTTACACAGACGATTTCTGTTGCCTTTATAGCTACAAATACTAAAAAACAAAATGTAATAAATATTTAAGGGGCTCCCATACAACAAACGTGATTTTGGTACAGAACCTTTTGTGCGTGAGTCCAACTCGCACTTGGCCGGTTTTTATAATTAGATAGCCTTTTTAATTAGATAGAAAGAGATTTTAAAATCTGTTTAAGGACAGATTTAGGTTATTACCAAACAGACTTTAAAAAATATACAAGTCAAAAATTGACACAGCTACCGACTTCAAACTACCGAAATGGAACCAAATAGTTGTCCCACCAAATTGAAATGAGACCAAATAGTTGTCCCACCAAATTGAAATGAGACCAAATAGCTGTCCTACCAAATTGAAATGGGACCACTTGGGAAGTAGTGGATTACAATAAAAAAAATCAACCAGTCCGAAGATATGAGGTAACAAACATTAAAACAAAACGTACAGTCAAATTTAGAAACTCCTTCTTTTTTGGAAGTCGGTTGAAAATGCTACTAGTACCTACTTACTAAGAAACTATTGGGTAAAAACATGCAAAAATACAACTATTTCTAATATAATATTAGTGTATAAGAATATGACCAGTTCGAACAAAAGTTAAACTTCAAAAATATCTCTACAATGCGTCATCAAAAGTATCGGAGCAGTGTAAACGTTGAAAAAAAAGTATCTACCCAACAATAGGTTCAGAATACTACAATACGCTGTGATATTCAGTGCTAGGGAATTTCAAAGGCTGACCAGTCCATAATTCAATGACTTTCAACGAGCAGGTACCACCCTCCTATACTTCGTATTATAAAGGTTCTGAATTACACCCTGAATGAGGGGGAGGAATCGATTTTTCGACTCCACTCTCAATTAGCCGGATCTGACGTGTGAATTTAACAGTTGCATGTGAAGTACGATTGGCAAAAACATTAGCTAAGAACAAAATAATTTCTGAATTATTTACTGTCAACAAGACCAAATTGAATATAGGTTTTGATGTGTTCGATAAGTATCAATTGTGTTTGTATAAAAGAAATCTAATCTTTGTGTGATCTAAAAAATGCAACTTTCCTATTCTTAAATATCAATCTTAAACTTAGATAGGTACTTATCATAATATTTTAAGCTCTCTCTTAAAGTTATATAAAGCTAACAAAATAAAACTGAACATTTAATAGCCATCTACATCATCTGAGAATGTATTTGAACAAATAACAATAAAAAATCTATGAACTTTTCAAATAATGCATTATTAAAAGAATATGTCATAGTAGTTTATTAAATTAATTCGGCCATTTTGGACATAATTTATTATATGTGTGCACGGCAATAGACTTGTCCCCTATTACGTGGGACTAAAATACTGGCAAATTGTGGGTGTGTAATGCACCTCTGCCTACCCCTTAGGAGATATAGGCGTGATATGTGTGTGTGTGTGTGTCATAGTAGTTTCTACTTTCGATTATTGGCACGTGGTGGAACCTATAGAAATACATGATGAAGAAATCCTCTTGTACACTATTTAACAACTTTATTTATTAGTAAAACACTAATGCTGAATAGCGAAACCTGTACACTAGTTCACAACCTTATTTAATAAGGTTGCACTTGAAAATATTTGAAACAATGACATATTTAAGTTGCACACCGTATCGCATCTAACTAACAATTGTCTAAGTTGTACCATTTAGCGTATACGACACGATTTTAAAACAGAACATTTAAAAAAAATATAATGTTTTACTTTTAGAGTTTTCGAGATAATGTACTGTTTGGAGTTGGATTTCGGAACACCTTCAGTTTCTCCTTGACCATAATCTCTTTATGAAACCTAACACCCCGTAACATAATATTGACAAAATCGGAATTTAGTCGACGACACTAAAAGCACTTTTAAAGATTAACGCTTCACATTTACTATTTAGTTCATTTTGAATATTGTTGTAGTTGATTGTCGAGTGCATCGGGATGCATTTTCGATGTAAAACATTTTGTAGAACGTATTTTAATTAACTTGCAATTTGAGCTAGTAGTTCTCAAAGGGTGCACTTAAGCAACCCATGTGGGGAGCCACTGTCATCGCAGCGGTGAGACCGGGACGAGTGCAGAGGCACAATGGTGACCTCACGTATCGTGCGACGCAGATCTTTTACCGGGCATGGATGCTTCGGTAGCTATCTGTTTCGCATCCATCGTGAGGTTACACCCCGGTGTCAATGTTGCGTGGTTTCCAACGAAGACACCGTACTCCATACGTTAATGGAGTGCTCAGCGTGGGCGAGTTGGGGCCGGGACCTCGTTTATGAGCGTGGTTACCGTCTCGCTGGAGACCATTCTTCAAGCCATGGTCTCCAGCGGGAGTAGGTATAACGCGGCTGTGTCCTTCTACGAGCAGGTCATGCTCGCGAAGGAGGTAATCGACAGGGAGAGGGAGAGTACCCTCCCCGCCGAGTTCCGAAGTCAGCGGCGAGGGCGCCGCAGACTCGTTTACACCCAAGATCATCGATCTCCATGATCGGGGCCTGAGGACGGCGGGATAGTCACCCACCGTCCTAACAGAAGCAGGCTAGAAGGATTGCGTGCTGCGGGGCCTCAAATTAACTCACAGACGCGGGATAGAACCCAACCCCAATGACGCGGGATTCTCATCCCGACCAAACCCCCGTAGAGGCCACACAGGTGGTCATAGTCCGCCGGGCGCCACTGGAATTACCCTAAAGGCCTTTTATGTTTACGTATTTTTTTTTATGCATGGGGTGTTTTAATTACTACAGGATGTAATTTACCTATAGGTACTAATATTATACACAGGAAAGATTGGATTGTTTGTTTGTTGTGGCATTCAATATGCTCCTAAACTATTGGACCGATTTGAAATATTTTGACCTACTCGTATTTAAAACATTATTAGTGAGTGAAAAAGGCTATAAAATATCTCTCTACGATTTATAAGAGCGGAGTAGCAATTAAACTGATGCAAAACCACGAAGTCGGGAGCGTCCGCCATAAGTATGTATTTCGTATTAAGTAGGTTTATCAGATAACTGGATTCCATTTCACTACCATGGCTTATTATTAGCTTACTTTGGCTTAGATGGTGCTATAAAAGGAAATATTCTAAAAATATTTATAGCTAGCTGTTGCCCGCAGCTCGGCCTGCGTGTTATAGCTTTCTTGATCACCAGTTACTGATTTATTATGTATAGCTGTTGAGCGATATTGTATCTTAAGATAAAATATTATAGTATCTTAACCGTGTGCAGCGCCCCTTAGTGAACTCCACTGCGGGTGACGTAACCTACGACAAACTTGTTATTTGCGGTTGGTACAGTAATCTGGTCTAGGGATCAAACCGCAAAATTAAGTTTGTTTTTTATTGTATATACTTTTCCGGGATAAAAAGTACCCAGCGTGGTGCCCAGGATATTAAAGAATAATTATACTAAGTTTCATCGTAATCGAACCGGTAGTTTTTGCGTGATGCCTGAACAAACAGAAAGACAGACAGAAAAAAACCTTTTTTTTTAATCACATTTTTGGGTTCGATATAGGCCTAGTAACACCCCCTGCCATTTATTTTTTTGATAATTTCAATGTACAGAATTTTCACTTCTACAGATTTATTATGAGTATAGATTATATAATTACTAGTATCATCTAGTATTTTCAAAAAGAAAATCTCTTTAAAAAACCAAAGTGTATTTCGTTCATCCAGATTCCAAGAAGTCAATGGTCATCCGTAATAAATTATGTTTAAGGATACGGACAGACCTATAACCGGACAATAGACGCAATAAATACACATAACAAGGTCCCACATTCGAGGATCCGGTTGGACATAAAAACAGTACGTGACTACGAGCTGTCATCGAAGGGAAAAAATACAGGCGACGAAGGCGTTGGGGTACGCCAGGGAATTATTTTAGGTCCATCTGAGATTGGGTTGAGATCGACTCACATTAATATATTACGATAAACCACTTATAGTGTTATATTATACTTGAAGGAACTTGCTACATGTATTGAATTAATATAGTTTATGAATCAGTCAGTATTTGGTTATATTTCAGAAAAACTAAGATCTAAAGGGACTCAACTTATAAAAATACAAACCACTAATAATAAATAAATAAATATTTTTGGATATTCTCACACAAAGTCCAAATTTAGCTAATATAACCTTGTGCTATGGGATCTAGACGACTGATAAACATACTTATATATTTCTAAATATATACATATTATACATAGACAACACCCGAACTTCAAAACACATATTTGTGGGTCACACAAATATTTAATTCCACCCGGAATCGAACCGGGGACCTCAGGGACGGCAGTCGTATCGCTCGACTAATTTTAACGGGACTTTCACCAAGGGATTGCTGATAGTAACAATGTATGACATAGGGTACTTTTTATTTCGGAAATTGCTTACGCGGAACCCGGGTACGTACCATTATCCTTTTTCATGGTGACTAAGCCGTGGGTGTCCGCTAGTATGCAATATAATCAAGTTATTGAGTAAACGGTTTAGAAGGTTACTTTAACACTTTATAGTATCATACTCGTAATTTAGTTATTCGATCATTAGAACAACATAAATCCTAACTGTGGTAATGGCCTCCGGGCTCTAGGCTCCAGGGAGAACGTGACATATAAGCCTTCTGTAATAATATATTACGTCGTATTATCACGCATTTACATGATTACTAAATCACTACATACATATAATCACGCCTAAATCACCGAGAGGGTGACAAGGAGTGACATACCTTGAATCACTGTAGATCGGGTTTAGTTGGCGGGTGCTCCGCGTGCGTGTTAGGAAGAATTAGGACCGGTGCTTAGCATCAAAAAAACATTTAATATAAAACAATTTTTAGGAATTATGTGTAGCATATACTCGTAATCCATTTCTCACTAAATGAGGTTCTGATTCTACTGTATTTTTAGGGTTCCGTACCCAAAGAGTAAAACGGGAACCCTACTACTGAGACTTCGCTGTCCGCCCGTCTGTCTTGGGCTGTATATCATGAACTGTGATATTAAGAATGTTGTAATTTTCACAGATGATGTATTTCTGTTGCTTCTATAACAACAAATACTAAAATACAGAATTTAATAAATATTTAAGGGGGCTCCCATACAACAAACGTGATTAGTTTGTCGTTTTGGTACAGAACCATTTGTGCGCGAGTCCGACGCGCACTTGACCGGTTTTATATGTTTGTTACTTCATAACTGTCGACTGGTTGAACCTATTTTGAAAACTATTTCTTTAATTTAAAGCTAGTGCTTATCTTGTAGTTCCATTTCAATTTGGTCCCATACTTTTTTTTTTTTTTTTTTTTTAATTCCGCGGCCCAAGGCCGCGGCCGCTCTAACGTCCGTTGCCGGGCGTCCCTGGTTACTAGCAGAGGGTATGTCCAGTGGCGCCCGGCGGACTTTGACCACCCCTGTGGTCTCTGCGGGTGTTTGGTCGGGACGAGAATCCCGCGTCATTGGGGTCGGGTTTTATCCCGCGTCAGTGAGTGAATCTGGTTGCGTGCTATGGGGCAAAAGGCCCCGCAGCACGCAACCCTTCTAGCCTGCTTCTGTAAGGACGGTGGGTGGCGATCCCGCCGTCCTCAGGCCCCGATCATGGAGGACGATAGTCTTGGGCGTAGTCGCGTAGTCTGGGGCGGCCTGGCCGCCGACTACGGAACTCGGCGGGGAGGGTACGCTCCCTCTCCCTCCGGCCGCCTCCTTCGCGAGCATGACTTGCTCGCAGAAGGACACGGCCGCGTTCCACCTACTCCCGCTGGATACCATGGCTTGAAGCATGGTCCCCAGCGAGAGGGTATCCACGCCCAGACCCACTACGAGGTCCCGGCGCTGACTCGCCCACGCTGAGCACTCCACCAACGTGTGGAGTGCGGTGTCGTCGTCGGAAACCTCGCAGTGTTGACACCGGGGTGTGACCTCACGATGCATGCGAAACAGATAGCTACCGAAGCATCCATGCCCGGCAACCATCTGCGTCGCACGGTACGTGAGGTCACCATGCTGCCTCTGCAGCCAATCATCCATGATCGGTCTCACCGCCGCGATGAAGATGGCACCCCCCTTGGGTTGCTCAAGTCGCACCCTCCATGACTCCATGAGATCCTGGCGGAGTTGGGACCGCTGGTCCTCGATTTCTCGAGACGCAGGCCTGTGGTCCCGCTCCAGCGCCTCCTTGCGCCATTGGAACAATGACGCAAGGGCTCTCGCTTCCAGGTCCCATGGAGGGGTCCCGGCTAGGAGACATGCAGCCTCTCCGGAGATCGTGCGGTACCCCCGTACGGTTCTGACGGCCAAGGTTCTAAGTGGTCTGTTTAACAGAGTCACGTTCCCCTTGACCGCCAACCTATCCGCCCATACGGGAGCCCCGTATAGGGCCATACTCCGCACGATCCCCAGGTACAGTCTCCTGCAGGAGGCGTTGGGTCCCTTTAGGTTGGGCATCAGTCGCGAAAGCGCGACCGATGCCTGCGTCACCTTGGGGACCAAACTTCGGAAATGTGGTCCGAAGTTCCATCGGCTATCAAGTACGATCCCTAGGTACTTCATCGAGGGCTTGATGCCGATGCTAACGCCTCCCACATTTATGCTGGAACCTTCGGGTGGACCGTTCCGAGGTCTGTGAAAACACAGAACCTCGGACTTGTGCAAGGCCACCTCCAGTCCCAGCTGCCGTATCCGACCCACGACTCGAGCAACACCCGTCGTGACCTTGAGTGCTGCCTCCTGGTACGTTGCACCCCGCGCCGTGACGAGGGTATCGTCGGCGTAGCACGTTACGCCGACACCCCTAGGCAACGCACCCCGCAGCACCCAGTCGTAGCCGATGTTCCACAGAAGCGGCCCCAGGACCGACCCCTGCGGAACACCGCACGACACATCTCGCCGAGCTGGCCCGAGCCAGCTGGGGAAAGCTATGGCCCTCTCCGAGAGATAGGCCCCGACAATACGACGGAGGTAGAGAGGCGTTTCGTGATACACGAGCGCCTCCCTAACGCAGCTCCATGGCAAGGTGTTGAACGCGTTGGCGATGTCAAGAGACACCGCCACCACCACCTTGCCCTGCGAGACTGCTTCCTCCGTCAGGCTCTTCACGCGCATGATCGCGCTCACGGTGGAGCGTCCCCGACGGAAACCGAACTGGTTATCCGCCAGGTCTGGCCCCACACTCGTGAGATGCTCGACGAGGCGTTCCGCGATAATTCGCTCAAAGAGCTTACACACCTCGTCGAGCAACACGATCGGCCGGTATCCGGACGGTGAGTCCACCGGCCGCCCCGCCTTACGGATCAGGACCAGTTTCCCCGTCCTCCACACCTTGGGAAACTGGCCCCTTTCGAGGCATGCGCTAAAGAGCCCCATCAGTCGAGGCCCGAGTTCTTCGAGGGCCAGGACCCATGCACGGCCAGGAATGCCGTCGGGTCCGGGGGCAGTGATTTTCCAGCGTTTAAGCCGGAGTACTGCCGCACCTAGCTCCCCCACCCTGACTTCGGGTACGTCGTCTTCGCTGGTGCTATCCGCGTCGGGCAGAGACGGAGCCATGCGCGTAGGGACGTGCTCCTCCGCGCTCGTCGGAAACAGGGAGCCCATGACCCGCTCCAGCTGCTGCGGCTGGAGACTCTGGGTCAGTGGGGGCGCCCTAGGTCGGAGTTTCTCCCTGACCTGTAGGTACGGGCGCCGCCATGGGTTCTGCTGCAGGGTCTCCAGGAGCTCCTCGCGGGCCGCCGTCTTGGCCCGCTTTATCGTCTCCTGGAGATTACCTTTAGCCTCCCTGTATGCCTGAAAAAGCTCCGCCTCTCGGGCTGCCGCGTCGTCTGGGCGGCGACGCCTCCGGCGAAACCTGGTGTACCGGCGGCGGGCGGAGATGCATGCTGCGCGCAGCTCTGCAATCTCCGGCGACCACCAGTACACCTGCTTCCTGGCCGGTCTGGGTGTAACCCTAGGCATCGCCGCATCACAGATTTGCGACATGGCTCTCCTGAACCACTCCGCCTCGGCATCCACATCGGCAGGCCGGTCCGGCGCTGGAATCCAGGCCTGCACGATGGATGCCTCCAGGAGAGCCTCCCGATCCAGATGGTGAAGTGCCCAACGCGGATCCGGGGGATTTGCCACCGGCTGTGGGAGGTCAGGTGGGGGGACGACATCGAACCGGATGTACCGATGATCCGAGTGCGTCTCCTCACCCTCCTCCACTCTCCTCACCCTCCTCCACTCTCCTCACCCTCCTCCACTCTCCTCACCCTCCTCCACTCTCCTCACCCTCCTCCACTTGGTCCCATACTTACAATTATTTGGTAATTTGAAGTCGATTTTTTTTTGCTAAACCAATTTCTTACCTATAGGCTATTTATCTAACCTTATCAACTCGCTCGATTATCTCAACAACAATCTCGTTTTAACTTAATTAATTTTAATTTTCGCAACACCATCACTAATCTAAACATGGCCGATCATAGCAAAAAAGCGAAGCAAAAACTTATATAATTTAAACTTGTCACAAAAGTAAGAACGTTGAAACTTTTCCCATTG
Organism: Nudaria mundana; assembly: GCA_963556515.1. Taxonomy (NCBI): domain Eukaryota; kingdom Metazoa; phylum Arthropoda; class Insecta; order Lepidoptera; family Erebidae; genus Nudaria; species Nudaria mundana. The sequence continues at coordinate 13,437,960 of OY748312.1, forward strand.
AATACATCAAAACTTTGTGTATCAAGTTTGTTAATAGATTTACATTTTTGATGTAAAACTATCTGAGTTGATCGGCAACTCGTTGTCGATTAGAATCGTTGTTAAATCTTTGTCTTTTATCAAGAATTCCTTTGGTATTAAAATGCATTGACAGTAGAGATTAAAATCAGAAAATTACTTGTAGATTTCTATGAATCACTACTTAGAACAATGTCCTCCGCAACGTCTGTCCGTCAGTTCTGAATAAATTCAAAAACTACTGCACTGATTTTCATGCTGCTTTCACTAACAGATATAGTGGTTCTCGAGGAAGGTTTTAGTCTGAAATTTGTTTTTCAGAAAAAAAAAAACAGTTGTGAGTGAGAATTATACATAGGTAAGCTAAGCGCAAGAAATAAGAACAAAAGTACAAATGGTATGTTTTTTTTTTTTTTTTATTTTTTTTTTTTTTTTTTTTTTTTTATATTTGGTTCGCCAAATTGACGCCGCCCGCCTGGTGGTAAGTCGTGACGACGTCTAGCGATTGTGGGCCACTCTCACAGCACTCATTACTATTGAGAGTGGCCCTCAACTTAACGACCTACTGATGTGCCTCTTCACGCTCCGCTTAAAGAACCCAGGATTATATGTGGGAGGAAACACGTGCACAGGCAGGGCGTTCCAGGCCACTATCGTTCGGCAGAGAAACGAACGTTTAAAACGTTCGGTTCTCGCGAACATGCTATCCACTGTGTGGGGGTGGCATCTCTGCCCGGCTAGAGTCGTTCGGGATCGGAAGGAAGAGGGTGGGATCAGATTGAAGAGCTCTTCAGAACACTCGCCGTGGTAAATACGGTAGAATGCGGCCAAGGAAGCTATTGTTCGGCGCTGAACTAGCGGCTCAAGGCTTCCCGTTACCTCCGGACAATCTATAATACGGATAGCCCGTCGCTGCATAGCGTCGAGAGCGTCCAGCAGATACTTCGCGGAGCCGTCCCAGAGGTGAGAGCAGTATTCGACGCAGGGTCTAATCTGCGTCTTGTACAGCAGACACCTCTGGTCCGGTGTAAAGAATCTCTTTACCTTATTCAGTATTCCTAGTTTCCGCGAAGCTAGCCCTATACATCTTTCGATGTAGTTTTTATTATTGAGCTCTCGACGAACGTCTATGCCAAGGATATCAAGGTTGTCCTTCATTGGTAATAATGCATTCTGAAGAGAGGGTAGGGGAAGGAAAGGGGATTTCTTCGCAGTAAATGCACACGCCTGTGTTTTGCGGGCATTGAACTCGACCAGGTTCTCGGTACCCCATTGAGAGATACTGTCGAGGTTACGGTCGAGATCAGCCACGAGTCGTCGTCTCTCCTCCTCAATCTCAGATCGCCCCGCCGTCGGACGAACCGAGTAACTCCCGTGCAGTGTGCTGTCATCTGCATAGCAATGAATGTTCCCGAGGGATAGCATATCATTGATATGCAGAAGAAAGAGAGTTGGTGATAGTACGGACCCCTGCGGTACCCCGGCATTCACTTGCAAGAAGCGAGAAGCCTGGCCATCGCAGAGGACCCGCACTCGGCGCTCGTTTAAAAAGCTGGCAATCCAGCTGCACAGTTGAGGAGGTAGACCATATGCCGGAAGCTTGGAAAGGAGCGAAGCATGCCAGACCCTATCGAAGGCTTTGGCGATGTCCAGGCTAATAGCCAAGGACTCGCCGTGCCTTTCCATAGCCCCACCCCAGACATGCGTTACGAATGCCAGAAGATCACCCGTTGATCGCTTTGGCCTGAAGCCGTATTGTCGATCATTGATTAGCGAGTGATCCTCTAGGAATTGCATGAGCTGCTTATTTATAAGGAGCTCAAGCACCTTGCAAATGACTGAGGTGACAGCTATGGGTCGATAGTTGCCTGGATCGGACCGATCCCCTTTCTTGGGGATCGGTTGTACGTTCGCCTCCTTCCAGACCTCCGGCACGAGCCCTGAAGAGTATGACAGGCGGTACAGACGCGTTAATACTGGAGACAACTCAGCTGCACATTTTCGTAGCACCACCGCCGGAATGCCGTCAGGGCCACTGGCTTTCCGCGTGTCGAGTGACCGCAGCACTGCCCGTACATCACATTGCCTGATAACAATATCAGGCATTGTGTGGCCATAGTTGGCGATGGCGGGGGGCTGCAGGCCACGGTCGTCGACCCGGGAATTAGCCGCAAAGAGGTCTGCGAGCATATCCGCTTTCTCTTGGGCTTTGTGAGCCAGTGTTCCATCTGGGTAACGCAGTGGTGGCAGCGAGGGCTGACAAAAGTTAGATTGCACGGCTTTGGCCAGTTGCCAGAATCCACGGCTGCCCGTGGGATGGGAAGTGAGCTCCTGACCAAGCCGCGCGACGCGCTGGGCATCCGCTCTCTTAAAGGCCCTCTTACTCGACTTTGTGGCCCGGTTGTACGCTGCTTTGAGGTGGCCCACGTTTGGGTCGCGCACAGCCCGGGCCCTGATCCAGGCGCGATATGCCGACTGTTTTTGTCGAACAGCTTTGGTACAATCTCGCCCGAACCAGGGACGGGCTCTGCGGATACTGGCGACATCAGTGAAAGGGATGTAATAATCCATCCCTAAACTGATCTCGCCAGCAATAGCAGAAGCACTATCCGAAGGAGCCTTTCCTACAAAGCAGCGCTGGCTCCAGGGGACGGACGCATAATAATCGCGTAGACCGTCCCAATCCGCTGACGAGTAGTGCCATAGTCGTCGTGACGTTTGTACAGGACGTGCAGGAGGTGACACCTTCATGCCAGCGTGAACAACACAGTGGTCGGAACTACCCAGTGGGGCTCCTACTGAAACACTGTACTGGGCTGGGCGACTCGTCAGCAGTAGATCCAGCAGAGCGGGCGCGTGATCTGACCTGTCTGGTATCCGGGTGATCCCGCATACCATCTGGGTCAGACCGTGGGAGAGAGCGAACGCATGGGCGGCTCTACCCGCATGATCAGTCTTGAGGGACCCCAGCCATTCAATGTGATGGCCATTGAAGTCCCCCAGAAATACTAGGTCAGCGTTCGGGAACCGCACCTGCGCTTCATCAGCCGTCTCGCTGAGGTACTGGAAGAGCTTTGTTGTCTCAGAATCCCCTGTGTGGGATCGGTAGACGCACACGTAGATCTGGCTCATAGAGCCATGGTCTACGTGCAGCCAAAGGACGGAATTGGAGGGGTTCTCTAGGCAGCGCAACCGGCGGCAGCAAACATCCGCCCTAACGAACACGCACACCCCGGCTTTGTCTCGAAATTGTTCCTCGATGACATAGCCGGGGTAACACAGGTAAGACGTGTCGTCAGGGCGGCGTATTTGTGTCTCCGTGAGGAACATCACAGCGGGCCGTGCCGTCTCAAGGTGGTGGTGGACGGTATCGAGGTTCGCATGGAGTCCACGGACGTTAGTGAACTCCACCTCGAAATGTGAAGTTGTGGGGTTTCCTAGGGCCGCTGTGTAACGTTTATTTCTTTTTTGTTGCACTGCCATTGTAGATTTTGAAGAAGAAGCGTGAAGACAGGGCGACATTTGGTGCAGCAGTAAGTGACAAAGCGCAGGGGCTAGCTTTGTCTAGAACCGTGTGGTTAGGTCGGAGCCGACTCGCCGGACGGAAGGGCTCCCAAACCCCCCTGATGCAAGGCCGCCGCTACCCCACACCGGTTACCACCCGGAGCGGCGATCCCACATCAGGATTATGCGCAACATGTGGGGCAGCCTCCTGGGGTGGTTGGCCCCAGGCGGGCCCCATGACTGTGTTGCGGGCGGCCGCGGCAACGCCGTTGCTAAGGGTCTCCCTGGCCGGCGAATCGACCCACACCACCCACACTAGACTCCGTTTCGCCCCCACTGGTCCCATGCCTGCTGCACCATACATCGCCCCGGGCCCGGCGGTGCAGCTGCTGAACCCCTAACGCAACCCAGCCTGGGCTGGGTTACTTGGGGGGCTTTAGCACAGCTGCACGGTGGTACCCCCCCGGACCAACACTGTTGTACCACCTGGTACCCACGTAGGGGCCGAAGCCACTCCATAGGTACCGTAAATTAACGAGCCTCGTCCGTTTATCAGCAGGTGCGCCACTAGCAGGTGAGGTCGCTGGGGCCCTATAGATGTTGGTAGAGCCCCTTTGCACCCAAAAATAATATAAAATAATAAAAAAATAATATAAAATAATATAAAATCAGTGGAACAAGAGAACAAGTGAGTTTTTTTAAATATTTTTGGACATTATCACACGACGTCATCTAACCCAAATTAAGCTAATATTTGCTTGTGCTATGGGATCTAGACGACTGAGAAATATACTTATATATTTCTAAATACATACATATCTATGTTATACATAGAAAATACACAAACTCAGAAACAAACATTTTTGGATCGCACCAATAATTTGATTCGACCCGGAATCGAACTCAGACCAACTTGGTCGTAGCAAGTGGAAATCCATAGTCTCTGGCTACCCCAAAGCGAGAGAAGGGTGACTGTAACTCGAGGTGACGATTTGTCCATGACATTATTCTATTTTCGGTGGGCAGCTATTTATTTAGGCTCAGTTATCGGTTGGTGGTCCAAGTTATAAGTTCATTAAAATTTATGATTTTTTAGCAATGATCATACGGTTTTTTTCTTACTGTACTGGACGAAAATATTCAGTC